>OY735266.1:11954426-12094871 GCA_963457715.1 Argyresthia albistria | reverse complement strand
AACACCACCCAGAACGTACAAACAAAAAGTGATTCTGTTTATTTATTAATTAATTTTAGGTCAGTATTAATTACGTAACGATTATTGTTATTATTTACAACGAATATGCGATATTTAAGTGCTAATAAAAGTAAATAACGGTATGTGTTAAAAATACTGAAATAATTGTATGATAGTCGTCAGTGCCTTGTTGTGGTGCCATGAGTTTTGTAATAAAATGTATTAAATACACGATTTGCGATGAACCGAACATTCAATTTAATTTCACCCGAGCATAGTGAGTAAAAGTAAGTTTTACAAAAATATATCAAAACCTATGGTCTGTCATTTTTGTCTAAGGTCATTTGAGTCAGCTAAACATTTAGATTAATAATCTGTAGGTAAACCCGCCTACACAAAATACGTTGAAATAATCATATATCATTGTGCCAAAGGCTTCAACCGAGTGCTTAATTAAAACTGTCTTCTTATGGCTTCTTTAACCAAATTATAAGCACCAAAGAGTAGGTACAGTACGAGGCCATTGTTTTGGCACGTCGTCTTCGGGGCGGGAACGTGCCCTGAGATACCCTGACAGGGTTCAGTGTACCACAATGACGCAATAAATATATGAGTATGGTACTCGGCGATTGACTTGGCGGGAGAGAGAGAGAGCGAGACGAAACCCGACGTGCCAAAACAATGGCCATTTACTGCATGTGTATTTAGTTACATCCGTGTGTTTTGCTAGTCAGCTAATAAAAATATACACGGTCTTGTTCTCGGAAATAAAAACCTTTTGGACTTTGCACTTGGCTTCGATTTTGACAAAAGATCGTCAAAACGGTTCGGTTGGGATATCCTCGACAGTTCCGTCGAAGTAAGAGCTCTTTCACACGAGACGAGGAGCATGCGACGACGACGCGTCGACAGCAGCTGCAGTCGACGGCAGGGACTGCCAGCCAGGCTCAGCCAGCCCGCTTTAACACCCCGGGTTCCGAGACGCTGATCGAAGGCTTCCATTAGCTAAAAGAGCAATCAACCAGCTAATCACGTGCCTCTATTTTGAATAAATCATCGATTAGTTAATTGTAGGCTTTGATCAGCGTCTCGCAAATCGGGGCTATATTGCTGCCGGCCGACGAATGCGCATGCCGCTCGACGACGCTCTCGTCACAGAAGAGATAATCTCTCGTGTGAAAGAAAAAAGTCTATTGCTATCGGAGAACCTAAAAAAGTTATGTTCGATTCAGCCGCAGGTGGCCAAAGTTTCTATTAAATTAAATTAAATTAAATCATTTTATTTCCAGACATAAAGTCCAATACAATACAAATTATAAGTAAAATAGAAAGTTAAATGTCAATGATAAAATAATCTTAGATAATCTATGATATTATGATAAATAATAACTACACTCCACTTTATGAAACATAAACATACAGAACTGCGTAGGTATTATTTCCTTTTTCAAGCAATTCAAGGAGAAGTTCTTTAGTGTCGAGGTCGTGCAGTTAATAAGATTAAAAGTGCCCAAGTGCCAAAGTGTTAGCGCACTACATCCGTCCGTACATCGTACGTGCCCGAAACTACGTCCGTCCGTACATCGTACGTGCCCGAAACTACGTGCTGAACTTAAGGACACGAAAGATAAGAAAAGCTATTAGCTATCGACACAAAATACCTACCTACTTATATGATTAACAGGACTTAAGGTCAAAGATAAATATAAATTATACCGAACTTTTGTTGTATTAAATTAACTATACTTACTTACTACTTACGGAGCTCTTTATTGTGCAGTGTTTACTCGTAATTTCATAATTTCTTTATTGTACTCACATGACAGTAAAAATAGCTTAACATAGAAAAAATATGTACAAAGGCGAGCTTATCTCTAATAAGAGATTTCTTCCAGCAAACCATGTTGGGTAGGAGACGGAGATGATAGGTACTCATTATATTTTGCATTGCTAACGCTAACGATAAAGTCACAACTGTTGTAGCGTTATGTAGTGCCTACTATACCTACCTACCCACGGTTAAGCATAAGACGTTAACAATCTAGAATCTACGCCAAATTATTTCCAACGAAAACGAAATGTTTTGTATATATTCAGTTTCACCGACAAACGGAATCCAATTTGAATTAGCAATTGTAAATTGCAAATTAATTGCTCTCATTTCGGTTCGCAGAGGGAGGACAGCTAATTCCGAACATGTAGACCAACCGCTTACTGCCGTCTTGCTTTCTGTCTTCCGCGCGAGTTTATTGGAAAACGACTGAGTGCCTTTTTCTCATTCCTCAGATAGCGTATATCTGAATCTTTTGACATTTCACACGTACAAAAGGTGGCAAAAAAAAGTTATCTGACTGTTTAAACATAGCATTGAGATATCAGTTGTTAGGAAAAAAATAATGCATTTTATTTTCGCGCGTAATTTTTGCCATTTTCGAAATTCGCGTCGTGGTATTTCCGATTTCCACGTTGTTTATAAAATGATGGGACGGTAAGGGGGTAGATGAAGTAGTGTATGAAACTGCACTTAACTAGGTATTAAAACTCTCGTGGGATACTATTAAAAACCTCGCCTACGACCCGGTTTTTAAACACACACTCGTGTTTTAATACCCCCATTTCATTATGCAACAGTTTCATAAACTATACTATTAAATTATCAGATTAACACGCAAATTGGAGTATTAACTATTGGAGTATTAAATTAAGTATCCTTAATACAGATTATTACATAATCTAGCTAGGATACCAGCTCGTCTCTCATCCTAAATGTACTTCATAATGTCTCATATTCTTGTACACCCTTAAAATATTTACTTAGTTTCCTTTGTCAATTCGCTGTAAGTACATTTCCTGTTTTGAAATAAATATATTTTGATTTTGATTTGATTTAACTAACTGGCTAAAAGTGAGCATGGTTGTGTGCCTCTGCCACTCCCTATGGGCTCAGACATGACGATGACTTGAATAGATCGGGATCCTAAACTAAACCGCTGTAAAGGTTCACTAAGTGCCGTTCTCTCATTCCTCAGATAGCGTTTATCTGTCTGTTTATCTGGGGCTTTTGACATCTCATTTCACACTTACAAAAAGTTTCAAAAAAAGTTATCTGACTGTTTATTCGTCTCTTGAGAGACCCGGACTAACTGAAATATCCGCACGTCCGACGGATTTGCTCGGTAGTGCATGTAATCCATCGCGATTTACATAATTAATGGCCAGCACAATAAACTATTGGGGCTGTGATTGATCATCTTATGGTTTCTGATTAAATTTCAGAATTAACACGCTCATTTTTTTAAGTAGGTACACTATATAAGTATAGATTTTGTTTCTAAAGTCCTATAGATACTAGCGTAGTATAGTAGGAACGCGTTAGCTTGGCAACAGAGAGCGTTGATCGTTACTACCACTGTACTCATATTTTGGATAGCGATGTATCGCTTTTCATAGTAAACTTATGCGACGTTATTATCGTTAGAGTAGGTATCGGAGTACAAGTCAAGCAAGACCTTGAGTGAACTTGACTTGCAATAATGATCTCGCATACGTTTATTAAGAAAAGCGATACGTGGAATTTGCTGTATTATGTGTCTCGCTCTCTCACATGTCTTTATTATAGCAAAGATCAACGCTCTCTATTGCCAAGATAACGCGTTCCTACTATAGATTGTACCTCGTGGTCTATGATAACGCGTTCCTACTATAGGTTGTACCTTGTGGTCTATGATTGGGAATAATTGGGATTGCTTATGGCCACATGCAAGACTGCTTAAATAAAGTGCTGCTCTAGCATTAGCGTGGTCAGTTCGCGAATTTGGTACACATTTGCATAAGTTGCAAAATATCCATCTGCTGTACAATGCCGTTTCTCCTCAAATAGAATAGAAAAGAATAGACGTTTATTGCATTATAATCTTACAGGCTACACATATGTACATCCCACAAAACCAAATGTTAGTATGGTTTGTCTGTGGGTAGCGTTAAATATATATAGCGTTAATCTGTCTGTTTATCTGGGGCTTTTGACATTTCACACGCATGAAAAGTGTCAAAAAGTTATCAGACTATTTATCCGTCTCTTGAGAGACCCGTGCTTAGTGCCGTTCTCTCATTCCTCAGATAGCGTTTATCTGTCTGTTTCTGTTTGTCTGGGGATTTTGATATTTCAAACGTACAGAAAGTGTCAAAAAAGTTATCTTACTGTTTATCCGTCGCTTGAGAGACCATAGATAATTGTATTACCCAAGTATCTATAATCCAATCGTAAGTATATGATACCAGAACTAACTACTAAGCGTTTTGATAAATTAGTCCAGGAATTTTATTAGCTCAACGCAATTACCTACACTGAATTGTTTACGGAAAACCTTTAGGAAACCAATTGCACTCGTTTAAAAACAGAACCATTTTTCTAGAGCAGTCGGTAATGGAAACTACCTTTCCGCTTTGCTTTACTTTTACCTCATACCTACGTACGTGTATTAATAATTAATCAGGTTTTCAAAGAACCACCGCCTGAAATTATTTTTTAATTTAAACATAAGTAGGTACTGAGTTACCTACCCTGCCTCTACCGAGTTAGCTTAGCTCACGTGGCGAAGAATGGCTCTAATTTAGTGATTTGTGGCTGGCTACTTCTATCCGAGGAAATGCCGGTCGGTGTAGAAAAGTATTTTCCGCAAACGACGAAACGCTCTTGTCACAGTTATAGAACTTTATAAGCTAGGGGTATTGTTTGAAGTCTACCTTTAAAGGGTCGATATACATGTAAGGTATTGTAAGGATGCGCCTTACCTACTGAATTAACATTCTTACCTACTGAATTATCATTCTTACCTACTGAATTAACATTCTTACCTACTGAATTAACAGTCTACCTATAAAGGGTCGATATACATGTAAGGTTTTGTAAGGATGCGCCTTACCTACTGAATTAACATTCTTACTATTTTCGTACCAAAATATAGGGTCCCTGTCCGTTGGAATATTGATGCATTTATCATTAAAATAAGCAACGACTGTCAATAAATCAAGAATGCGGTTTTCTTTCCTGTCAACTGGAAAAATTTTCAAGTGTCATGGAACCTGGGCCTCCATCTAAGACCCAAGGTGGTAGAAAAAGTGTAAAGATTTTTTTACGCCTACATTATGTATACACGGACGGACGATCTTTGTCAACATCTGAATAGACGAAGAACGGGAGCTTAACGTTCTATAGTCCTTAGTTTTAGTACTTAATCTATTGTTCGTCGTGAGTGTCCGCTCTCCACAGACGTGGCCTTCTATTAGTGCACGTGTATCATCTCCGGAAAACTATAATAATTTCATTTTGCTTACGAGATACCTACCTGTACCTACTCTCTAACCATATGTACACGTATTTTAAGAGTATACGTTTTTAATCTTCGACGGGAAAGTGGTGTATATTTTTGTGAGCCAAATTAAACTTTTAGATAGGTAGGCATGAGACGACATAAAACTGAGTATTTTAAGTAAAAAATACAAGGTTTGTTTTCTTATCTCCAAAGCTGCGGTGATAGGATAGCCCTCTGTCACGCAAAATGGAGTATCGAGTAACTGTTGTTTAGGCGTAGGTCTAGTCGGTCCAAGATTATAAATTCAACCGTCCGTCTTTTATGAATGACCAAGACCATTTCCACTATTGGACATAGTATTTGTTAAAGGCTTTCCCACACGATGTGATATGTGATATGCTACAGCAGGCATGGGCAACAGGTCGATCGCGGCGACCATCCGAGTCGATCGCGGCATGGGAGAAAAAACTACTATTACACAGCACACTCAGAAGAAACAGAAATATAATAAAAATTCTATCCGTGCGATTTTTCCGGGCGCCGCCCTATGAATTTTTGTATCTTGGAATTTCATTATTATTTACTAAATAAAAATATTTTCGAAATGAGCGCCATTGTGTACTGGCTTTTTGAGTAAGTACACCAGAGAATTTCATTATTTTTCAATTACTCAACTTTTCGATTTAATTCAGGTGCAAGTTTTTCCCAGTATAATCAGAAGAACCAAAAATATTCAGCATGTGATTTTTCAGGGGCGGCTTACGCCGCCCTTTAAGTTCCTATGTCGTTGTCTTTACTAGCCATGAGAAATTTTCTATGAGTTATTTTGTGATGTTCTCTTCTCGTTATTCGACTAGCCACGGGAAATTTTCAGGGCGGTCGTGCCACCATATAATGAGTTAGTATAGGATTCTTCTCACTCGATTTGCTAGCCATGGGAAATTTCTAGCGCGGCTGACTGACACCGCTCTATTAGATTTTATAAGGTTCTCGTTACTTGACTTGCTAGCCATGGGAAATTCACAGGGCGGCTGACGCCGCCCTATGAGTCCCCATTATTGTCGATAGACTTATAGACAGGTTTGCCGCTTTTGCCGCAAGCGCACAAGCACAAGGCGCGTAACTTTATTTTGTATTTTACTATCTACACTTCATTATTGTTTACTTCTGATTTTAACTCCAGCTCCGTCTGAACCTAGTCAATCGCCCCCCGCCCGCCCTCAAAATAAAAGTCTGGATCCACCCCTGAATCTAAGTAGTTATAGACTCATTTCAACTATCAAGCAATCAATTAAAAATATGCTCTTACGATAATGTACCTACAGGTGTTTAGATGTGATAATGTTGGACTTTCAAAATACTTAGTAACGGCCACGACATAGATTATACTTTATTTCAGTATCAACTGGTATCAACGATATATGAATTCCATGTGAGACGTACGAACTCATCTAGGAAAGGGGACAGCCCAGAAACTTTCTACAAATAGAGACAACCAACATTCCTGTGTCACGTGCCTTTTCATAAACGAAGCATTCCACGAACGCCAGTTATTCAATACGTTTTACCATACATTTTCTTAGCTTCATCGTAGCTAGTGATAAGTTAGCGAATGCAAATAGTATTTTTGTGTCCGTTTTGTGTAGTAAAAAATAAATCACGCAATGAGGTAGGAATGCACGTTGTCTACGGTGGCTGGCCGCCCAGCCGCCCACCGCGCGATATAAGCGCCCGCCCTCAGCCGCCCGCCCCAGTGCGGGAGAGACGTCGCGCCGCCGCAGGTAGGAGGAGTAGTTTGTTTCGCGGGTAAACTTTGTGGACGACTTGCTTACGGTAAGTTTTGATACTTAATTACCCTGAGTTGCACGAAACGATTTTGAAATTTCAGTTTTCACTTAATTAATTTTGTGGCGAGAATCTCGTGATTGATATTTGTTTCTAATGATAAGGATATGCTTTTTCAAAGTTTCGTGCAACTAAACTATTCGTTTAATATTATAGTACCTGTCTGTGGTGCAACGCAGGGGCCAATGAAATTAAAATCGAATAAAATCCGGTCCAGTGATAGTCGGACTCGCTTATGAAGGGGATCGTAACATCGTAAATTATGTACAAGAAAACGTGCAACAAAATGACTACTATAGTAGGAACGCGGTAGCTTGGTAACAGAGAGCGTTGGTCTTTACTACCACGGTTTACTCATATTAGATAGCGATGTATGTATCGCTTCTTAACCGACTTCCCAAAGGAGGAGGTTTACAATTCGTCCGGATGTTTTATTTTTTAGGGTTCCGTACCCGAAGGGTGCCAAACGGGACCCTATTACTGAGACTTCGCTGTCCGTCCGTCCGTCCGTCCGTCCGTCCGTCCGTCCGTCTGTCACCGGGTCCGCCTGCACGAACCGTAATAGCTAGAAAGCTGAAATTTTCACAGAATGTGTATATCTGTTGCCGCACCAACCACAAATACTGAAATACGAGAGATATTACAAATTGAAAGTGGTCTCGGTACAAGATACGTCTTCACAACACGCTTGAAAAGTTTATACCAAGGCCATTTTGTTTTGGTAGGTAAGCCTTCTTTTAATGAAACTAAATTTAAATGATATGGCAATGTCGTCCCCGGACTTCTACAAAGACTTTAAGTATTAATTGAGGAATTACCACGTCTCTATTTATTATGTAGAACTTTTAGAAAATAATTATAAAATTAATAGTTTTTAATTACTTTTGTTTTCATACAAATCTCAGAGCTCAGAAATTATTTTTTTCCTTTTGGCCACTTCAAGTTTGGCTGCCAGTGATGTTTTAATTAAATACTCTTTGGTGCGTTGAAATGATGTTTTGCAGTCTGCATGACATTGACATAATGAGTGAGTGAACCTCATTTTACGGAAATTGTAGATGGGTGTCTCACGTTTTCCAGTAGGAGTAGGTTGTAGACAGTGCTGCTTACGGCGGCGTTTAGTAGGTACTAAAGGCCCTAAAAGCGCGGCAAGCTTTGAATCAATTCAAATGTTATTTTTCAACTAGCTACAAAGTTATTCTGACATAAGATGATAATTTGAACAAAACTTTTTGGGTATTTCATGAAAAATACAGTTACAGATCACACATATACAGGGTGGAACAAACGAATGGGCCCTGGAGGGAAAATACCTTAAAATCTCAAGATATCCGTCCGTCCGTCCGTCTGTCTGTCACCAGGCCGTATCTCATGAACCGTGGTAGCTAGACAGTTGATATTTTCACAGATGACGTATTTCTGTTCCCGCTATAACAACAAATACTAAAAACAAAATAAATTTAATATAAAGGGGGCTCCCATACAATTAACGTGTTTTTTTGCGGTTTTTTTAACCGACTTCCCAAAGGAGGAGGTTTACAATTCGTCCGGATGTTTGTTTTTTTTTTATTTTTTGAAGTAAAACTTCTTGGGGCACGGGGGTAAAATTTATTTAACCTCTCAACTGTGGGTTATTCATATATTTGCTTTTCACTTGCTACTAGCCGGGTGCTATCACGAGTGGCTAAGAAATGTAACGGAAATTGGAATCGGTGACGTCAGGGTCGGCTGAAGACTTTTAAAACCGCAACTATTTTCAATACGGTTTTTAACTAATCAGATAAGATAATAATACATTCGTACAATAAAGAATGTTAATTAGTGAGAGAAAAACCTGATGAAACGTTAACAAATAAAAATTATTTTAAGCATTCTTCCACGAGTTCTTGATTTCCGGTATGGCCAAAACCAGTGACGTGACCAAAAACTACTTCGTTCAACCTCTTTGTTGGAACCGGAACTTTTGTTTGACAGTTGTGCGATGCGATCCATACAGTTTGTACATGTTTGTAAGAAAAGAGTTTCATCAATGTCACACGGGTCGATATGGATTTCTAAAATGATGAACGAATCGTTTTGTGGCCGGTAACTATGGAATAGGTACCTAAAACGCGCTGCGTAGTCGCGCAACGGGCAGCTAGTAATCGCATAAAGTCACTTAGAATCATCCAAATGTGATATTTAGTTTTCAAGCAAATTCCGATGTGATGGACGGCTGCATTAAGACTTCTTGAAAACAATAAGTAGGTACCTAGAACTGTTCTAAAGCCACTTTTTATTATATAGTGCAGTTCAAGTCACAAATTAGCAGTTTAGCTACTAAGTACGTGTTATACCTACCTATTTAATGTTTATCTGTAGTAAACGGCCAAAGCGAGGTCTACAGCTTACAGAGCCATAAGTTAAATGGCTTATTGTTTCGCTTATTTGTTTGTATGTAATTTTTGTAATACATATTTTAAAGTTGAATTGTTGTTATAACTGTTGAAATTATACGATTTTGATTTTAATAAGCTTTTGTAATTTTAAAGTTAATGCTTCATGCCAGTCAATAATGTTGAAGTAAAATATCAAAATCGAGGTATGTCGTATGGCGGACTAAGGAAATGTCAAGAATAAAATTAAATAAGAGTTACGTCATCGCTTCGCGATGAAGTAACCCTAAAAAATCCTAGCAAAGTAGGTATGTATAGATTAGCGGGGGTAGCATAAGGCACGCCAGTCACCCCAGCCACGCATTTTTTCACAATTTAATGTCATATCATAATGAATGCGCGCTATTTTATGGAGAAACATCATTGAGACGCGAAAGGAGTTGGCAATTTGGCAAAATGACTGCCCCAGACATGTACAAAGACTTCTCAACAGCCAATTAATAGCATTTAAATATTCTATCATAAATTACTGCGTCTTTAGTTAGTTTGTAGAACTTGAAGGAAATAATTAAATAATTAAGAGTTGTCACTTCATACTCTATGATTCCGCCATTGATTAGTGACTTTTGCCATCGTTAAAAATAACATGCAACATAATTGCCAACTAGCAAAACTGTTGAAAACAGGAGGTTTCCAGAGGAGTGGCTAGATGGCGTTATGTTGCATGTTATTGCAAAATGGTGCTTATTTCTAGCGACGGCAAAGGTCACGGAATCATATTGGAATCACGGAGTATTGAGTAACAACTCTTATTTACCTATATTTAATTTTTTTTTCTTCAAGTTCTACAAACTAAATACAGACGCAGTAAATTAAATTTATGAATGAATATTTAAATGCTATTGGCTGTTGAGAAGTCTTTGTACATGTCTGGGGCAGTCGTCCATATATTGATTTAGCCATCTTCTTTGTCATTTATCTGCGCGACTGAGGTGAGTGGCAAGCCTTATGGTAGCCCCGCAGGTACACATTAACTTGGAATAGTTGAAAATACGTACTCGATCAATTAAATAAAGGGACTGGGCACAGAGACAAGCAAAGCAATGCATACATTTGAGCGAGACGGCTTAAAGACGTGACGTCAGCTGGTATATAATCTGAGCGAGATGCAAATAGTAGTGACACTATTGAATGAGTTAAGTATATCACCACGAGCGCGACAAATTGTAGATAAGGAATGGTGGGAAATAAATGACATGACGTATTAAAAGTAAGTACAAGTATAAAATAATTTCAAATAATCGGACGTCTGAAACATAAAAGTAACTTGAAGCAGAGATTGGATCTCAAAATTGGAAATTTAAATCTCTTTTAGTATAGGTAGGTATAGGTGTATAGTATAGGTACCACTTAATGATCTAGCTACAGAAGTTTTACTTCTAACACGTGTACGGTGCTACAGGCGTATTTTTTTTTATGTATGTGCCTCGATAGCGCCTAAACGGATGGACCGATTTGGAAAATTAGACCGATTAGACCTATAGTGATTTTTGTGTTTTTCATAATAACTCGTGCAAATGCACATGGTAAGCATAATATTGTGATGCGGAACTGCTGATGAAGACCACATATGGCCACCAGATCTGCTCAATACTAGGTACAAATACAATGCGTGGCTGACGGGCAGGCAACGCATAGCCTAAACCGGTGGACCTAGAGCCATGAAACTTTGTACAGGGGTTCCTTAGTAGCGTGGGGTAGCACTGATATGGGATTTGACAAAATTAATTCCCCTGGGGGGGGGGGGATAAGGGGTTACAGTTTGTATTAAACTCAATCTAATCAAATAGGGTTTGTGGAAGTCGGTTTTTTCTAAAGTTTACTTTTTGTTCCAATTATATAGATAATGGTACGGAACCCTTCGTGCGCGAGTCTGACTCGCACTTGGCCGGTTTTATTATGTATGTGCCCCGATTGCGCCTAGACGGATGGACCGATTTGTTTTTTTTTTTACGTTCCCATTGATACTATGGAAGGCCAATGGGAACGTAAAAAAACCAAATCGGTGGGTACCAGGTCAGGACCTGATGATGGGATCCTGGAAAAATCGAGGGAACTCTTCAAATATTATAGTGATTTTTGTGTTTTTAGTAATAACTCGTGCATTTACTCACGGTGACCATAATATTGTGATGCGGAACTGCCACCACACAATGGCCACCAGAACTGCTCAATACTAGTTACAAATACAATGCGTGGCTTACGGGCAGGCAACGCATAGCCTAAACCGGTGGACCTAGAGCCATGAAACTTTGTACAGACAGAGGTTACTTAGTAGCGTGGGGTAGCACTGAGATAGGATTTGACAAAATTAAGTCCCCAAGGGGGGGGGGGATAAGAGGTTACAGTTCTAATCAAATAGGGTTTGTGGAAGTCAGTTTTTTCTAAAGTTTAATTATTGTTTTAATTATCTTAGTATACGTATGCGACATTATTATCGCTAGAGTATCGGAGTTGCAACGCTATTTGCAGCGTGCCGTAACAACGTCCGTAGCCGATGCGAAACGCTTGCAACGCTATTTGCAGCGTGCGTAACAACACCGTATTTCACGTCACACGAATAACGCGTCATTCGTGTACATCAATCTCATTCGTGTGACACAAAAATCGAGAAATCGACCCAGTTACACTTTTTAGGGTTCCGTACCCGAAGGGTGCCAAACAGGACGGGACAAGTTTTCAAAGAATGTTGCTGAGAGGCCACACATACCTACTGAATCACTATAATACTAATATGCTCTGCAAGAGTTCCGGCAAAGAAGTTTTAGAATACCTAATTTTCCAATATTCAATGCCGCGTTTTGTTTGTTGATAGTTAACGGGAACTTTAATTCTTGTTTAATTAGAACTTGACAGCACTTCCTGTGAATTTAATTTGCGTAGGTTTGCACACGGCAGATGCGCACTGTGCCAAGCCAAGCCAAGCCCACGTTTAGACAGTGAATAAGTATACTTAGATAGAATAGGTACCTAATACAATTGAACTTCTTGTAATCCTCAGTAATCCCCTCCATCAGTTACTGGGTTATTTTATTGCATAAATATTTATACACAAACGAGAAAACATAAAGTATGTTAAATAGGCAAGATATTAGGGGCTTTCTATTATAAACCGATCCTTGAGAAGGCTTTACTTTGCAATTAGCAGCTTTTAGCAATTATCTAAATTAGGAAAATGGATAGTACCTATTATTTGAACCGCTTCATTTGACGTGGAAAGGACAGCAAATTTATAAACGGATTTTCTGGAACATGGACCAAAAAATGAAAAGAGTACCTTTGGTCCTATTCGCTAACGCTCATATTTTGGAGCTATTTCTCATGCATACTTAAGCAGTGAATAACTTAGACCCGGGGAGGCAGTCGCTCACGTCCGAAGGAATTACTTGGAACCCACAGCCCTTCACGTCCTCCCTGGGTAGTGCTAACGAGCGACAAATCATCATCATCATCTTATCATCATCTCAAGACATTATAATTTCCACCACCACTTAACACTGGCAAAATTAACCTCAAAAGAGGTTAGGACGCCATTAATAAAAAGAAGAAGAAGAACTTAGATCCTTTGTAGTATGTATTTAGTGAAGGCTGAAGACCATTATAAAATAACGAGGGGCATATTCGTTGTGCACATAGTACCTATACATATAGGTCTACCGTTTGTTAAATAATACTGTCCATCCTAGGTTTGCTGGAAGAGATCTCTTATATTAGAGATAAGCTCGCCTTTGTACTTTTTTACATTATTAAATGACTGTTTCAGTTTTTGTGCTATAGAGTAAAGTAACTGTCTGTCTGTTATCGTAAAGATCTGCTGAGAAGAAGAATCTGAAAGGATTTACCTATGTAGGTATGTCATATACTTATCTACTTACAATTAAAAGTTCTATTCTATTCTACAAGTAATACAGGATGACTTTTGGGTCGTGACTCTAACATATTGTTTCTAATCTAATTGATAAATGATTGCGGTTTGAACTATTAAGTTAGTATTTATATAATCACAACTATGAGTTAGTAATTTATTAAATTACTTATCCTTATTAATTCTGAATATTTGGTCACCTTTTTTCAAATAAACTAATCAGAGGAGTAAGAAGTGTCAAAATCAAAGGTCTTAAACAATTTAGGACAAAGTCAAGACTTTGCGCTTGTCGAGTGTGTGGGGTGACCAACTGACCCTGAACCAAAAGAGGGCATATTTTAATAGTTTTTTTTTGTACAATAAAAAGATAACTTAGCGAGCTCTCATCTACAGCATAACATTCCTAACCAATAGACAAATCTAGGGTTACTTTGTTGCTATATGACCCCGCAGTCACCCTGCATACATGCATTAACTTATAACATGACATTGTTGGCAATTATTGGCAATAAAATAATACTGTTACTGATATAAATACCTTGATAATAAATAGAAAAGTTAACTTAGCTACAGCATACTTCACGGTTAGAGTTGAAAATGTTCCCACGTTCCTCCAAGTATCGCTTGCAGGCGTTCATCCGTAAGCGTCCAAAAGCCTCTATAGCTAAAGAAACAAAACAAGTCTGTTTCGCTTTGTTGTAGGTCATATTCACGATATCAAGTAGTTATTGTGGTATTTTTACTACAGTTGTCGTCTAACTAACGATGTCTCTGCGATAACCATCTAATCTAACGTTATGGAGAACGTCTAAGAACGCCTACTACTTTGTAATAGCAAAACATGTTTTGTTGTTTGGCTGTAATTGCTTGCAGGCGATGTTTTCTTTTGCGACTACAATAGTTTTTGTATGAGTTCTAATTAATTCATCGAGGGCATTGAGCTATCATAATAGTAGTTGATGATGATGGATGAGCTACCATAATGATCGAGGGTAAATCTTCTGCTAGCTGTGGAGTGCCGCGTCGTCAATATTTATGATGCTATTGTTTCGGGACTCATAATTAATCCACTCTGTCTGTAAATTTCCAGTGGCAGTCCAACTGCTGCAATTTTACGACACAATGAAGAGAAGCCACTCTATTCGATTGAATGCCGAGTGGGTTGTCGGTCGTCAGGTCAAAAACTCAATATCACTTTGGGTTCTTTCAGCTTTCGGTACTTTTCCTAAATCAGAGAGAACGCTTACTTGAACATTAGATGCCAGTTTGATGAAGCCGAATATTATTGTATACTTGCAATAGTTACTACATAAGTGTTAGGTATTTGAATACGAAATGTAATACTGAACAGGCATTAGATTAAATAATCTTAGTTAAGTATATGGTTAGGTATAATCACATGCATGGCGATGGCCATTTAGTCCAGGAGTCATCTCTCTGTGTCACTCTCTCTAAAAGTCTATATAAAACTATCATTCCACTGTGTAGTAAGTAATACTTACTAAGTTCAGTAGGTACCTATCTATATAATACTGTCATGTTCTAGATGACTCGGAGCTACGTGCACGCATGTATTGTGATGCTGCTCTCATCAGTCATAGTCGCAGATTCTCTCGACCAGGAGCAACCTTCGCCCGAACTGAATGATCTTATTTATCAGGTAATTTTGTTCCCTAATACACCGCATTTATTGTTCAATGCCATTTACAGACAAACGTTGGCTTAAAAGGTTGATCAAACCACAGAATAACTAATAGTACATCAAACCCCCGATGAGTTGCATTTGAATAGCTTGCAATACTTGTTTTATACGGGCCGTCTCCATCGCGTAGCTCCGTGTGCGGAAGACCTTACCATAGGCTATTCTATGATCTCTGCTGTAACACTGGATACCCAGTTAAACATTTTAAAATTGTTTCAATTCTTTGTGGTTGCAGACAGAAAATGAAATAGACACAGGCCCTGAACCAATTTTCAGTAATCTTCCAAATTATAATCGAGATCTGGGTCCAGCTGATGACAAGTCCGCTGACTTACTGCTGGCGAGCCTGATGGGTGCGGACGGCCAAGAAACACTAGGTCTTGGATACTATGGGTATGTGCACACGCCTGACTTCTCTTGAACTCCGGCGATAGTTACTTCAACGATATGGGTGGACTAAAATCTGGCTTCCTATAATTTTGATAAACATTGCAGTCTGATGATCTCGATTTACACAACACAGGTGAATACAGTCTCAGAACTAAGACCATAGATAACACAGAGTAACCTCGTCTTAGGATACCTTGACTGCAACCAAATTCTAAACTTATTTCGTTACGCTCTTAAAATAAACTCTACTTCCATTTAGGTCAAAGTGGGAGACCTTCTACAAACCTCCGGCTCTACATCTCTCACCAAAAAGGGCGAAACCTGGTCTGATCGAAGCGAGTACGATGCAGGACAGGCTCCGAGCCCAGGCCAAGGAGAGGAAGAGGATGATTAGCAGCATCAGACCCCGGGCGGCAAGTGTGCAGCCAGAGTGGAAGACTAAGAAGGGCAGAGCTGGTATGCGGTTTATTTAACACCTTGTTTCCGTCCACTGCTCGCCTAAACCTCCTTCTCTTTCCAACTTATTCGTGCCTATAATCGAATCCAGGTTTTCCCCTTGATGTTAGTAATCTCATCTATTCATGGCAGCTGGTCGACCACAATACTTTTTAGGGTACCGTACCCGAAGGGTGCCAAACGGGACCCTATTACTAAGCCCACGCTGTCCGTCTGTCTGTATGTATGTCTGTCTGTCCGTCAGCGGGTCCTAAAACACGAACCGTAATAGCTAGAAGGTTGAAATTTCACAGAATGTGTATAATATCTGTTGCCGCAACAACAACAAATAGGTACTACAATAATCTCTGTTTAGAGATAAGCTTGCCTTTGTTCATGCCTTTTCTGTATTGTTTGTGTTTTTTTCTGATATGTGCAATAAATATATACGAAATACTGAAATACGAGAGATATTACAAATTATAGAGGTTCCCTATACAAGAGACGAGTTTTCAATTTTCTTTTTGTTTTATTGTTTTGTTCTACGATGGTACGGTACCCTTCTTGTGCGATTCCAACTCGCACTTGATTATTATTCTTTCTTCGACCACCACGCGGCCGCGGGTAGAGATCTAGTCCACCTGCCATCACCATGTTGAATGGTACTAGGCCGACATGCACCAGACTTTATTTAACCAGAACCTAAATATTACATACGTTAAGTGGGAGCCTGGCTGACACGCTATAATACATACGTTAAGTGGGAGCCTGGCTGACACGCTATAATACATACGTTAAGTGGGAGCCTGGCTGACACGCTATAATACATACGTTAAGTGGGAGCCTGGCTGACACGCTATAATACATACGTTAAGTGGGAGCCTGGCTGACACGCTATAATACATACGTTAAGTGGGAGCCTGGCTGACACGCTATAATACATACGTTAAGTGGGAGCCTGGCTGACACGCTATAATACATACGTTAAGTGGGAGCCTGGCTGACACGCTATAATACATACGTTAAGTGGGAGCCTGGCTGACACGCTATAATATGGATAACCGCTGTGTATGACTGACTACATAGCTTGACCGTGTTGCCCTAAATTGTTTGCTGCCCTTAGTGTTATCACACGTTCTATGTTCCTGCCCCTATCCCCTACCTATGTCATCGGATATTTGTTTGATTCCAGCATCACGACACATGGTGTGTTACTTCAAGTTATGCTCCTGGCGCGGATAACTCTCACTTCCGTCTGATACTTGAAACAAACAACAAGATTCTTTCAGAGCTTCAACAACGACAGATATTTTGTGCAAACCGAAAACCGACTGACTAAGTTTTAGATATATTTTTATTGTAGATAAATGAAAATGTAATGAAAATCTTCAGTCGTACGAGTAGTAGATAGTATAAGTCCATAAATAGAAACTACACTTTACCTAAATGGAAACCTAACTAATGTAGATAAACATAAACTTACCATGTCTTTTGTTTGACCATATTAGTTTCAATAGGGTCATGGTTGGTAAACCCTATTGAAATCGTGTCACTTTAATACAATATTTATTTGCTATTATTTATGTTGATTTAATTGACTAATTTTATCTATAGGTAGTTATTCTGTGCTTTTATTAGTCTAAACTAAGGATCATCAAAGATTAGAGATTGTTTAATTGTTTTACAGGTATTAAGTTTTAAGTAGTTAGGTAGGTACTTATCACTTATAAATAAATTTTTCGAAACTTCTACGTGTCAATTATTACATTAGTCCGATGCATTGTTTTGTTTACTTACACATCGATGAGGTACCTACCTACCTACCTATCTACTAGTACTAGTACTAGTAACGTTAACTTTCCTTTAGATAATATTCTTTTTGTGGAGTAACTCGAAAGCAAAACTAGTTACTATTCGCGTCATCAGTAAATGCGTGTGCATTTTCGGGCCTACTTGTTGGGGGTTAGGTATGTACCTTACGTACCCAGTTAACTCCTTAGGTAGGTACATCCTTACTCCCTACACAACCATCCGTGTACGTCATACATACCTACATAACAAAAAATGCTAGCTCTGAATTTCTATCTAGCGCAATAATAGCATGTCTAGGTCAGCATGCTTTCTTGCATATTATGTTGTACGATACGACCTATGTATGTTTACTCATGATTAATGAGTATTTAAGTAGGCATCATAGAGGATTTATTGAGAAATTAATACATTCTTATCTTGTATTAAAGTTTAACTTTATCATCTTAGTGCCAGTGATTTTATTTCTTGTGTTGTGTGTGCAGCAACTTTCAGTTTAGTTTACTGGAGCCTGTCTACTTACCGGAGGGGATTCCTCGTGATGGCTGATACTCATGGTAGGTAGAACGTTCTACTACAGGGTCATATTCCCTTTCGTCAACGCTTCTATTCTATAGTTCTCCATACTAAAATTGTTCGACCGGTGTGCTTAACACACGAGGAGAAACCTGTGATCAAAAAATTTGCAGGTAGGTACCTACCTACCCAATCACCCGGGCATACATATTTACGCTTTTAGACCCCGTGGTTTAGCGGCGGGTTTCACCCTTGCATCTTACGAAGGATGGAATCCCTGCGTGCTGACCGTGTACCAATGTATTGTTTATCTGAAGTACCTACTACTACATATACATACGCACGTCGTCGTTCCAATGCATCGGGGCGGCGATGGAAAACATCGTGAGGCGTCCTTCATTACTCATTACTTCATTGTGGCGACAATAGGCTAGCTTTCTGTCTGGAGTGGAGTCTTGAAGAAATGGCAAAGTGGGCATTGTTAGTTGTGCGGTTGTGCCTTTGCCACCTTGCTGGGGAAAAGGCGCTTGCGTGACTGATGAGATTATATGTGATACGAAACGATCGAACAGTGTGACATTTACCCACTTACAATAATTTGAGCCTAATTTGTGCAGCAGTCTGTGCATTCGGCCATCCATGTCCATTATCCATGAATGAGCCATCCATCATTCATCATCAATATCATCATCAATCACGGGCATTTTTTTGCATGCATTCATGAATAATATTGTTAGGAGTTTGGGTCTAGTGTCCGAATACGAACGTGCCGTCGAGGTACAGCCCGGTGTATAAAAGGCGGTGGGAGCGGTGGTGCGGCCATTTTGCCCGCTGCGCTCGCCGAGGAAACGTCAGGCTGTATCTCTGCGTCGTTAGTTTTGATCTCCGGTCACGTGAGCCATTTTGTTATCATTTATTCGAGGGATATTTAGTTCTAAATTAATTACTTTGTATGTGTGTTGCTAGTTCGGGTTAAGGTTGATTTTGTTCCAATATTTGATGAGATTTTAATAAGAATAAACTGTTGGGTTTTCTTTGTATTTCTTTTTTTTAATTTTTATTACACTTCTGCCCCTAAAATCAGAAGTGGGATAAAGATCAAATCATTACTAACTCGCCCACTGAGTAAAGGAACAAGATCTACCTGACTTAAACTTTTTTTTTTGTAAATTTTGTTTCTGTGCGTGTACAAATGACGCGAAGTAGGTCAAGTTCACGTGGCCGATCGAGGCATCGTTCACAGAATGGCTCGCGTGTCCGACGGGCTAGATCCCGTTCTCCTAGTTGTTTGTGCCGTCAAACGAGATCCATATCTCGTTCTCGTTCCCGAGATACACCGCGCGGTCGTGCGCGCTCCCGTGATTTATTCCGGCGCAGATCGCGACGTCATCGTTCGAGAAGTAATCGAAATCATCGTCGATCCCGTGTAGATTCGCCTTCTCCTGCTAGGCGCCGTGAGCGATCTCGTTCCTACCGTTCTCGTGAACAGTCGCGCTCCCCATCGCCTGATCGCATAAGGAGACAGTACCAGTCCCGTAGTAAATCTCCAAGGCGTAATTACAAATCAAAACCCTCGTTCACGCCGCCGCGGCAAACCATAACTACCACCACTACCGTTAACCAGAATAAGGATGCTCGCGGTCCATCTATCGATTCAGCCGCTCGCTGCTCTGAGACATCTACCCTCGCACACGCTATTGTTGAAGCTATCAAATCCGCACAACCTGTCAGATCAAACAAATATTTTGTATCCAATTTTGACCCTACCATCAATAGTATTGACGCGTGGTGTGACGAGGTGGAACGAGCCAGAACCGCGAACGGTTGGAGTGACCATGAGTGTCTATCTCGTGTTGCCTTGTGTCTCAAGGGTGACGCCAAGGTATGGCTAACAGAATGGATCACCAATGATCGTACATGGTCTAATTTTAAGCGGGAATTCAAACCACTCTGTCCCGGTAAGCTGGATTACGCTAATATTCTTTTCGATGCCATGAAAGCTACGTCCGATCAGTACACCACGTACGCTGAGTATGCCCGTCGCACTTTGTTACGCTTGAGGATAGTTCAGGGCCTTAGCGACGAGCTGAGAACTCTTATCGTTATTCGTGGGATTGATAGCCCACAAGTTCGCGCCGCGGCTGCCAATGCAGCATTGACATCAGAGACCTTGGTTTCTTTCTTATCTATTTACGTCAAAAGTAAACTAAATAGGGCTAAACAAGACTATCGTCCTCAGCCCGTACCTAAGAGTAGCTTCCAATGCAAACAGTCAACGCAACCAGACATCAAGTGTTATTCTTGCGGGGAGAAGGGTCATTTCGGTCGGGATTGTAAAAACAAAACAGCATCAAACTTTTCGCAGTCAACATCGATAACCAATGCAGCTAATTGTTCATTTTGCAAAAAGCCCGGTCACACTGAGGCCGTCTGCTTCTCCAAAGCACGATCAGAAACCCGCAACCAATAAAACGTAAATCTGTCTACCTACCAACCGTTGTAATCGAGTTCAGTAAATATTTCAATTGATGCTGACTTTATCGTTGGGCCTACATCATGCACCACACGCATAGACACATAGCTGATAGCCTTGAATTGCTGTGAAAGTTATTGCCCACAATTACCACGGCTGGATTTTCGATAAATTTCCGTAATTAATGTTGATTCCTCGCGACAGATATCAAATATTTAGGCTGGGTTATAATCAGGGGTCAGGTAAAGCCGAGCCCTGGGAGGGTAGAAGCCCTCGCTAACACTTCAACACCAACTACTGTGTTTACTTTGGGCACTATAGGCACAGGGTTATGTCACCAAGGCCGCCTGTATCGCTCACATAACTAGAAAGGGGACAGACTTCAACTGGGAACCTGAACAGGAGCAGGCGCGTCAAGGCATAATCCAACAGCGTGCCGTTTCTTTGTATTTTCGACCCACAGTTCCCTACAGATGTGCCTGTGGACGCTTTGGGACCCGTATTACGGTCAGAAAGTTTCGTGCTAATAATAGTCGACGGGTACTTCAAGTTCAGCCTGTTATACTCCAAATGCCGGGCAGGATGTCTCCGAGCTCAAGCGATCGCACTGTTTGGTGTGCCCAAGGTGATGGTAACGGATAAGGGTCGCACATTCTAGTTGAATGAATTCTTCACCTGGACCAACGACCTCGGCTTGGTGAGCTACACTTCATAACCCTAGAGATGCATCATGCTAATGAGCAAGTTGAACGGTATGTGTTAACTGTACTCAACATGATCCGCATAGAGGCCAACCACAAGAAAGCATTGTGGTCGGAGTCTCTCAACTATTTTGTAATATTACAAGACGCACTTAATCTTCTAATTGGCACAGATGCGACTTCTCCATTGATTCGTGCTATAGTGTGTGACGTGGCTGTTGATGATGCGAGACCAAATCGTGACGCTATCCGCGAGATGTCTTGATACCGGGCCCGACAGTTGCTCAGGAAAAATTAAACGAGTCACGATGAATCTGCAAACCGTTTCGCGTTGGTTTTTGTTATAAAGATATCTCAGTCAACAGGCAACCTGGACTCGGGCATGCGCGGCCCGTACGAGGTGATCAACGTGTTGCCAGGCGGACGGTACACGCTGAAGCTGTTGGCTGGAGGCTACGGCAAAACATCACAAACGGCTGCCCAGTTCCGTGCAGTGGTGCCGTGGAAAGGCGAATGGTGCCCGGAGACTGTGAGTTTTGCCATACACATCCTTATTCGATAAAAGCGTTGCTGTATTGGTTGTTGCCATTCTAAAATCATAGCTATAGCTTCACACAGATTGCTCTCAATTCTAATTACCGATTGTTTTGCTCTTTCGCTTCAAAACTACTTTATTTACATGACTAGATTATCGCTTCGCTTTCCCTTAGCTGGCTCATTTTCCCTAAAACTTTATGAAATACTCGGGTAACGTTAGGTAAAGAAGGGCGACAAACGGTGCAGTGCGTGTTGAGTAAGATGTGTGTGAATGTGTAAAAGCCCCGTTTCTGCATACTCGCATAGTCGGGCCGGCGTGAGTAATATCGCTGTAAAAGCCTCGTTTTTGCATAATTGCATAGTCGGGCCGGCGTGAGTAATATCGCTGTATAAGCCCCGTTTCTGCATAATTGCATAGTCGGGCCGGCGTGAGTAATATCGCCGTGGCGTGAGTGATATCGCTCTGGCGTGAGTAATATCGCCCTGGCGTGAGTAATATCGCCGTGGCGTGAGTAATATCGCCATACAGGCGAATGCATGAAGCGTATTCGTCCTGTGGTCTGTTTGTGCGTGAGTCATATTGCACATACAGGCGGCCCGTTGCGTTGGTTCGCGAAAAGGGCAGGTGCGTGTGTCGCACCATGTTGCAGGTGGAGTGTTCCTGTGCTGCAATACGCTGCGGCTGTGCTGCTGTCGCGCAAGAAATCTGAAAACTTGAAGAAAAGGCCTAAGGTTTACGTAGCTAACACTGAGACGTCTCATTAGGTGTTGATGGATGAGTTAAGGAGATGAAAATTGATGAATGCTATGGAGGAATGAATTAAGTGAATGACAGTATGAAAGTAATGTAAGACGAAGGATGCATTAAGTTTGCAGGATCGTTTTCTTATACTGATATTTGTTCCAGACAATGACTCTGATGATGACTCCTCAGCAGGACCGTCGGCTCCGCCACCAAAAGCCAACGCGGGAGCATCGCTAGAAGTTGATCCTGCGGAAGGATCGGCATCAGTCGAGGGCGACTGAATATCAGGAGAGGCCGTGTTAGGAGTTTGGGTCTAGTGTCCGAATACGAACGTGCCGTCGAGGTACAGCCCGGTGTATAAAAGGCGGTGGGAGCGGTGGTGCGGCCATTTTGCCCGCTGCGCTCGCCGAGGAAACGTCAGGCTGTATCTCTGCGTCGTTAGTTTTGATCTCCGGTCACGTGAGCCATTTTGTTATCATTTATTCGAGGGATATTTAGTTCTAAATTAATTACTTTGTATGTGTGTTGCTAGTTCGGGTTAAGGTTGATTTTGTTCCAATATTTGATGAGATTTTAATAAGAATAAACTGTTGGGTTTTCTTTGTATTTCTTTTTTTTAATTTTTATTACACTTCTGCCCCTAAAAATATAATATTATTTCATTCCTAAATATTTTATATTTATATTTTATATTTTTATTTATTGCAAAACACAACAGATATTTTACACTTCATTTCTAAGTAGGTATATAGACACTTTTTTTTTAACTAGTAAATTATCCTAAAGGGTGTTTTGACAGCATGCTCTGTATTGCGTGCGGAAATATGTTACATGTTATATAATTATTAAACTAAGTTTAGGAGACTGCACCAGCCCTCTTTCCCAACCAATCCACAATGTTGATGTTTAGTGTATGGTGATCGAGCTAGTGAAAAGGGGTGTTGCATTAAAAGAAAGCATAGTAAAATATAATAAAACGACAAACAAATCTTCGAAATTACAAAATATTAGAGGGAATTTATGATAATGCTTTATATAGCTGAAATTTAAAGGCACAAAGGTTCACAAAGACATCCAAGGTACTATGCACATTAGACAAATCATTATAGAGACGACACATATTAGCGAATGAACGCAGCCGTTCATGACGCAACAATCATCATGTGTTGCTTGACATTTGTAGGGGTGTAGTCAGTACGATAACTACATCGATAGATTTTAAAATACATTTGGGTTAAGTCTGTTTTTCTGTGATGTGTGTGCAATGTGCATTGTGCAATGTGCATATCTTGGTCAGTAAGTAAAAGTCATAGCTGGGCACAAAACCGTTAATCCGTTAACAGTTAATTAACGAAGTTTATTTAAAAAAAATGTTAACGTTCTACTTAATTTCTTCCATTACTTTTAACTTCCGATAACTTAACCCAAAGTTTCACGAAACTATTTTTGAAATTTAAGTGGTCACTTAACTAATTTAATCGCGACAATGGACTACGGAAACTAATTTCAAGGGAATCAAACTGGGAAAACCATTTCGAGATTATTGCATTCTGAATTGAATAGCGTTATTCGAATCAAAAAATTGGTTGCCTGTAAAGTCGGTGTACGGGCGAAAGTTTTACGTGACAACGACTTTGAGTGGTAAAATAATTTTAATGTGAATATTCATTCGTATAGTAGGAAGAAGGATGAAATAATAGTAACAATATAAAACATTTATTTATACAAAGAATTATATTTGACGCGTGCCTTTCACTTTTTATGTCTGTCTCTCTCGCTCTTAGGCGGGCTAACCATGCCCGAGTGGAAGGGACGCGTGCCGCTCACTCGCTCTCATTGTGAGCGCATAACGTGAGCGGAGCGTAACGCAGTTTCTTGAAGTGTCACCCGGCAAACCAATTTATAAGACGTTGTCACGTCAAAAATATTGCAGGATTTCGGAAATTTCTGTAAAAAACAGAATAACTTTCATTTGACCTCTATGACGTAGATTGGCATTATTTTTTTTGCCGTTAAGTTGGCTGTCCGCTGTCCTGTACGGAGGATGATTGTTCTGAGGGAGGATGACAGCCTGCGATGGGGTGAGTATCGATATTGTGGCTATCGATAAAATTATAAGACAGTGCTTACTTCGATATCATCGAAGACAGGTAGAGTCTGGCTAGTCTAATTTGGACGAGTGCTTTTCTATAGGAGCCACACTGCTGTTTATATTATCTTTGGCCATCGTGACATTGATGTTTAGGTCACCGTCAAAGTATGAAAACCGTCATTCTGTTGGATACATCTGTAGGTAAACTGACCAGTAAGTAAGTACCTGGTTTAATATTTCGGAACGGTTACTTGGGTCTGCATTGTTTCTGAACTTATGAATGTCAGTTTGTTTCTTGGAGGAAGCTCAGAATCTTATTACATACGAGGAAGGAAGTAAACAAAGAGTTTCATTGATCTGAGACCCATCTGAAAATTCAATAATCCTCGAATCCATTCAGGAATTCTAGGCAACGAGGCTGCTGACCAAGCTGCCAAGAAGGCTTTCACCGACGGAGATGACTCTTTCGACAAGAACTAGAGCGAAGACATCCTCTCTCTCTTCTCTAAGTCACTGAATTATTCCGAATCCTTCCATTTTGATGGGAAAATATGTGTAAATGTGGGAAAATTAAGGTGTTTTACAAAGATATTGAATTGAAACCTGCACAAATCGATGTCGAACTATTAGACCAACAACTTATATCACAAGGATTTTTTTACGCGTCACATAAGCGAGATATTTGATATTTTAGATTGCCAAAAGCTTTTTTTGCAAGATCATTAAATGTTAAGACTTGGTGATAATGTTACTTAACATTGTTGACAGATGTCACTTTGTTGACAGGGGTCACTACTTTTGACCAGTGTTGCCATTTTTTACTGGGGTCACTCTAATATCTCGCTTATGTGACACTTTAGTTCGATTTTCATCATGACATAAATTGTTGGTCTGATAGTCTTTTATCGACCTGTGTAAGTTTAAATTCGACATCTTTGTAAAACACTTTTATTTTAGAATATTTACACATATTTTCCCATCAAACTTGTGTAAATATGGGAAAATTAAGGTGTTTTCAAAAGATATCGCAATAAAACCTGCACACTTCGATAGAAGACTATTATACCAACAAATTATGTCATGAGGAAATTGGTCCTAAAGTGTCACATTAGCGAGATATTTGAGTGAATGATTTTACAAAAATAAACTTTTGGCACTCTATGATATCAAATATCTCGCTTATGTGACGCTTTAGAAAATAAAACCTCATGACATAAAATGTTGGTATAGTAGTCTTCTATCAACGTGTGCAGGTTTTAATTCGAATAATTCTAGAATAATCCCAACTTTTGGAATTTTTCCAAACTCGGAATAATTCCCAGCGCCCATCTCTGAATATGTGATACGATTTCGATCCGGATTCTCATAATTTCGGATCGTATGGGATCCGATTTTCCCAAAAATCGGATCGGATGGGCACATCCCTAGTCTAAGTGTCAAAATTTGCGCGATTTACAATATTTTTTTATTATATCATTATCAATGAAAAAACCCGAAAGAATTCATTATTTCATGATAAGACCTCAGCTGTATACTAGGAGTGGAATATAAATGTTTAATTCGAGTGCAGAAAAGATATATTATTATTCGGAGTGTGTAAAGTGATTGCCAAAATAGGTTAGGTGTCGGCCACGGTGTCTTATTTCTAGGAAAAATGCCTTTTCCTGGCGATGGCCACGAGTACTCGAATGGAGATGCCGGGAGAGGCCGGTCTACCGGCTACAGTATCCGGAAGGCTTTCGAAGACGGTAATTCAGGGTTTCATTAATCACTAAATTTAGAGTTTTTCGGTCCAAGTGCAGCTTTAATATGTTCCATTCATCCTAAAATTACCATAAATGATTGGATTTAGCGCTTAATTTTGGTTGGAATGTCGTGGGATTTATTCAATAAAACTGTCCTGAAATCTGTGCTATTTTTTTGTTTAATTTATTTTATTTATTTATACTAGCATCTAATTATGAACAGAGTTTCATGTTCCTGATCACCACTTAACCCGCTCACACCCTGGAACATCAGAATAAGCCATCCTAAAAAGTGCCCTATTACCCGACGACATCTGAAGATGTTATCGATACCTTACTTTTTTTTGAACGGAACTAAATAGCCAATTTTGCTCGTGTTGGCAAGGTTGGAGTGTGTATGGACGGCCAATGAACTAATCTTCGACTTCCGGTATAGTCTGTGGTTCAATTCATTCATTTCAAGACCGTACAATGACTCGAAAAAATCAGTCCGACGACGTTCGCCCGGTGTGATCATGTTTGTGTATGTGTTTGAGTGCGGAAATAAGTGTTGTTTTTGGAGATTTGAGGTAAGTCTTTGTTATTTTAACAACAACAACAAGTTTTTTGTTGTTTTTTGCAGAAATAGTAGTGAAATTGTTGTGTTTTTTACTCATGTCGACTACATTTGTGACGAGAGGGAGCGAAATGTGAGTCTGATGTCGGTTCAAAAATAAAACAAAAATAAACTAAGGTCACAGTGACATTTTTTTCGCATTGAGTAAGAGAGGGTTTCATTAGCTACTCAGATGTACAACTCTCATAGTTCTAAGAGTTACCATTCAGACATAATCACTTGATATGTCAGTCAAGTCGCGCGACTTGCGCGAGCGCATATCGGGCTCGGGATTTTAGCTTCTGCGCGCCTGGCGGCCGGATCGGAAAGGGTTAAACCACTGAGGGAAATTCAAAACCCTGTTCCGCCCCCTTATCAAGACTGACCCACAATTCGGCCCACACATGAGCAGGGCTAAGATTAATGTAATATTGAGTTAATAATCACGATCCTGGCACTATGACAACGATTGCCGGTTACCAGACCGTTACCTGTTTGCTCCATTTCTCTTCACTGCATCCAGCATGCGGTCAGTCCACCTCCATTTGAGTTGATCGACCTACTCAACCTATTAACTACTCAGATATATAATATAACTTTGTATGTCTGTTTTGATCAATTGATCTCAACAAGTCAATTGAACAATTTAACAGATCAAAATTTAATATATCAGTATGCTTGTGAATATTGTGAAGTCAAGAAGCTTCTGTTTTTAAGGCTGAATGTTTAATTGGATTAAATCATTGGATGCTTAATTGACCAGATTGTCATAGTTTCAGTACTTAGTTAATATGTCAAGTATTTATTTCATGGTGAAACTGGAACTCGCAACTCATAACTTGTAATTTGTTTTGATCATAATGATACTCTCCTACATTTCAGGTAAGTGCCATAGACCTACCTATTTATCCAGTACCCAGTATAAATGAAGTTTAATATTTTTTAAATCACCTTTTTGCGGTTAGATATGAGTATCTGGTTTACTCTCAGAAGCACACCAGTCGAACAAACAAATAATGGAGAACAATAGATAGATAAGATGTGTCGAAGAGAGAGTCACGAGACGTTTGGTGTATGTTTTACAAAAATTTACTAAGCTGTCTCGTACCTTGAAGAGCCTAAACTTGTTATGTTTTGAAAATATTTCTTCAATTTTTAGAAAACAGGTGGCCAAGTGGATAGTAATGGTGTAAGTAGTATATTTTTTAGAACTGGCTCATGAAGTCCTTTCATTTGAAAAAATAAAATTCAAATGCCATACAAAAACTTGTGAGGGAGGGAGGGGGGGGGGAGAGGGGAACCACAAAACTGGTTGGCCACATGACTTTTTATAATGTCGAGGGTATCAGCTAGCAAACATATCGCGGTCTGCTATTTTTGCAAACGAACATCTCAAGCATCAATACAAAGCAACAAATCTGTCCGCTCCATAGTTACACTCTGATTCCGACGCAGTACACGCGCAACTTCATTTGGAGCCTGCTCCAACCTTACCCTACCATATGCAAGAAAAAGAAGCCATAGCTCGCACAGAGACAAAGAAACATAAAGCCGCGTTTCGCGCCGCGACAGCGACACAAGACCGAGACCAGAGACCGCGACACGAACGAGACTGCGACAGGCAATTGCCCTGGCTTTGTATGGGTGACATTTCGCGCCGCGACCGCGATAGAAGACCGTGACCGCAGAGCGGCGCGAAATGGCACCCAGGCAAGTGCTTGTCGCGGTCTCGTTCGTGTCGCGGTCTCTCGTCTCTTTCGCGGTCGCGCCGCAAAGCGCCATCTATACTCTGCATATCTCCCCAGGTGGCGTGCGCGCCGGCGCCACCCGCGCCATCTCCTTCACGTACCGCACACTAAGTCGTCGCAAGGCAGCCGAGGAGGGCGTGGCTCGGCTGGCGCGCGTGCTGTCCGCCCTCGACCTGACCGCCCTGGGGGTCGGCAGCACCCTGGGGGTGGGCGTCTACGTGCTGGCAGGGGACGTGGCGAAGAACTATGCGGGGCCGGCGGTTATACTGAGCTTCTTGTTGGCGGCAGTCGCTTCTATGCTGGCTGGTCAGTATGCAACACGATACACAAACTGGCCAAGGAAGGAAAGGCGCGTATTGTTGAGACCATTGAGCATGTTCTGCTGGAACGCCCAGCCCATCCGTTACAGAAACTCTTGAGCTTCTAATGGGCGCTGGGCATGGACAAACCCTGTCCGTCTTTTTATTATGTTCTTAAGGTATAATGTAAAGATCTGTCACATCGTGATAGACAGTCTCCACGCGCCTCTGTAAATATATGAATGAATTGGACCCGCTTGACTTGGCGAGAAACTGGATGGTGGATCTGCATTTAAAGAAGAAATAGCTCGTCACTCATAAAATTACATTGACGTTTTAAAATTATTCACCTGCACTAACTGCATAAGAAGCGAGTGTGATACCGTCCGTTTCTGCATCTCATGACTCATGTATCCTATTGTGGAGCTTGCAGCATGTGTATGTCTCTTGTCAAAATGATATGGTGTTACCATAGAAGATGTACTACCCGACCAAGCTAATTTTGCACCTTGCGTCGATTATAGATGCCAGCGAGGTGCAAACTTAGCTTAGACATAGACATATGTTTATTCACTGAAGAAACATGGGTACCTTGGTAGCTTGGTCGGGATAAAACAAGAACCCTGGTGGTCCCAGGTCTCTGCTACGCGGAGTTCGGAGCGCGAGTCCCCAAGGCGGGCTCGGCGTATGTCTACAGCTACGTGTGCGTGGGGGAGTTCATCGCCTTCATCATCGGGTGGAACCTCATCCTGGAGTATATCATCGGTAAGGGATCATCATCGTCGATATCCGCCCACTGCTGGGTGATTTTAGCCAATCGAATCCAGATCTTGTCAAGGACTCATTGTACGGGTTCCGTTACGCCACGTGACGATAAAGGACTCATTGTACGGGTTCCGTTACGCCACGTGACGATAAAGGACTCAATGTACGGGTTCCGTTACGCCACTTGTCGATAAAGGACTCATTGTACGGGTTCCGTTACGCCACTTGTCGATAAAGGATTGAGCTGGTAGTATAAGAAGATAACAGTAGAGTTGGGTCAAATCAGATGGACTCGGACCAAACAATCTTTGCTACCACTTGTTTCTCTAGTGTGTGTGGAGACCTGTCAATGCGTTGATTTTGAATATTTTGGTGCTATCATGCATATACTTTCTACTCGCGCACCAAGGGTTCCGATCACACTTGGAGAGCGTAACACGTGTAATTAGGTTTCCACATACAAAAAAAGTGTGATGTCATCCATGTAAACCAAATTGAATATTTATTCAAAAAGACAGAAATTTGCAGTTATAATTTTTCCCTTTACTTGTGCTATAAGACCTAGGTACCTTCATTCCAAATTTCATGACCCTAGGCCAACCGGAAGTACCCTATAGGTTTTGATTCCCTTGCGATTTCCACGCGAGTTCATACAAATTCAGCAAAATTATGACATAATATCGCGGTATCTTTTGATTGCGTGGACAATGAAGTTTAATTTTTTTACAGCTCCAAGGGACCATAGACCTGAGTAATCGATATTAATTTCAACATGATACGTCCACGCGTTCCTGAGAAAAGGGGTCGTGGCAGACGGACAGACAGACAGACAGACAGACAGACAGACAGACAGACAGACAGACAGACAGACAGACAGACAGACAGACAGACAGAAAGACAGACAGACAGACGGATAACAAAGTGATCCTATAAGGGTTCCTTTTTTACTTTTAAGGATCGGAACCCTAAAAACGGCCTCCAGACTGTGGGGGCTAGGTTTACAACCGGGTCACCTTGGTGGATGTGGAAATGGATGCTTCCACCAATTACACCTCCACAGTCTGGAGGGGCTAATATTTCACAGTTAAAGGCCCTACTCACGATGCAATCTGACTAGCAATTTGTTGCCTTTCAACAGGTTGCATCGTGAGTCTGCCTTTTACGTTGCAATCTGTTGTTGCAGCAACAAATTGTTAGTCAGATTGCATCGTGAGTAGGGCCTTTTAAGCTTTGACTTAAGTTCAGTCGTGTTTTGCGTTGAATTTCAAACAAACAAGCAGAAGTTTCTGTCCACGGCCACTCATCAGCCTGTCTCCCTCAGGCGCAGCGTCGGTGGTGAAGGCTCTCAGCGAGTACCTCGACTCCCTGTCCGGGAAAGCGATCTCTTCCAGTCTGTACGCCGCGATGCCGATAGACACGCCCCATCTGGCGAGGTACCCGGACGTCCTCGCGTTCAGTGTCATCTTGTTATTCTCTGGTAAGTATGTTTCCCTGGTTTTGTCAGTTTAAAAACTTGTGACGAGCCGGCAGCACGAATATTTGACCAAACGAAGCGGGGGTTGAAAAATTCCGGTTTGTTTGTAGCTGGCGCGGCGCGTCTCGGCCATGCAGTTCATGTACGCGGACAATTTGAATTCTTTTTCGACGCGTAATTATTGGTGCTTTCCGCCTACTTACATACTTATATGTGCCACTAGCTAAAACGTTAGTTAACGACGAATCGAGTAAATAAGGAGTTCTCAAAGTTTCCTCGAGTTGAGCATTAATTCACGTTCTAGCTTGTGGAACTAAGGAGTTGTCAAATCTTACCGAGATCCGAGACCGAGAGTAATCCGAGAAATAAGGGATCCGAATATACACGGGGGGGGGGGGGGGGGCTTCAGCTCTACGCGACGAACCCGTCATCAACACAGACCTCTCATTCCTGATTGGCCATCAAGCGTTAGTTCCGCCTGCCAGATATCATAAGGATGAAGGCTAGACAGGATCTATATTTTTCAACGCTGCTGTTTGAGGTTGTACTGACGAGGACTCCTTCTTATCTTTATGACAAACTTACCTGGCGTAAATCCCACAGAGTTGCTCCGTTCCTATTAATACCGCGACATAAAAGTGCTGCTTTCCGTGGCAGTTTCAAATATCGTGCCACCAAGTGCTGGAACAATATGCCGCCTCCTCTTCGGCGGCTCACTAGTAAAGCTGGTTTTAAAAACGCTTACAGAAATAAATTAATGCTCCAGCAGAAGGCTGAGGTGACGGTACGCAGCTAAAAGGAAAGATTTTTACGACTATGTACCTACCTACATTCTGACATTAAACTATTGATTATATCTATTTAAATTAAAGCTAATCACCATTATAATCCATTTTCAATATGTTAGATAATAAATACATTTTTTTTATTTTTTTTTATTGCCATTTCATTTCCAATTAAATTTTTAATACCAATTATTTAAATTTTCTATTCCATTAATAACATAACTAATTTCATTATTTAATTTTGTTTTTCTTATGTAATTACTTCTATAAATTAAATTGTGTAAGTACTAGAGCCACTGTTGTGCGTCCGCTTTGGGCCTGGCAGAATACCAGCGTCACAGATTCGTCTGTGACATTGCTGAGTCAGGGCCATTTCACTGCCGTGGTACAGTCACATAACCACACAGCTGTAGGTACCTACTGTTTTTTGTTGTTATTAATTATGTGTGTGTACCATGTCCAATGAGTAAATGAGTTATCTATCTATCTATCTATCTGCCATCGCGCGCCAAGAGATCGTTGGAATATAGAAAGCTTTGGATTCGCGGAGTAGTAAAAACTGCCTGGAATCAACTTCGTGACTAAAGACAACCCGATGAAAAGAATTCCGTAAAATGATGCTTGGATAGTTCGTGCTTCAATCAATAATTTTATGGTTCATCGACCTAAATAGATACGTGTTGCCAATTGAAAGCAATTTTGCTGACAATGATGTCTCACTGGACTGACGCAATCATCATTGAAGTCATGATCATCAGAATTATGTACTTACCTATTTTAGGACTCATCTAAAGTTCGAAGAAAAATAATAATAATATACCTATTGTTGATTTATTTATCCTTTCCATCTTGGGTTCGCTGGAAGAAATCTCTTGATAGAGATAAGCTCGCGTTTGTACATGTTATTTCCGTTTTTAATTGTCATAATGTATTGATTTGATTATTGATATAGACAGAAATAGCGTCATGCCTTTTCCATACGAGTTGACAAAGGCTCAGCTGTATAAACGTTGAACCAGTTATGTAATACCAATACCTACTATTACTTATTCTGTGGTAATACTTCACTTTGCGTGTTCAGGGGATAGACCACCTCCATGTTTAGGGGATAGACCACCTCCATTTTCCGTACACGATGTTTTCCATCAACGTTAGACCGTCGTACATTGTAATAAATTTCAAAATCTCTCAGCATAGCCACAGAAGAGTCTAGTCAGCTTTGGATACGAATCTGCATCTCTTGCGGCAGAAGCAAGCGTGATACCACTAGACCACGGATCTATCGGAAAACGAAAAATAATGCCTTCAAGCGAAGTATCAAGCATGGCACACGTAGGCGCGTAGACGAAATATCAAGCATGGCACACGTAGGCGCGTAGACGAAATATCAAGCATGGCACACGTGGGCGCGTAGACGAAATATCAAGCATGGCACACGTAGGCGCGTAGACGCAATATCAAGCATGGCACACGTAGGCGCGTAGACGAAATATCAAGCATGGCACACGTAGGCGCGTAGACGAAATATCAAGCATGGCACACGTAGGCGCGTAGACGAAATATCAAGCATGGCACACGTAGGCGCGTAGACGAAATATCAAGCATGGCACACGTAGGCGGTTTTGTATTTAATTGAGATGGTGTTAAACTTTTAATCGATTCACTGAATCACCGCAAAACAATCTACTCGCTACTCGACAAAACGTTGAATTTTCCTGTCGGAAGTTAGTTTATCTTGTATGCTTACCTATTCATGCAGAGTAAGTACATATTATTTTATTTATACCAGTAGTCTATACCTACCTACTGACGTTTACGGTTGAATAACTTTGAATGCTTTTAAATAAACGAAAACGGTTTTAAAACGGGTCCCTCCCTATTACTCATGCTGACTTCACACGGGTGGTGTTGTGTCCTCGTATAAAATCAGCTCTTCAACTTTCTATCGGTCGGGCAAACTGAAGGATTATACATCCTACCAGTTTTTTACCATATATGTGAAAAGCAATGAAAAATTGTACATGCTCGCTCGGGCCAAATTAGGGGTTAAAGTTTTTGACGTGACAACGTCTTATAAATTGGTTTGCCGGGTGACACTTCAAGAAACTGCGTTACGCTCCGCTCACGTTATGCTCTCACAATGAGAGCGAGTGAGAGGCACGCGTCCCTTCCACTCGGGCATGGTTAGCCCGCCTAAGAGCGAGAGAGACAGACATAAAAAGTGAAAGGCACGCGTCCCTTCCACTCGAGCACTATAATTCTTTGTATAAATAAATGTTTTAAATTGTTACTATTATTTCATCCTTCTTCCTACTATACGAATGAATATTCACATTAAAATTATTTTACCACTCAAAGTCGTTGTCACGTAAAACTTTCGCCCGTATACCGACTTTACAGGCAACCAATTTTTACGATAACTGCTCTACCACGATAAGTGAGGAACATAGCAATGTGCCTATCTTTTCCTCCTTGTTTGTCTTAGAAAAGGAAAGACAGATTGACGCATAGCTATGTCCCATATTTATTGAGTTCCGCAGGCGCGTACGGGGTATGATTCTCGTGCATTCGATATACGGATGTTGACACCTATATCGAGTAACTCCCATACAAAATCACTCGATATTGGTGTCGATATAGGGCCCCAGGGCGAATGGAAACATGGAGTTTCCATTGGAAAGCGGTATTTGTTTGCAGTGGCGCTGGCGTTTGGAGTGAAAGAGTCGACGAAGTTCAACAACTTCTGCACCGGTGTGAACCTGTGTGTCGTCGCGTTTGTCATCATATCCGGCTGCTTCAAAGGTTTGCATCATTTCCGGATTTAGAGAAATCTAATGACATCTTGAGGTTGGACTGCATCCGGATACAGGACAAACAGCAGTTCTCTCGATAGTGATATCTCAAGGCAGTCAAGTCAGCTCGATTTTACCCGCATAGGAATAATACTTCACCAGGCTGTCTTAGTGCCGGTTGGCGGCGGGCTGGTGGCCAACCTGACTGTCACACGCTATCAAGCTGCCCTATTAACTTGTTAACTAGCCAGGAAACTTTGTACAGGGTTCCTTATGTAGCGTAGGGTAGCACTGAGATGGGATTTGACGAAATTATTTCCTCAGGGGGGGAAAATAGGGGGTTACAGATTGTATTAAACTCAAAAGCAATTGAAATTGGTTTCTAATCAAATAGGGTTTGTGGAAGTCGTTTTTTAGGGTTACATCATTTTTTTACAGCTCCAAGGGACCATAGACCTGAGTAATCGATATTAATTTCAACATGATACGTCCACGCGTTCCTGAGAAAAGGGGTCGTGACAGACGGACAGACGGACGGACGGACAGACGGACGGACGGACGGACGGACGGACCGACGGACGGACGGACGGACGGACGGACGGATAGACGGACAGACGGACAGACAACAAAGTGATCCTATAAGGGTTCCTTCGTCCCGTCTGTCCGTCTGTCCGTCCGTCCGTCCGTCCTTCCGTCCGTCCGTCCGTCCGTCCTTCCGTCCGTCCGTCCGTCCGTCCGTCCGTCCGTCCGTCCGTCCGTCCGTCCGTCCGTCCGTCACGACCCCTTTTCTCAGGAACGCGTGGAGGTATCATGTTGGAACTAATATCGATTACTCAGGTCTATGGTCCCTTGGAGCTGTGAAAAAATTAAACTTCTAGGTCCACGCAATCAAAAGATACCGCGATATTATGTCATAATTTTGCTGTTTTTGTCTGTATACCAGGGTTCCTCTTCAACCAATTTAAAAATATTTTTAAGTAATTTTAATAAGAACCTTGGTATACGACCAGGAACCTGCGTTGCGTAAACACTGTATTAATCCGATTAACAGTCTAAATGCTTTGAACTAGTTCTCAATTATTATTTTTTATTACGTTTGTTTTGTATGGGAAATTCACGCGGTCGCCGGTCTCTTAAAGCACAAGTAAAGGGAAAAATCTGAAAACTGCAAATTGCTGTCTTCCTAAAAAATATTCAATTTGGTTTACATGGATGTCATCACACTTTTGTTTTTTATGTGGAAACCTAATTACACGTGTTACGCTTTCCAAGTGTGATCTCCGAGGGTTCCGTGGTGCGCGAGTCCTACTCGCACTTGGCCGGTTATTTTCTTATGGCCGCTCTACACGATCGGCGGTGATCGTTGATCGTGTGATCGTGTAATCGGCGATTATGAAGAGGGGGGCCAATCGTGCAAGCATACACACAATCGTCCGTAGCTGTTTGCACCTCACACCTCAACGCAACCACTCGGCGATTCCCTTTGATGCGTGCCCGAAAAACCGACAATTCACGGATCGTGGCGATCATAGGCGATCATAGACGATGATCGGCGAGTAGAGCCGAGTATGCCCTCTACATGATCGTGATCGCGCGTAATCGTCTGTAATCGCCGATCGTGTAGAGGAGCCATAAAGTTTTGCTTTTTGTTCAACTGTTACCATGGTCCATGCAATTAGGATATGTCCTGTTGAACTGTCTGTAATCTCCCCCCCCCGCCCCGCAGCGGACACGGCAAACTGGCGCATCCCGGCGGCGCAGGTGCCGCGCGGCGGGCGCGACTTCGGCACGGGCGGGTTCGCGCCGTACGGGCTCGCCGGCATCATCAAGGGCGCCGCCGTCTGCTTCTACGGGTTTATTGGTAACTAACAAGTGAAACAACTGAAGAAACTTGTCCTATACTCTATCTATGCTTAGAAGCAACTTGACAGCTAACCTAAAACTTCATAAAATCCACTTTTTGAACACTAGGGATGTTACCAAAACAATCGGCAAGAATCGAAATTGTTTATTCAGTTGAACTAACATAAGAGTTGTCATGGTCATCACTGATATAATTATTTAGTTAATTTTCAACTACCTATATATTGTCTATTCTAATGTCTCTTTGCAAATCTTGTAAAATTATTCCCGATTCACAAATGTTTAAAGGGTGTATCGATTCTTTTGATTAATCGATTTTTATGAGCAATATCTCCGTAACAGGCTAACATTGACATCTGTCAAGTTTCCTGTTATATTAGTTAGATACACAAGGATAAACAAAACAAAAAAATAAATAGTTAGATACACTATAAAATGGCGTCTTGTACTTGCAGTGACAGTGGATGGGTTAATAAAAAAGCAGAACTTTTTTCCTGTCGATCCATATGCTAAGCCTCCGCAGTCCGTCCGTCTGTCCGTCTGTCCGTCAGCAGGCTCTATCTCACGAACCGTAATAGCTAGAGAGTTGAAATGTTCACAGAACGTGTATATTTGTTGCCGCAACAGCGACAAATACTGAACAACACGAAATAATAAAAAATAAGGTTGTCCCCCGAAGAATAGAAGGGTGTCCCCATACAAGAAACGTGTCTTTTGTACTTTTTTTAGGGTTCCGATCCTTAAAAGGAAAAAAAGGAACCCTAATAGGATCACTTTGTTGTCCGTCTGTCACGACCTCTTTTCTCAGGAATGCGTAAAAGTATCATGTTGATATCGATTGTTCAAGTCCATTGGAGCTATGAAACAATTAAACTTCTAGGTCCACGCAATCAAAAGATACCGCGATATTATGTCATAATTTTGCTGATTTTGCTGAATTTGTATGAATTCGCGTGGAACTCGCAAGGGAATCAAAACCTATAGGGTAGTTCCGGTTGGCCTAGCTAGGGAATGAAGGAAGGTCTTATAACACAAGTAAAGGGAAAAATCCGAAAACTGTAAATTTCTGTCTGTCTGTCTGTCTGTCTGTCTGTCTGTCTCACCGTCTGTTAAGACCTTTTCTCAGAAACGCATGGAGGTGTAAAGTTGAAATTAATATCGATTACTCAAGTCTGTGATCTCTTAAAGTTGTGAAAAAAATTAACTTATAGGTCAACGCAATCAAAAGATACCGAATATGTCTCAATTTTGCTGAAATTGCTTGATATACGCAAGGGCATCAAAACCTAGAGGTTACTTCCCGTTGACCTAGAATCATGAAATTTGGCACATAGCAAGGTCTTATAGCACAAGAGAAGGGAAAAATCTGAACACTGCAAATTTCTATCTTTCTAAAAAATATTCAATTTGGTTTACATGGATATGTCATCCATGTAAACACTTTACACTTTAGTTTTTTATGAGGAAACCTAATTACACGTGTTACGCTCTCCAAGTGTGATCGGAACCCTTGGTGCGCGAGTCCTACTCGCACTTGGCCGGTTTTTTCTTGTACGATGGTTCGGAACGCTTCATATGAGAGTCCGACTCGCACTTGACCAATTTTTCCCGCTACCCACACAGGCTTCGACTGCGTCGCGACCGCGGGCGAGGAGGCGCGTCGACCGCAGAAGACGATCCCTTTTGCCGTCGTAGCGTCGCTACTGGTGGTGTTCCTCGCCTACTGCGGCGTCTCGTCCGTACTGACACTGATGGTGCCCTACTACATGCAGGCATGTACACACGACTAGCTTAAACACACCCGAACACATCCGAAGTGCCCCGAATGCACCCGAGCGGTGGTGGCGTCGCCTACTGCGTGCGGCGTCTCGTCCGTACTGACACTGATGGTGCCCTACTACATGCAGGCATGTACACACGACTAGCTTAAACACACCCGAACACATCCGAAGTGCCCCGAATGCACCCGAGCGGTGGTGGCGTCGCCTACTGCGTGCGGCGTCTCGTCCGTACTGACACTGATGGTGCCCTACTACATGCAGGCATGTACACACGACTAGCTTAAACACACCCGAACACATCCGAAGTGCCCCGAATGCACCCGAGCGGTGGTGGCGTCGCCTACTGCGTGCGGCGTCTCATCCGTACTGACACTGATGGTGCCCTACTACATGCAGGCATGTACACACGACTAGCTTAAACACATCCGAACACATCCGAAGTGCCCCGAATGCACCCGAGCGGTGGTGGCGTCGCCTACTGCGTGCGGCGTCTCGTCCGTACTGACACTGATGGTGCCCTACTACATGCAGGCATGTACACACGACTAGCTTAAACACACCCGAACACATCCGAAGTGCCCCGAATGCACCCGAGCGGTGGTGGCGTCGCCTACTGCGTGCGGCGTCTCATCCGTACTGACACTGATGGTGCCCTACTACAAGCAGGCATGTACACACGACTAGCTTAAACACATCCGAACACATCCGAAGTGCCCCGAATGCACCCGAGCGGTGGTGGCGTCGCCTACTGCGTGCGGCGTCTCGTCCGTACTGACACTGATGGTGCCCTACTACATGCAGGCATGTACACACGACTAGCTTAAACACACCCGAACACATCCGAAGTGCCCCGAATGCACCCGAGCGGTGGTGGCGTCGCCTACTGCGTGCGGCGTCTCATCCGTACTGACACTGATGGTGCCCTACTACATGCAGGCATGTACACACGACTAGCTTAAACACATCCGAACACATCCGAAGTGCCCCGAATGCACCCGAGCGGTGGTGGCGTCGCCTACTGCGTGCGGCGTCTCGTCCGTACTGACACTGATGGTGCCCTACTACATGCAGGCATGTACACACGACTAGCTTAAACACACCCGAACACATCCGAAGTGCCCCGAATGCACCCGAGCGGTGGTGGCGTCGCCTACTGCGTGCGGCGTCTCGTCCGTACTGACACTGATGGTGCCCTACTATAAGCAGGCATGTATATGTACGCAACTAGCGTAAGGCACATATACGTAGGGGGAAAACAATATTTAAAATTCCCGCGACACAATAAATTAAACCCTAGAATTTGACCTCTTGTGTCCTTGTCCTCAGGACATTTGATCCATCCACTGAACTGATTTAAAAAGCTAATATAAGAACCATCGCAGGACAGTCTACCACCATTTACAGAACGCAAATGCCTTGAACGCCACAGACACACACATAGATAGACGCTTTATATTCATAGTCCCTCTTTTTAGGGTTCCGTACCCGAAGGGTTCCAAACGGGACCCTATTACTGAGACTTAGCTGTCCGTCTGTCCGTCCGTCCGTCCGTCCGTCTGTCACCAGGCTGTATCTCATGAAACGTGGTAGCTAGACAGTTGAAATTTTCACATATGATGTATTTCTGTTGCCGCTATAACAACAAATACTAAAAATCAAAAGAAATTTAATATTAAGGGGGGCTCCCATACAACAAACGTGGTTTTTTTTTGCTCATTTTTGCTCGATATTGATAATGGTAGCAGGTAGACGCTTAAAATGTTCACAATATATTGAGTATATTATTTACTTAAAAAATAAATAATTAAATTAAAATTAAATTAATATTTAGGGGGGGCTCCCATACATTTTTTTTTGCTGTTTTTTATAGATAATGGCACGGAACCCTTCGTGCGCGAGTCCGACTCGCACTTGGCCGGTTATTTACCTCGGGGGTTAAAAAGAGGCCAAAGTTCAGTAATATCACTAGAAGAAGAAGTTTCTGGTCTGTGACACATCCAAAGACACTCGAACATATCCGAAAAGACCCGAATACTCCCGAACGAGTCCAAAGAGACCCGAAGAGACACGAATCCGGTTTCTATGCATTCCCTTCGCCCCATGGCATAGTCGCCATGGGCCATGGCGACTATGCTGGTGATGTCCCTAAGCTCACTGCGGTGTGTCGTCTGTACTGACGCTCAGAATGCTTCCGTACAAAGGACCTACTCTCAGGTAGGTTTCTGAGGAGGTGTGTTTTCTTAGTCTGTGTGACGCGAGGTTTTTGTGCAGGGTCAGATGTGTTTGTACTCAGTCCTCTCGCGTAAGACTACGAGTGGCTTGTTTTGAAACAACGCGTAGAACATTGTTCATGCTCAGTAATGGAGGTCAATAATAACCTGGATGTATGTCTGTTGTTCAGGATGAAAAGGCACCTTTCCCGTTCGTATACGACCATCTCGGTTGGCCGTGGGCGAAGTACGCCGTCAGTGTTGGAGCGATCTGCGCTCTGTGCTCCAGGTAATAAAGTCTGTGTTATTCCTCGTTCTTTTCCACAAAAATGCAATATGCTGCCAGGTCAAATAGAATCAAAGGACGAAAATAGTAGATTGTACAACAAGGGCATAAAACGTACCATTTTACCTGAGAGCGAGGGTGGATAGTCATGTCGAGGGTAAAATGGGTTTTATGTACGAGTTATACACTCTGCTTTTCACTTCGATTGTGAGGAAATTAAACAGAAATATTGCAAAAAAAGTAAATTTTATGAAAAAAATTGCAAATTGAAATTACCGAGCAAAAATAAGGACTTCCCGCCATTAAACTTTTTTTTGGACGTGCCTCCGCAGCCGGCTCTGGCCGCCGGCAGTGGCACTTAGCATAGGTGTATGTGGCTGTTTACCTGACGACCTTTGTCAGAGTCTGAGATTTAGACGAAGATTTTACTTTATGCTCTAGCTAGAACATAGAATTTGATTTTATGCTGGCTATACCCGACATAAAGACGAACTTTACGAGCATGAGAAGTGAAAATATAATATATGGAATCGAGTCAGATGACCCAGTTTACACCGAACATCAATTATGCCGGGAATAGGAGTTGCTCGCTTAATCTCGACCTCAACTAACAGTCTGTTGCTCGTTTCAATATCACGATTATTTTCAAATTGACGTTCCACCGCTGCCAAATTATCAGCTTCTGACAATCGCGGTTTGTTTCGTCAAAAGTCAATTTGAAGTCAGCTTCAAAACATGAATTTGAAAAGGATCTTGATGGATGTGAGAGATAGAGATTATTAGAGATTAGAGCTCATGTGAGATAGAAGCAGCCATTGTGAGCTTAGATTGGGTGGAGCTAGAGCAGATGGTCCAAGATCGGAACAAATGGAAATTGATACTGAGAGTCATACACCCCTGAGAGGTGACAGGATGAGATGATGATGAACACAAGTGTTTCCCCCCGCAGCCTGCTGGGCGCCGTGTTCCCGCTGCCGCGCATCATCTACGCGATGTCCAACGACGGACTACTGTTCAAGTGCATGGGGCGCGTGTCCGAGCGCTTCCAGACGCCGCTCGTGGGCACCATGGTCGCCGGACTGTTCACCGGTGAGTCGGCTGTCTCCGGATGTGTTCGGGTGTGTTCGGCTGCTGTTCAAGTTGCCACATGGACATGCCAGCTTGGATTATTGCATATTTTGCTGTTACTGTTTCCACAGGGTATGCGACTCTGGGCCCAGAGTAAATTCTATATGTACTGTGCTTCTAAATGTTCCTAATGCTCCCTGCAGGCACGCTGGCGATGATCTTCGAGCTGGAGCAGCTGATCCACATGATGTCCATCGGCACGCTGCTCGCCTACTCCATGGTGGCGTCGTGCGTGCTGCTGCTCAGGTCTGTACTACTGCTCCCGGCAGGCACGCTGCTCGCCTACTCCATGGTGGCGTCGTGCGTGCTGCTGCTCAGGTCTGTACTACTGCTCCCGGCAGGCACGCTGCTCGCCTACTCCATGGTGTCGTCGTCGTGCGTGCTGCTGCTCAGGTCTGTACTACTGCTCCCGGCAGGCACGCTGCTCGCCTACTCCATGGTGGGTCCTTAGTCTATGCCAAATCCTCGTAATTTCGTTAATTATTTATTGTACTCCACAAAACAGACAGAAAATACATGTAAGAAAAACAAATGAATCCTCTCTATACTAGGGAAAAGACGTGATTATAATGTACCGCCTGTGCGTACCTTACGTACACAGATGCGTACATACAAAGCGTACGGGATGGCTGAGGCGCCGTCACAATTGTACTCACGTCTATCCAGTTCAATACTTACCTAGACAGGGAGTTACCCCACCGCATCTAATGCCTCCGCCGCCGTGCAGGTTCGAGCGCACGGTGCACACGCACTCGCCCGCGGAGCCGCTCGGGCTGACCGTGCGCGCCGTGCTGCGACAACTGGTCAACTTGGACCGGCACGCCGCGCCGACTCGGCTGAGCGCGGCGCTGGTGTCCGTGCTCGTGACCATGTATGGTGAGTCCATGTAGACCATAAACGTAGGGGCACAAGATAACACAATCAATGGATGCCTGTTCACAAAACCAAAATGCAAGGCCCTGTTTACCAAACCACAAAGTTGTCGGCTTGGTTGTCAGTAATTTGTCAACAGATGGCACTCCATGTCGGTAAAAGCGCGCGTGACGTGAGTTGTCTTTTGCGTCTTGATTAGTCAATTTTATTTTCTCGCAGTGAACTCAAAAGCATGTGCAAAGCAGTAACTAATGTCTCGGGCTAAAATGTGATAGATAGACTTGTCTCTCAAACAAACTCGTCCATAATTCGTCAGACCTTCTTGCCACTCCTTAACTATTTTGTCTGAGCATCCCCCCCACGTCATAGACATAGACATCGTTTATTGAAATTATTCCTTTCAAGTCATACACGGTCATACACGTCTCCACAGGTGTGTTTTGCTTTATGCTCATGTGGTATGTGAACGCATACGGCGTGGAGCTGCCGTCGAGCGGCGCGGGCGTGGCGGCGGCGGCGGCGGCGGCGGCGGCCGTGGCCACGCTCTACGTCATATCCAGGCAACCCGTCTCGGAGAAGAAACTCGCCTTCTCGGTGAGAACATTGCTTTATTATTGTCTAGTTCCAATTTGATATGCTAGATGGCGGTGTTACAGATCGCTACATCGTGGTATAGCTTTGTATTTGCATTTCGTATATATTTCTAAGTGAGTTTTGTATTGGTATGTCCTTCCTCAGTAATAAAAGTGTAACCTCCGCAAGATTAAACATTGGTGCCGAAACCAGGGAAAGTAGTGAGGGAAAGTAGTGAGTGTGCAGTCAGCAGTAATTAAAATAGTCAGTGTTCGGAACTTGTGGACATAGCCGATTGAGTGAGTAAAAAAATTCAGTGATAAAAAGACTTAGAAAAATTCAATGGTAAAAAAGACTTGTAAAATTTTCGAGACAGTTTTGAACTTAGAAAATTTCAATGGTGTCAGAAACTTGTGAAAATTTCTTTGAAAATTATCTTGTCTCATGAGTGTGTCAATTTGTTGATGTGCAAATATTCCAGAGCTTTCTTATCAATTGTACATTAACAAAAAATACAAAATGGAGAAAATTATACAAAGACAAGATGACAGAATCGATATATTGGAAAAAACATTCCGAAATTTCAAAAAGACACCAAAAGACCGGCTTACGTTGGGATACGCAGAGTCCAAATTAGAGGCATTGGAGCAACTTTGGGCGAAATTCAGTGAAGATCATTCGCTTTTAGTGACTGAAGTGGCCAAAGCGGACCGAAAGAACATTGAGTACTTCACAAAAGATCAGTACATGGAGTTTGAAGCATGTTTTACGGTATACAAGAGTGTGCTTAAAGAACATATCCGTATACATGCTGGAGCTTCTACTTCTAAAGCAGCTGATAACAAACCCACAGCACAGCCGTCCGCATCAATCAGTGAAGTCAAATTGCCACGAATCACATTGCCTTCCTTCTCTGGAAAATACAATGATTGGCAAACATTCTATGATATGTTTGTGTCACTGATCCACCACAATGAGAAGTTGAGCGGAGTTCAAAAACTGCATTACCTAAAATGTAGTCTTACCGGAGAACCTGAGAACCTTCTGAAGAATCTATTAACCACGGAAGTCAATTATGTAGAAGCCTGGAAACAATTGACTCGTCGCTACAACAATAAGAGATTCAATACAAATGAAGTGATGAAGAGTCTGTTCAATCAACGAAATATCACAACCGAGTCGTCCACTGCGATCAAACAACTACTTGATACAACATCTTCGTGTTTGAAATCGCTGAACAATTTGGGGATCGATACATCATCATGGGATGCTATTGTGATCTATTTGGTCGTATCAAAGTTGGACCACGAGACTCGCAAACAGTGGGAGAACTATGTCAGCCAGGAGTCTATCGATGAGATGCTAAATTGGTCACAACTAATGGAGTTCCTCGAGTCAAGATTCAGACCATTAGAAATGTTAGACAACAATCGCAATGTGGTCAAAACTCCGCAATTCAACAATCCCAACCAAGTTCCCAAGCCTAAGACTTTCCATTCGACTGTACAAGAGAATAAAATTATGAATAATGCTTGCGTGATGTGTGATGAGCAACATATGCTTTACCAATGCAAACAGTTTGCTAAGCAGTCCCCACAAGAGAGGTCAGACTATGTACAATCAAAAGGACTTTGCTTCAACTGTCTTGCACCAACGCATTCTGTGAAAGCTTGCCATCAATCTACGTGCTGTCGTCGCTGCGGCAGAAGGCATCATAGCATGCTGCACTTTGAGAGGGAAGGACATCAGAGATCAACTAATCAAATGCCTACCAATTTAGAGAGAGACATCAAACAAGTAGTGCAGAATATAAGAGAATCCCCTTTGGGAAAATCAACGAGATTGGTAGCCAATTTCTCCAGAGAAGAGAGTCCCCAGGACAAAGTATTACTGGCCACTGCTACAGTCAGGGTCAAATCAAGAAATGGCACCATACACACAATCAGAGCTTTAATCGATCAAGGCTCTCAAGCTTCGTTCGTGACGGAAGAGACGGCGCAATTACTTGGACTTAAACGAGTACCTGTGAATGGAGTTGTATCCGGTGTGGGTGATGGTGAAACGAGGATCAAAACCTTGATATCTTTGGTGGTAGAGTCACGCCATAACCCGGACATTTCAATCCAAGTAAATGCCTATGTATTGAGTTCACTGACATCGTTACTTCCGGCGAGTACAATCACAGAATCTGAGTGGCTTCAAATTGAGAACCTACCACTAGCCGACCCAGATTATAGATCACCAGGTCGAATTGATATCCTGCTGGGAGCTGATATTTATGGAGACATACTATTAGATGGTATCATTAAAAACCCACAAGGACCAACAGCTCAAAATACAGTGTTTGGTTGGATTCTTTCAGGCAGAGTGAGAGACAAATCAGCTTCAATTGAGAGAGAATTCATAAGCATGCACATAGGAATCAAAGAAGATCGATTACTAAAGCAGTTCTGGGAGTTAGAACATGAGCCAGACAGCCTCGAGAAACAACTCACAAAAGAAGAAGAGAGATGTGAAGAGCTCTTTGAGTCCACAACTGAGAGAAATGAGGAGGAGCGTTATATTGTACGTTTGCCCTTTAAAGACGAGTATAAGACGCATGAAGAGGAGAAGGTGATTAAAGTACTGACAGCTGTTATACCAGAGAAAGAAGAATTCATATGGTGCAAATTCTCAGATTTACCGCGAATGCTTCGAGTTTACTCATATTGCAGAAGAATATTGAATTTGAGAATTCCCAAAGATGTGAGGCCAAAGTTACCAGAATTTGTAACTACAGAAGAGATAGAGAATGCTTTGCAAATGTGTGTAAAGCAGACACAAGAGTTTTATTTTAAGGATGAGATCAAGGATTTGAAAGCTCAGAGGATAGTGGCCAAGAAGAGCCCACTACACACATTGAATCCATTTATTGATGAGAAGGGAGTAATACGAGTAGGAGGTCGACTCCACCATGCTCAAGCAGCATATGATACGAGACATCCGATTGTAATGCCAACAAGAGCTCACATGTCTAAGTTGCTTGTATTAGACGCGCATGTGAGAACCCTTCATGGAGGACCTCAAGTAATGCTGAACTACATTCGATCAAAATTTTGGATAATTCGTGCAAGAGATGAAGTCAAAAAGTGCTACAAAGAATGTGTGAAGTGTATACGTTACGCCAAGCAAAATACCAATCAATTGATGGGCCAACTGCCAGAAGTGAGACTGAAACCGAGCAAGACTTTCAAATCAACTGGAGTAGACTATGCGGGTCCCATAAATATTAGATTTTCGCCTGGAAGAGGATCTAAATCGTATAAAGGCTACATTTGTTTATTTGTACGTATGGTGACACGAGCAATTCATTTAGAGGCTGTTTCAGATTTATCAGCCCAAGGCTTTATATCGGCGTTCCGGCGATTTGTATCACGAAGAGGCTACTGTCAAGACTTATATTGTGATAATGGCACAAATTTTGTAGGCGCTGACAAACAGTTGCGGGACATGTTCAACAATGCCAATACAGAGTTATCAACAGAAATAGCACAGTTGCTGACATTAGAGAAACGACTTTTCATTTCATACCCCCAAATTCACCTAACTTTGGCGGATTATGGGAGGCAGGAGTTCGTTCAGTGAAAACACATTTGAAGAGAGTGATTGGTGACTCTACACTAACCTTTGAAGAAATGTCAACAGTGCTTACACAGATAGAAGCTTGTTTAAATTCACGTCCGCTGACGAAATTAACTGAGAACACAGATGATATGGAGCCACTAACGCCTGGACATTTTCTAGTGGGTGAGCCACTACTCAATATACCAGATGAAGATCATTCTGACAGCCGCGTTACCGGTCTACAAAGATGGAGATTAGTGCAAAAAATGGTTAATGATTTTTGGAAACGATGGTCGCAAGAGTATTTAGTTACCTTGAATCAACGTTACAAATGGACTCATCCAATATCTGACCCAGAAATCAATGACCTTGTAATAATAAGAAATGATAATTTGCCACCATCTAAATGGTTATTAGGTAAAATTGTAGAAAAGCATCAAGGTAAAGATAACTTAACTAGAGTCGTTACAATAAAGTGTAAAGATAGTCTTTTAAAACGTCCTTGTAATAAGTTGTGTTTTTTACCCAGAGAGTAATTTTTATTTGTGTTGTGTTAAGTTGTGTTTTATAACCAGAGTAACTTTTGTTTTGTTATAAAATAGCTTAATAGTTATGTGAGATAATTTTGAGTTTGTTAAATGTATTCAGACGCAAATGCATAGTGAGGAAGTTGTCACGGTGGGCGGTTCATTACTTATTCTTTACTGACTATAAGTTATGAACATTCCAATTTGTTAACTTTTCGTATTGAGTTGGAAGTAAAGGCGACGGACTAGGTCCTTGGTGGGCGGAATGTCTAGTTCCAATTTGATATGCTAGATGGCGGTGTTACAGATCGCTACATCGTGGTATAGCTTTGTATTTGCATTTCGTATATATTTCTAAGTGAGTTTTGTATTGGTATGTCCTTCCTCAGTAATAAAAGTGTAACCTCCGCAAGATTAAACAATTATATTAGAGTAGTTACAAACCATACGGTTTTACCAAGATGGCGGTTGGTACGAGATCACGGCGCCGCCGCGCCGCCGGCGGCAGTAACCTCTGCCCTTCGGGATCCCCGTCCTGGCCGAAAAGGAAAAATATTTGACATTAAAATTAGGAGAAATTAAGTTTCCATCCCCTTGCAATAAACATTAATTGACGTCTTGGTAGTCTTGGTACCCACTGTAAAAGTTTTTTTGGAGAGTGTCCTTATGCGAATGGAGTTAAAATAAGTAAAGCTCTTATTCAGTAGTATCTTTAACGTGCCAAAATTCTAACACACCATGAACACACCACATTGCATTCGACATTCCGGACCCCGACCACTTTCAGAATAACTCCTAACAACAGCGCCACCTACACACATTTCAACTTCCATTCTCCGCCACTAGATGTCACTATCCAAATTCCTACAACGCGCTGATTTTCTCGCTGTGAATGACTACCGCGGCGTTCTCTTGCTTACTCATACTTACCTGGCGTAGGGGACACCGTGATCATGAAGGCGGTTCCCCCAGGGCGAGGCCTGTCCATTGCACTGCGGTCGGGCTGACCCCTGCGAATATCCCTAATGTGGCTATCTCGGGCGCGTAATTTTTGGTAGTGGGGACTGCGTACGCGCTGTCCCCCCATTCAAGTTAAACGTTACAAAAGTGTGGCGGATTCAATTATTCATATCACACGGCTGCCGGCCGATGAGTGAGATATGAGTGAGTGAAGTGATGAATTGTGGTGTGTGGCAAAAATTGTTCTTCAAAATTTAAGATAACATAGCGTCACGCCTTTTCCCGTACAGGGTCGCAGAGGCACAACTGTGCCCACTTTTAGCCAGGTATTCAATACTCAATTTAGCAAAATAGTTCGTTCCCGGTAAAGCCGTTGTTCGTTCCGCTAAAGCCGTATCTTCCTGTCGTCAGGTGCCGCTGGTGCCGTGGCTGCCGGGAGTCAGCATCCTCATCAACGTGTACCTGATGCTGAACCTCGACTACATGACCTGGCTGCGCTTCGCCGTGTGGATGGCCGCGGGTGAGTAACGTGGGATGGAGCGAAAGTTTACACGCACAGCGCTTAGTTCACGGTTGTGTCTGAACGATTACATACATTCCTAAGGAAATAGACCCGCGCGGTGCCCGCACGATTATCAACAGAAAGCGGTAACGTTTTCCACCCCTTAAACCTTGTCCGATTTTCGCCATTTTTTTACATGTTAGAGATACAATAGAAAAATATGCTCATACGTTTTGATTTTTTGGAAATATTATATATTTTAGGAAATATTGGAATTTATATTTTTATATGTACTAGGTTAAGTTCTTATATTTCCTAAAATATACATTAATTAAAAAAATCAAAACGTACGAGCATAGTTTTCCATAGTATCTCACGCGTAGACAGAGAAAGGAATAGACGGAGTGCATGCGTACACCTTTGAGATGGAGATAGAGTTGGTTCTCAATAAGCATAAGGTTCAAAATCAGAGATTTTCTGCCACTCATCTGTCAAAACCTGTCAAAACAAGAGCAAACAAGCATTTGACAATTCTGTGGCCAACAACAAAAACGCACACGCGGGTAAGGGACAGGTGATCGTTATTGTTTCTCGCTTACACAAAAATGATTCGTATTATGTCATCTCTTTCCTTTCTTTTTTTTCTGACGATGTGCCATCTCTATACTATACTCCCTTTACGATCTCACGCATGTAAATTTTTTGTGAAAATCGGACAAGGTTTAAGGGGTGGAAAACGTTACCGCTTTTTGTATGGAAGCTCGCGAGTACACGATCCTCATAAGTAGCTAAATCTATATTTAGCACTAAACTTGTTTTATCAACTGTCAAAATATATGAAACATGTCAAAGTTAAATCGATTTTTATGCTAAATCTAGATTTAGGCACGTTCTCCAAGCCGCCCTTAATGTTATTTCTATGCTAATAGTAATAATAAGATAGATAACTCTCTCCATCCGCAGGCCTCCTAATCTACATGACGTACGGCGCGTGGCACAGCGCGGAGCGGCGCCGCACCGACTGCGCGGTGCCGCTCGCCGACCTACACACGGACAGCCGCGCCGCGCTGCTGCAGGGCGGGGCAGCGCACGCCGCCGGCTGACGGGAGGGAGGCAGGCGGGCGCAGGTTTGTGCAGGCCAGAGACTATATCCAATTGACTGCGCCTGCGGGGGAATGCGGTTCGCATACGCAACCTTTGTACGATGACGGGCCGCCAGACAGTTTCGCAGCGGCTGACCAATCACAGCTCTCTTACCTCGTCCCCCGCCGCCCGTAATTGGTGAGTTGTGTTTCAAAGGAAAATTTATCTATGCGCTCTCCACTGGATAAGTGCTCCCTGGTGCAGGCCGACTGCTATGTCGCCTATAATCCTCAAAATTAGCAACTACATGTTAGTATCATAGCCTGTCTTGCCGCCACCCCGCCAGACCTACATTCACTTAATTAAAGTAATCTAATTAATGGTTCCTATGACTTGAGTATGGCGGTTGTCTTCGATTTCGGTAAATAGTTGTTATAGTGTTTTTTTTAACATGGCAATAGCGGTCATTGCCCCGCGAGCGAAAATGTATGCGATTTGACGTTTACCGCCACTGCCGCCGCGCGGTCGGTGGCGGTCAACGTCAAATCACATACATTTTCTAAGCGGGTCAATGTCCGTTATTACCATGTTAAAAAATCTCACCATAGTATACTCTGTTCATTTTCTGCGTGGTCTTTGATCTCGCCGCCCCCCGGCCTACTTTGAAAGACTGCCGACACCGCCACCGCATCTGAATCAGTTAGTACAGGTTGGCAAGAAAGTCTAGAAATTAAATGATGGCAACATAAGTGACATATTAAAGCACTATTGCGTGTTTTGATAGACAATCCAAATATGACATTAAAGAAAACACGCAGTAGTCTGTGAATGTTGCCATCATTTAATTTCTAGACTTTCTTGCCAACCTGTAGGTAAGTTTAAATATGTAAATATTTTGGAATGTTAGAGAAACAGAAACACAGAAGCCACTGTTGTTGCAGTTTTTTTAAGCACGTACTTATACATACGTAGACATTAGTGATATTTTCCATTGAATTGTAGAAGTAAGTGAGGCTTGAATATCAAAGAAACGTTGATGGTAATTTTAATATATTCTCTATTTACTGTTTTGAACTAAATTGAAATATTGTGTAAGCTTTTATCTTTTCAAACAAACTGCATAGACTAGGGAAGTTCCTGAATCATCCTAGATCGTGCAGTTTATGTCAGTATTTCATCAAATGTGTGATGTGATGTAAGTATTATTTGCCTAGCTATTTGTAAGTATTATTTGCCTAGCTATTTGTAAGTATTATTTGCCTAGCTATTTGTAAGTATTATTTGCCTAGCTATTTGCCAGTAAAAGTTTTCTTTGGTTATCCAAGAAATTCCTTCCTAGATATATGTTCGCCTTTGGGTATAAAGTTTCTTGTACTTAAAAGTACTATCAATATTATATTTTCTGTGCTTTATAGAATATACTGAACGCTAGTGAGGAGTTTGTATTGAGCACACACTGATGAAGATATATTATATTAACGACTGTTGACAGTCTTTGTAGTGGTGTTTTTATTTATAATTTACTTGTATATAAGCCTTATTAAATTTGAATCTCATTTAATGAGAAATCTCTGCTAGTGTATTGTTGACTAAGATCTGTATTTAATACTGGACCAAAGTGAATACTTAATTTTATTCTGTATTCCCTGATGTTTCATCTGAATTATAACTTTTTTTAGGTTTATCATTATTATTTATACATTTTAAAATAAATAAATACAGTAAAAATACATAGTTTATCATTTATTTATCATTATAACTTACAGCTTTTTTAATCTTTTCTCGAATAAATCACAGTTGGTTAATGTCTTAGAACTAAAAATAAGTACTAAGTTAAATCACAAAAGGAATACTTAGTCTAAAATTATATAAATGTAATCATCACACAAAATTATCACACTCACTTTTATAATTATTTTATTATTCCGTTAAATTAATATGGCTTAAAACTGGCTTGCAGCTTTTTAAACCAAATAAGACGAAGTAAATGATACATAGAAACAAAATAAATAAATAAATAGAAAATAATAATAATAACACTAGGCTACGGCTCGTGTACAAGAATTTTATTAACCTCCTAGGAGTGAAAAATAAAAAACCTAACTTAAGTACATAAAAATAATAATAGCTAAGTAATAAATATGTAATAGGTAAGTATGTAGTTTCAATTTAAGTAAGTAGTCTTAAAATATCGCAAGTCACTCTCGAAACCAAAAACCTATATTAAAGACGTCATCAAGAAATAAATATATCTACTATTTATATAATACTTGTCATTGTCGTAATTATGCAAACACAAAATAATGTCATATATAATTTGGTTCTAGAATTTATCAAACAATATTTATAAAGCAATATGCGTAGACTAAAGATATAATGTTATTCGAGAATGCTATTGTAACTATTGTATTAAAGGAATCTCTATTATATGACTTGCCTGTACTAATGGAGGGGGCACGATCGTGCAAATACCACCCCGCGTATGGACACAGGTGACGCCATGTTATGATATGGGAAAGATGCTCATTCGCATTGAGGCAAATTGATCAAACTTAACTAAAATAAAAATAAAACAATCACTAAAGTACCACCTAATTATTATAGTCACCACACAAAATATCCACAAAATTGTTCTGATTTGTCTATGAATCGTAGTTGTATGATTTAAATTGAAATTGAAATTGAAAAAGACTATTAGCACACTTTATATAGAACAGACAATAGATTGCAGCGTCATAGTTAGTGCTAATAGGACCCGGCTCAGCAATGCCGAGCTGAGACGGTCTCAGCTCAGCGCTGGTGTTCAGCCGGACCTTCGGAACACAGGACTACACACGGCATATAATTGGCAAGTCGATAGAAATAAATATGGTTATGATATTGTAGATTATTATTATCGATTTACTTTGACACGGTTCCATCCGATTCTCATCGCGCGCGGATTGGATTATACAGGAAAATTTTACCGGCATGTCAACGCGACACGCCGGTAAAATTATCTTGTATGCACTTGTACCGTCGTCGTCGCCTTCAGAGGTGACTGCCAGTCGTGTCCTATTGCACAAACCAGATGTTACGGGAGCTCTGTTTTGACTAGACATAAGTTCAAAAACGCAAACCCGTCTAAACTTAAACCTATATCCGCTGCAAGGTCAATAAGTTTCTCAAGATTCGACTAAATGCAAGTAAAGCGAGCAAGAGCTAGGTTACCTACATGTTTTTTAATGGACCCGGGTTGGGGACCTTTATAGGCTTAATTAGAAAGCCCCTAATCCTGTGAGAATGTTAGAACTTTGTCGTAGTAATATGACCATTCTCTATGGCTTTCCCATTGGCTGCGATGTCATTTGATTTACCGTTGCATGTGACGTCGCCGTTCTTGCCTATAACGCTGATGACGTTGGTTTTTGGGACGTTGAGTGAGCTGTTCCTGATCCCATACAGGAAGTAGATCAGGTACCCTGTGAGGCAGAACAAACCGTTTTAGCATGTAAGCGGTACCACGTACCTTACTCAGGTACCTATTAACGGCAATTGCAAACCCATTTATAGGTTACTCTGAACTGAAGACGGTATCCCTTGTCTCTCGATCTCCCTTGGCGAAGAATCCCAGGACATATTTGACCGGTAGACACTAAACAGGGATTCTTGATTAAGCTCTGCTAAACGGATAATTCTATCGGAAAGGTTTAACAAAAATGTTCCAGGATGATGAAGGATGTTTGGTAGGTGTAACATTGCATCTGCCACGTTACCTCGCATGGCATGGGGAAACGTGTGACGCTGCGTTTATTTGCATTTGAGCAGTTTTTTTGTCTTATGAGAAGAGAAGACTCACCAACAACGAGCCAGATGATGAACCGGATCCAGGTCTGGTGGTCCAGCTGCACCATCAGGTAGATGTTCATGCAGACGGAGAGGTAAGGCACCAGCGGGACTAGGGGCACCTGGGAAGATAAATGCAAGAGTTTTATGCTGGAAGCTTCCTGGACCATACTATACTATACTATACGTATACATACTTGCTTTCGAGGAACCATCAGGCAATAAACTGAATGTCTTTCCATTATTTATCATCATGATATTCAGCACACATCGAACCACTGCGAGTTCTCTGATGGACATGCTGATGCGTACAAGCAGATGGTGGCATGCATAGTGGCTCACTGCTGGGCAAAGGCCTCTTCTCAATAACGCCCATCCGCAAAGTCCTGCATCAACCGTATTCATTGAGATCCTGTCGACTTGATAATATCGTCGGACCATTTGGCAGGCTGTCTGCGTACTGGACTTGTCGTTCCCCTTGACCACCACTTTAGTTCACCGTCCGTCATCCCGCCTCCTCCTCCTTCCTCCTACTTATAGTGAAGGGCAGCTGGAAATTACAGCTGGGGCTGCCTCCTTTCATCTATTTGCCGAGCAGTAGCTACCCAAAAGGTCCTTCCAATTCCAGAAAAATCCAGATCCTCCTACTTACACTGAAGGACAGCTGGACAACAGGAGAATATTACGTCTCCAAAAGGTCCTCCCACCTCCAGAAGTCTCCAGATCTACTCACAGTGAAGGAGAGCTTGGAGACGTCCTGCCTCGGCTGCCGGTATAACACCAGCAGCAGCAGCAGTAACGCCGCGCCCAGGCAGCCCATCACAACGTCGAAGCTGGGGTTATTATTCTCCCAGGTCAGCATGCCGCACGTCGCCAGCGCCACCACGACTGTGGACAGATGGTGTCAGTAAAAGTTATCTGAAAATGGTTCGGGATGAGCACAACATCCCTATTCCGGGCCGCAGTATCCCGTGAGCAGATTGCCGTGATGATAGCCAACCTCCGATTTTTATTTATTTATTTATTTATTTATTTAAAGTAAATTCGTACAATCCGATACGAGATGGCACCCAAAGAAGAGGTGGCAGTTGTTGATAATATGGAATAAGGACTGGGAGACCGCTTGTCCAGCAGTGCAGGCTCATAATAATGTAATACCTAGTAAATGGTATCGAGGACTAGATTTAAACATCGATTGAGGCAGTAATACTTGGATTGGCTGACCAGGAAAACGTTTCCCAATGATGTTAGTTATGTTGATTCTGTGGCATACATTAAAGTATCGTGAGTTGTGGAATATCGGGAGCCAGGCGTAAATCTTCACCATGAATTAATAAATACCCTATTAATGTGTTGTGTCTATCAGTGAAGACAGTACCGTAACATACGGGTACTACATTAGAAATAGGCTTCTTGGGATGTCTGTATCCTGAGCGTTTAAGTGTCACGTCACAGTGTCTCCTGTGTGTCCCAAGCTGCTAACAACTTATTCACCTGGTGATTCAAACACTTACAGAAGATCCCAATAGTGATCTTAGCGATGGCGCTGGACAGGAGGGTGGGGTACTTCAGCCCCAGCAGGTTGAGCGCTTGCTTGGCGACGCCGGCGGGCGAGTCCGGGCGGGGCTTGCTCTCGCGGGGGAGGGGTGCCTCCTCCTCGTATCTGTTGGGAACACCGGGTTCACAAAATTTCAAATCCGAGTCACTGGGAATCTTCTGTCTTCTGGGAATTTTGTATTGGAGTCCATGAAAGACGGAATTGGGATTTGGTATCTTAGAAAGTCTGATAGCTCGCGGGATCTGGGAGTCAATGGCGAGGTTAGCTGGGTTGTTGTTTGTCACCACCCGGGAACAGGCCCTAGGGAAACGGCAATGAGCCAGGGATCTTACAGCCTCGTTTAAAGTTGGTACTTAAACAACATTATTTTTACCTGAGGATGAGGACACTGATAGCCACGATGGTGTAGGCGAGCAGGGTGCCGATGGACATCATGTCGATCAGCTGGTTCAGGTTGAACATCGCCGCCATTATCGCTGTAGAAAAAGGACAGGTTCTTTTCATTAAACGATACTCCAAGGTTTGTAAATATAATGCTTGTTTTGCCAGCATCAGAAACAAACGTCCATATCTGCATAGTCATAAAAGTTGAATGATTATTTTCCTGTGATTGCTCAATCAAGCCTATACAAGCGACGAATACAGAACAGTAGCAATCGGTCGTGCCACCTCATCATTTTAGCATTGGTAGGTAGGTAAGTTTAGAGCAGTAAGACTCTGCGATTCCTTCTATACTCTCCCTAATCTGGGGCATTTATTATTCGTTCTTTATTTCCCATTTGTTGATGAAAACATTCCAATTAGGTACGTTTTCGACGCATCGTGAGACCAATCTCATAACACCCTGTGCTTTTTCCTCACCTGACAACAACCCAGAGAGTACAGTCGCCAAGATCGGCGTCTGAGTCCTCTTGTTAATAGTCGCGAGTGGCCGGAACAGCACGCCGTCGGACCCCATCGCATAAAGCACCCTCGGCAAGGGGAACATGGCTCCAAGTAGACTGGTGCACAGCGCGAATATGGCGCCAATCGTCACTATCCACTTGATGACGGGAAGACCGACCTCGGTGAAGACGTGTGGGAACGGGGCATCTGCGTCCTGCAAGAAGAATGACGATGAAGATCGTGATTGATATAGTATTCTGCTAGAACCTTCTTCCTTAGTGGTTTTTCACACACACCGGTTGCCGGGTAGCGGATGCCGGCTAACCGGTTGTCATATTCTGAATAAATTATTTCAATTTCAAAAAAAAAAAAAAAATATTCAAACGATTGCCCAGCAAATGACGTCGGTACGTAAGTACTACATACATGGCCATACACTTCACCGCCGGATAGCAGGCGCTGGCTGTCCGGGAACCGGAATGTGTGAAAAGGCACTTAGGGTAGAGCGTCAGGAATACGGGACTCGGAACAAAATCAATTGGAGCCATCGTATTGAAGAAATTACTAAACGTAGACATATGAGGCTCTCTACACATAGTTAACGCTCTTTTAAATTGAATTTTGTACTATTTCTGTTTCTTAAAAACTGGTAATTAAGTAGAGACTTCAACCGGCAGAAGCAAAATATATAAATCAAGATATATGTAGGGTAATTTAGATCCTAAGCTGTAGTGTAGTCTTGGTGATAAATATTATAATAATATTCACTCTACCTTGAAATTACAGCATCGCCAGCCTCCAAACATAGAAGACCCTGACCTTTTGTTCTAATCTAGCTCAATGCAGCTACTTATATAAAAGTGCAAGGATTACGTGGGTGAGATTATATTATTGTTTTGTCATTCGTGGTGGTCGAATGCGGTCCATGGCTGCATAAAGACTTACACAAGTGGGTCAAAATTGATATTGCGTGGGTATTGTCAGGCAATTAGCACAAATACGGTCATATGAACTGTGACACCTTATCCCCGCGTAATATAGATAAACCTCACGCACAAAACGACACACATAAATAAGTCAAGTGTCATTATGAAGTAGTGAAATGACACTCACCTGCAAATAATACGGCCACATCATCGTCAGGACCGTCGCTATGCTGAAGTAGGACACGAATATGATGGCCAGCGACAGAACTATCGAGAGCGGAATATCCTTCTTCGGGTCCTTAGCTTCCTCGCCGGTGGTGGCCACGCAGTCGAAGCCTACGAAGCCGAAGAAGCACTTGGCAGCCCCGGCCATGATGCCGGCCACGCCCCACGGCATGAACCCGCCGGCTCCGGCCTGCGCCTGGTATTCCGGGGCAATGTCCTCGAGTTTTATGCTCCAGTTGGCTGGGTTGCCTGGAAGGTGGGGAAGAGATAAGTTTACTTAGGGATGTTACTCCTGCCAGGATAGCCATTATTGTCTTAGGCCGGCCACATACAGTCGGAATTCCGACGGGATTTAATTCCATACAAATCCGCCAAAATTCCGAACGGAAAACCTCCGTATGTAGGTATGTGGTAATCCATAGATTTGTATGATTTTCGGGATAATTCCGGTCCGTTATGGGGCCGGCCTAAGATTAAAACCTTTCTTAAGTTTCCCACAGGAGACAGGTTATAATGTCGAGGCAAGTGTATCTATGCCAACCATGCAACGTGAGTCTCGAATACTTTGCGTCATGAAGTATCTCACAAAACATAATTTGTAGGTAGGATTTCGGTAGCGTTATTGTGTCGCACGCAGATGTGTACGCTTCAATGCGAGATACTTCATGGCAAAGTCTTTGAAACTCACGTTGTCACGTGTAATGGAAGAAGGGCCTAATGATGACGGAGCTGCGGCGAGTCGGCGACTGGCTTGCGAGTTTTGAATTAATGTCTTTTTAATCGGGCATTCGAAGATAAGAAAGAAACTTACTCTTGATAGCGCCTGCGACCACCACGATGATGACAGTGATCATGTTGAGAGCTGTGAACACGTTGTTGAGTTTCGTCGACTCTTTCACACCAACGCCCAGGAGGACTGGAAGGGAGAGAAGGCATTATGTTGAATGTAATCTGCGTAATAGCTGAATAATGCAAACTATTTCATTACCGCCAAAATATCACTGCTACTGGCGTTGTGCGTGGCTGTAAGAGTCCGTCAAACTTGAGCTGGTCAGTTATGTGTCCGGGCTGAAGACTGTTATTTATTAGAATCAAATCTAATATATCAAATCAAATATATTTATTTCAAAAACAGGAAATGTACAGCGAAAGGTAATACAACAGATTAGTAACAAAGGAATCAACTAAATATTTTAAGGGTATACGTACAAATGAATATGAGACATTTTGTAGTACATTTGTGTAGTAGTACAGAATGGACAATATATGTTTTTATTTCACATCTGTGTTATGTCTGTTTTAAATTCCGTTCATAGAATAAAACAATAGGCGTTTAGAAATGTGATTCAGTAGATATGTAGATTATAATATAATAGGTAGATGTGTGTGACGGGTTTACTGAATCAACACTGAAATCATCGCTCAAAGTGTCTCATTCTTTACTTTTCTTTCCGGGTGCCTTCACAGATATACATAATAAGTAGGTATTCAAATAGTATGTAACCTAGCCTGGCCCAGGTAATTCCGGTTCCTACTGTATACGTAACAACACAAAACAGCGTCACACCTTATCCCATAGACAGAGGCGCAATAATGGTAATCACGTTTAGTCAGCAGATATGTTCCATTCCGCGTGATGTTTCCTCATGGTGTTTGCACGGTGACCTACGTTGGTAGAGCATGTTCAAACTGAATGAAATGACGCGCCCCAATCCTTCATTGGCGATGTGCTTGTGTGTGTAAATGCGGTAGTGGGCCCCCAATTTTACCAACGGATGGCATGACGGTTGCTGTAGCAAGGGCGCGGAAACCCGTTTTGGCTTGGCGATGGCGACGACGCGACGCCGAGACGTGCCGCGCCGGCTATAAACAAAACTGGTTTTTGCGCCCTCGCTATAGACACTGCTAAGCCATTGCACTTCAGTTGAACAAGCTCCTAATGTACAATCTTCCAACGATCTTTTGGCGCGTGACGTTTACAGGAGGACGCCACTTCTACGCCAATTAATGCAACGAATCTGAATCAAAAAGCTAATTCCACCAGTCAGCGCAAGCCAAAAAATCGTTTAAAAGCTGTAGTACGGACTCACTAGTAATCAGCAACACCAGCGTGAACGCGAAGAAGTCCGGATAGTCAGCCAGGAAGGAGACGTTGATGGGAGCCAGGTCCGTCATCGTCCGCGACATCGTGTTGTTGCATAGACTGTCGATGTAGTTCGCCATGCCCTACGAATAAGAAAGGGCATTAATTTAAATGTAGTCATCAGAGTGTATCAAATTCCCTGCAGTACAAATCAAATCAAATCAAATCAAATAGTTTATTTGTAAAAACATAGGTACAATAAGTTATTTACGATAGTGTGATTGGATCGCTATGTTTCGCCATAGGGCATACAAATATTTTATACATCTAGGAATAGTACATGCTTAATTTATTTTCTAAATCCACGTATATGCATTTATGTAATTTGGAGCAGGCTTATGTAGGTGTGCTATGCATATTATTATTTTTATTACAATGCTGGGTCATTTAAATATTCATTTAAAGCGTAGTATGTCTTATTAATAAGTAACTTTCTCAATTCCCTCCTAAATTGTATAATATTTTCTATATTACGGATACTATCCGGCAGCTTGTTGTATATTATTGGTGCCATGCCACAGATATTATTTTTAAACAAAGCTGTTTTATGTTGGGGCATACATATTCTAGATGTGTGACGTTTACTTGTGTAGTTAGTAAAAAGATTCGAATTTATTTTGACAAACGAAGCTAGCTCGTAAATGTATAATGAAGGAAACGTAAGTATATTAAGAATCTTAAAATGAGGCTTACAGCTGTCTCTGCGGTGTAACCCAGACATAGACCTTATGCACTTTTTTTGTGCTATAAACACTTTTTCTTTGCCTACCCCATTCCCCCAAAAAATTATACCAAATCGTAATGTGGAGTCTACATATCCATTATAGGCTAATAATACTGCATCCTTGGAGACTGTTTTTGAAAGTTTATACAATGCATACGAAAATTTGCTTAGCTTTTTACATGTATCCTCTATATGTGTTTTCCATTTTAGATTGTTATCTATATATATTCCTAAAAATTTTGTGTCCTTTGTTTGCTCAATTTTTTTGCCAAAGTAATTAATGTCCATCTTATCAACTAATGTATTTTGGTTAATTTGGAAATTCATTATTTTAGTTTTGTCAATATTTATTATCAGATTGTTATTGTCAAGCCATTTAATTATTTTATGTAGGGTAGTATTGATGTCACTTTCAAAGTCATTTGGATCATCGCAAGGAATAATTACTGTACTATCATCCGCAAATAGTACCATAGGATGATGTACCACTTTCGGTAAGTCATTTATGTATGTTAGAAACAATAGCGGCCCCATGACACTACCTTGAGGTACGCCGCGCTTTAACTCTCTTGGGTTAGAGACATAATTCTGTTCTGTTTTTGTATTTATACATATTTTGTTTATATGTGTAATCTGTTGTCTTTTCTCCAGATACGATTTTACCAGATCTATCGCATTGCCTCTTACCCCATATCTGTAAAGTTTATTTAAGAGAATATCGTGGTTCACAAAATCAAATGCTTTACTCATGTCCATAAAAATTGTCACTACGGGAATCCGTTTATCTACATTTGTTAATATTGGGGCAAGAAAATCATAAATTGCCATATTTATTGTTTTGTTTTGCCTAAATCCTTTTTGTTGCGGTGCAAACAGATTATTTCTTTCAAAGTATGAATAGATGTTTCGGTATATTACCTTTTCAAATATTTTCCCGATAACTGGTATTAGAGCAACAGGTCTATAGTTATTCATATCACGTTTGTCTTGTTTTTTAAACAATGGTTTAATTACCCCAATTTTCAGTTCTTTTGGAAATTTACCGTGTTCCATACATCTATTGATTATATGACACAGAATAGGAGATATTACAATTACCACGTATTTTATAACCTTAGTGTTTATTTCGTCGTATCCTGTACTATTTGTATTTTTTAACGATTTAATTATTTGGGAAATTTCAAAAGGTGTCACTGGATTCAAAAATATAGAATTACAATTATTGGTCACATTATTATTGAAATTAGTAGAATTATTAGATGTCAAATTTGAATTATCAGTAATATTATTTGTAAGGTCAATAAAAAAATTGTTAAATGATTCTGCGATGTCCATTGGTTCAGTTAAAGTTATACCGTCTTTAGTAATTTTATCAATATACTCCTTTGGTGTGTTGTTTTGTGACTTTTTAATAATATTCCAGGTTTCTTTGCATTTATTTTCAGCAGTATTTATTCTATAGTTATTTTGTGATCTTTGAGTGAGTTTAATTATGTTTTTTAATCGTTTTGCATAAGTTTTAAATTTCCGTTTATTTTCGTCTCTACGACATCTTCTGTATTGCCACAGTAATTCTCGTTTTCTCTTACAACATACTCGAATCCCTTTTGATATCCATTTTTGTTTGCGTAATATAGATACTTTTACTTTTATTACTGGGAAGCATAATTTATAGAGTAAGATAAACATATCAAAAAACGTCGTAAATGCCTGTTGCGGATTATCTGACTCATATACTTCGCTATAAGACAGAGAATTCAAATGCTCAGCAAACTTTTTCAGGTTTTCTTGGCAGTAGTCACGCTTTTGAATGTACCAATATTTCAGAGTATAACTTCTTTTCACGGGACACTGTAGAATTTGTGCTGAGTGGTCTGATAAAGCAAATTCTATAACCTCACTTGTACATCCTCGTATATTGTGGACAATGTTATCAAGACAAGCGGAGCTCGCGGGTCGCGTCGGTTCTTTGATTTCTATTTTTAGGTCATAGCTCAATGTTAGGTGCTCAAATCTTATACTATTCTTTGTTTTTATTAGTAGATCGTTATTGAAATCACCACATAGTATAAGTTTAAAATCCCTAGCGTATAGGAAATCATGAAGTATGTCATCAAGTGCACAAAAGAAGGTTTCAAATGCCTTATTACTATATAAAGGGACTCTATAGATGCATAACACAAGTATTTTATGTTCAGTTATTTCGATACCACTGCATTCCAGGACATTCGGCACGTTAAATTTCTTTAATTCTGTTAATTCTCTAAAACCATGGATGTTTTTTAGCAGTACGCATGATCCACCATTACGTTGACTCCTACTAAAGCATGAAGCAAGTTTGAAGTTGGGGATTGTCAGTTGATTCCAGTCACTTTCTATCATGTTATGCTCTGTTACACATATTACGTCAACATCTTTACCACTAATTTTTAGATCTTCAAGTTGAGCCATTAACTCATCTGATTTTGTGATCAAACCATTTATATTTTGATGCATTACAAATATACTATTATAAGCGAAAAAAATCCCTATTGACATTCGAGTTGCATACATTTCTGTCCACTTCATTACAATTTTTGTCATTACTGCATTCATCAGATCTTTCAATATCCTCATTATTAACATGTACCCCATCATTAATCTGTACCTCATCATTTATCTTTACATTTGTATCAGTAGTCTGCGTCGATTGGTCTGATTTGGTTTTACAATTTAATATTGAATTTAATATTGTCATTTCTAGTTTAGACCCGACTCTCACTATTTCTCTTAATATTGATTTACACAATTTTAATTCCAGCATGTATTGGCTTGTACTGTACTGACGGTAGTTTGTATAAGTATGGACGAATGACATGTTTTTGTGCTGGCTACTTATGAACCTCATTTCATGATTCAACTTTTTCTTGTTTAAATACCTATTGTACGGAATTTCGCATGTGATGATATTCGTTTTGCTAGCCACATTTATCCAGCATTGAAGACCAAATTGGAATCGGTATGGGTTTGTGTCATTCGTCCCTCCCAGTACTACGACGAAGTCTTCTTCAGTCATCGTCAAAACTTCGTCTCTTTCAGATTTTAAAACTTCTTCTATTGCTGCTCCTGGTTTACTAAAGCATGTAACAATGTATTTTTCCCCAACCAGTTCTTGTAGGGTACCACGAAGATTTCGTCCTTGTTGATCCGCTAAAATAAGAATCTTTCTTTTTGTGGGTTTGACCGTAGTATAATTTTTTCCTCTTGTCTGTGCTGCATTTGTTTTAACTATCATCTTTTTTACCGTTTTTTTTCTTTCTTGAGTTTCGATTTTTTGTTCATTTCCTTTTGTAAGCTCTTCGAATGATTTTTCAAGTTCTCTGCATACGGGCTGTGAGTAGTGTTTATTGAGACCACGCGTTAAACTCAACTGTATCGGTTTAATTAAAGTTCTGTAGGTTGGCTTAAATGGGAAAGGCATTGAGCACCTTCTTGGTGTATTTGTGTTTCCATTTAGTAGATCTGTGCTGGTAACTTTCTTGAAAGCCTCGATCTTCTTTTTTAATGTTTCGTTTTGAAGTTTCTGGTTGGATAGCTCCATTACTAAGTTTGAAATTTCTTCATTTGCAATGTCCAGATCTGTTTTTAACTGGTGTACTTCATTTTTTAACTCTGTTGTACCTGATGTGTCACTTATTGATATGTTGGGTAGGCTATTGCTTATCGAGTTATCAAGAACTGTTGAGTTGAAGAACGTACTTTTGTGGGTTAAGTCGTGTGTACTCATACTCAGGCTCGTTTGTATGTTTTTCCTCCTTTGTGTATTGACGAAGTTGAATGGGCTGTCATTTGCCGCCATTGCTTCTAAAAAGATGACAAAATGCTTATTACAAATTTTCTTGGGTGGGAATCGAACCTGTGATTCTTGCGTGTGAGGCGCGTGTGCTACGTATACGCCACCGTAGTTGTTACAGATGGCTGCGAAATTTCTTAATAGCTTCGGTATCTTCGGCGCTCACTAGAGACATCTATTGTCACTGCGTTGATTCACATACCGTGATGGTCCACTTTCGGTAAGATTGTCCTTCGTCCTTCCATAGATGTTTATATGGCCTGCTAGTTCCTATTTGAGGCGCTAGGTGTCACTTGTTGGAGATGACGGTTATAATCCCGTTACGATGTTGTGTATGAGATGTGTAATTAATGTTTATTTATTCAATGTTTATGTATGGCACAGGTATTTATATTCACTGCGTTCACTTATTGTTATGATTAACTAGGCACTAGATGATTTTTCAAGTCTATTTCACTGTTTTTGTACTTTTTGGAATGTCACATATTGATTTCACCATATTTTTGTTTACACTGGATTTATTCACTGTATAACAATGTCACAACGTAATCGGTGTATAATATACCGATAGCACTGTATACTGATAGTTTAATGTTATGTAGTTAATTAATATTAAATAAGGTTACAGAGCTAAGTGTTTACTTCTCGGCGCCCTCTGGCGGTCCCGGTCGGTTGAGGACTGTACAGAAGGCTACCCGATAAATTAAAGTAGAATAGGGTCTCGTTGCACGAAAGCAGTCATGTCAAATCAAACTAATGGACCATGAAAGCTACAGACTCGGATCCAAAGGTGTTATGAGAAATCTCTATCGGCCAAGAGATGAAATGATGAGTTGAGTTGGGTCTATCAAGGTCAAAACACATAAAAATCGGTAACTAATAAATCCTAAATATAAAGTATAAGGCCTTTACCACTGCTAAGGGGTGTCCTCGGGGTGACACAATGATGATGGCTGACAGTGATGCCTCTATGATGTTATGGGTTGCCGGTTGCAGGTTTGTTTGAATCCCGGCTAGGTAGGAAGATAAATAATCCCGAGATCTTGCATGATAAAATGTTTGTAAATTCCCTGTTTCTTCCCTCATCATTCCCACGTTACGTCGTTCCCACGGCACAGGGTAGTGTATCGCCCGTAATGTGTGCGAAATGTGCCAGTAAAAGTTATGTTAATGGTGACGATAGTACCTTGGCAACGCTGGCGGTTCCTATCACGTACTCCAGGATGAGATTCCACCCGATGGTGAAGGCGATGAACTCTCCCACGCTGACGTAGCTGTAGACATACGCCGAGCCCGCCTTGGGCACGCGGGATGCAAACTCCGCGTAGCAGAGACCTGGGAACATGGTTAGAGAAATGTCCACCAAAACAGGAATGCTCAGCAAATTATGCACAAGATAAAAGTAGCCCAAAACGAGTTGCTGATATCTCGTTGACCGCGACTAAGTACGCCTGAGGAACACTTTGCTAGATGACGGACGGACGAACCAGGCACAGAGTCAAGAGTGGTGGACTAAGGGAACGAAGTGGCTTATGTCCAGCAGTGGTTTGCGGCTTTTTGGGCTGTCTGTGATTAAGATGACCCTCAACTCGAGAAGAAGAAGCAGTGGGTTAGTGTGGGATGACTCTGATAAGTACTCATACATCCAGCGTCTACTGTACTGGACGGGCGAGCTAGTAGTTGTGATGAAAGACCCAGGTTGATCAGAATAGCAGGAAACTGGAGTCAATGGCGCGGTTTGGAAGAGGCCTATACGCATCCGCTGTGACTGATATGATTATGAGCCTAACGTGATTGAATGAAACTCTCATCACCATGTAATTAGGTGTGTTTTCATGCGTTGTCATTTAAGTGATCTATTGTGGTAGGTACGATCCACTACGTTACTTTACGTGTTATACCTACTTGTAGTTTATACAATTTTATATTCTATACGAATGGAAATCGACCGGCCAATAATGCCAGTTACGGCAGATGGAAGAAAACCCCTAAGGGGCGTCGCTCACGTGGAGTCGAGGCAGCGTCGAGGCACAGACTCTCTTCTTCTATATGTATAGCTTTTTTATAAAAAGTAAATGTGTGTGGTCGAGGCGGCGTCGAGGCGCGGTCGAGGCGGCGCCGAGGCTCGATTGAGGCGGCGGCGCGGCGTCGAGGCTCGGTCGAGGCGGCAGCGGCGGCGTGGCGCAGGCGAGCGGTGCGCCGCGACTCTGCCGCCACTTCTTTCTTTCTCTCTCTGACTTCTGCCAACGACTAAATGAGTGAAAGAAACCACGATCGCCCGCGTCTCGACTCATCTATGACTGCGCCTCGACCGCGACTCGACTTGGCAGTGGCGTCCCGGAAAAATAACGGTATTTCATGGTTTCACTTTCGTATGCGACAGGTTTTTATCATGAGAAGTGAAATTGAAAGTTGTTCTGAAATTGAAACTGATTAAGGTTAACTTGTAAAGGTTAGCCTGACTTCAGAATGACATTGCCTATTATCTTCGTACTGTAAAAACTATCTTATTATCTTATCTTATCTTAACAATCATTAGTCTACAGCATCATGATGATCATGTCTACTATGTCGTGTAGGTATGTGTGTGCATGGTATAACAGAAAGGCATTGTCATATAATTTATTTTAGCTTAAATTCGTACAACAAATGTATATGCCTACAACCTACAATGGACACGCCTCATTCAGACACAATATCATGCGTGACTGATGGATTATGATGCTATGGAAAGCGATTACTTATAGCCTTATCTGCTGTCAGGGTACCTAATGACTGCCTTTAGTTACCCTTCGTCAGTATAAATGGCCGCTACGGGCACATAACAATAGAAAAGTAATTGTTATACCCACTGAGGAGATGTAGGGTAATTACCAGCAAACGCCGAAGCCACAGCGGCCACCAAGAAGCTGATCGTCACTGCCGGCCCCGCCACAGTCTTGGCCACCGCGCCAGCCAGCACGTAGACCCCCAACCCCAGGGTGCTGCCGACCCCCAGCGCCGTGAGGTCGAGGAGCCCCAGGCAGCGGTCCAGTGGGGACGAGGAGTCGTTGTCGTCGAGCTGCCGGCAGCGGCGCAGCGCGGTGATGATGCGGGAACAGCTCATCTGGAAACAACCAACAAACGTTTATGTTTCACCACCCTTTACGGCGTAGCTGTCGTGATTCTATCTTCATCATCATCAGAGCTTGCTAGGGAACCCACTGTTGAGTCGTAGTCGTCATTCCACTCATAAAATGCGGTATCCCGTGAGCAGATAGCTGTAACGGTCAACAACCTCCGCCAGGAGATGGCACCCGAACAAGATGAATCCTTTCTGTCAGTTCGGGGGACAGGGCTAAAGGATTTTGATTCTAATCCCGGTCAGCTTGTACCGCGCCTTTTTGAACTGATGTTCACATTTTTACAAACACAACAAAAATATTCGTTAATTCGGTAAGTGAACGTTATATTCGGTGTAAATTTCACATTGGCTTCACCGTTTAATGTATAATGCCGCATCACAAAGGTTCCATCTGCCGTGACGGCCAAGGTTACGCTATCAGGTTGGTAATGCAGGAAAATAGACTCTATTGCTGTATATTATAAAGACGAGAGGAAAGGCTGAATGGATGACATAGAATGCATACAATGATCTCGGCGTCATCGGCTTATGATGATGGCTAGACTGGACTAATACTTGAAAAGACCGGCAAAGTGGAAGTCGGACTCGCGCATCTAGGGTTCCGCACAAATAGCTTATAAGAAGGAAGTACAAAGGTTACAATTCTGGATTCAACTTGACTCACCAACCCGTCCACACGTTTCTTAGATAAAGGGTATTGATAATTTGATTGGCAGACGGATAGATCAATAAAGTGAGTGATTAGTATTTGTCCTAGGTACGGCACCCTAAAATATTAGATAATACTAATACAGGAATCACGGATATGTTCCCAATACTTTTAAACAGTATCCAAAGCAGCTGGATCCCAGATATCATGTCTCTCCACATACCTTTTTGTTGACATGATAAGTCCTTCGTAATCGTATTCCGATATCAAGAGCACAGCACCAAGCTATCAAAATAATCACTAATGGCCGGCATACACGATCAAGCCTATCGTCAAATCGGCATGACGATTGATTTGACGAACGATTTGATCAAGCCGATTTGACCGTGTTATGAATGGATTTGGCTTGACAAGCTATGTTTTCTCATTCATTGGTGTATTTTATTTAAAAACGCAGTAAACTCTGATGTTTTAAATGCTTCAGGAAGGGATGGTAACACTGTTCTGTACCTTTGAGTACTCGTAAACAACTACGGTAGTAGCTGACAGTTGTGGAAAACTGGTAGCGTTATTTTTTGCGATCTACCTTCATCTTCAGGTAGTTTTATTATCATTTCTATGACAGAAGCGATCCTCAGTAGATAGGTCAGACGTAGATTTTCATGTAGATTTTTTTCTCCCGAAATTCGTTGAAATGAAATTGCACATTGCAGGGAATGATACCGGGCCGGCGGCGGCGGCGTCGTTTTGGAGTCGTCGCCCACCGAGGGGCACGGGCTTTTATCCGTATACGAGTAAGATTGAGCCATCTTTTGGAGTATTGGGAGAGAAATATGCCCAGTATTGGGCTGAAGTTAATTCACTTTTGGGTTTGTGAATCAAGTCGTTTGGTCTCTAGCGTCTACGTCACAAAGCGGTACCCTAAGCATGCATGGACACTGGACAGCCTCTTTATCATCGGAGCGGACTGTTGGCGTCCGTCCTCGATCCACCATGGCCCTTTCAAACACGATTGTCCTACGAGTCGTTTGTGAGGTGGGCTTGCTCCGACTGAGTGGCTCCACAGGTTTATGATTGTGATGATGGTTCAATAGCAACTTTGATCTCGTTTAGATTCCTATGAGGAGTGAAACCTATAATTACAAACCATGATACGTCAAGTTAAATCAAAGTCTATAAAAACTAACCTTTAAAACACTAGCCATTTTTTTACACACCAGTGTGTACCACACTGCAGTCTGGCCGAAAAAAATACCGTGCAAAAATATGCGTGCAAAAAGTACAAAATCACCCGATGACTAGAACTAAACAGTGACAAGACGAACAGAAAACGTCCCGTTGACGTGGTAAAGTGATAACTATATCATTATTGTATGCTGTGCCAATAGTATTGTGTGAACAAGGAGATATCGTATAGCCTTTGTATTAAGAAATTGTAATGTTACCTACTACACTATCTTCCTACTTGACTGGTTGTCTGTCTGCCTGTCTACTAAAGCATTTTGTGATTACATTACATTGCTTCTGGCCCCACACTATGCCCGGTATCGTGGGAACCAGAAATAGCGACGACCGACGTCACACAAAATCAGAATATTTTTCCGTTCTCTCAGCTTACTGGGAATTCTCGGGATCGGTGAAACAGGGCCTCATCATAACGAACTACGAGTAAGTAATACATGCTTACTACAAGTATAAAAAACGTCTAATCATCCTTGACCCTTCGGCTAAGGAGGAATACTTACAACTTTTTATAAACAGTTTCTGGGTCAACCAGCCTTATTACTGTAAATTGAAGCTGATAGCACCTCTATAGTATATTCTCACGTTCAACAGTCAACAGTCATTACAGTATATTATACAATATCCCTAACAAGAGGAAACGGAGGTTTTTGTGGTGTTTCCCCGGCTCCGTACAAGTAAACCCCAAAACGTAAACCTATATACCTACCTACCTAGGCAACAACGTGCAGACAAAATTGACAAATGAACTCGTACGACACGCAGTGTTATCTCGAGAAATAAAAGTATGTGCAAAAGAAAAGTGACGTGTTGTTAAAAATATAGCCGAGACAAAGCAAAGCAAGTTGAATTGTTTACCATCAGATGTAGCATCGTCTACATGTGAACAAATAATAATTATATTTTTGGTGCCAGCTCGGCACTAAATTATTTATCCTAGTTTAGACTGAATCGGTCCACGAGTGATACTCGCACTTGACCGTTTATTTTGTACTAGGACGTCATACATAGTTGGTTAAAGATTAGTGCTTGGCATGCCTCGTCTTTTTGTTTCGGCTTGATTAGTCCGCGAAGTACCTACCTACAAAAACGTATATTATAACTTATAGCTCTCCCCATGGCAAAATCCACACTACTAAAAGCACTCAAAGGGTCCTTGACTTCTGAAAAAACCTGACTGCATCAAAAAGCAATCTTCTTTTTGTCGATGTACCTAATAACTGGTTACTTGCGAAAAAACCCATAACTTATCAAGGTTTCTTACAAAAAAAGACACTTTTTTTGTGGGCATTGTCAGCATTAATATACATTAATAAATAATGTATAAAAGAAGTGAATAAGTAATAATAATTAATAAATTAAAACCTTAATCATCATTACTCATTAGGGAACACTCTATTTCCTTTCAGGGGCCACCTAGCGGTTGTTTCGCTATTACCTAAATATAAAAGGGTCATCTAGGCTACTTAGGGGTCCCCAATGAATTGAAGTGGCCGGCCTCCGAAACAATCGCTAGACAGCTAAAAAAAGAACTAAAGAAGTGTCCCCTAACTGTTGGTGAAAGCGGGCAGATGTCGCACCATTTTTTCCAGAATTATCTTAGGTGTTTTTTTTTTCATATTCTTTATTGCACAGTAACTTAATAAATAAACTGGTGTTGTAACAATTTTATGGGTACCCCAAATGCGAAATCGAAGAGAGGGGGAGGGAACTCTACTAGCTATTCAGGGCCTGAAGACAATTTTAAACGCTAATAAGGATAGCGAAACGAAACGATAACTTTTTATGTATGCGATTTGACATTTGGAATCGCTACGTGACGTCACCTTAGTGAAGCCAAATGCTAAATCGCATACCTACATAAAAAGTTATCGTTTCGTTTCGCAACGGTTAGCGTTTCACTTTGTCTAGGGGGGCTGAACAAGTTTACCCATGAAAATGACTTGCATCAAAAAACTCGGAATCTATTTATCGATTCTTTGTCTCTTAAAATATCTCGAGTCTATTCAAATTCAAATTACAGTCTCTATAAATGATAGTGTGAGATACTGAATTAGGTACGTGATTGGTCAAACCACACCTTGAAGTTGGCTAAATTACTTAGGTAGGTACGTGATTGGTCACACATTGGGCTTTGAAAGCTATCGGGATTGATTTGATTACACAGACATAGAATAGAGGTGCAGGTGCATGCAGGTTATTGAAATGTACCGAAGGATCAAAAATCTTCTCTTGGAAAAGTGATGACTTGCAAAATTATTGGCAAAGCGTCTTCGATTCCTGATGATAAAGACTATTGTATCTCTCTCTCTGCCTAGATGTTTGGGCTGACCATACACATCGAGTTTATTTTGGTATTCCGCTGTGGTGCGCCGGCGCATGCGTGAAAGTGGCGTGTGTAACCCGACTCGAATTATAATCAGCACTTGTAATAATTGCTATTACTGCTAAGTACCTGCCTAACTAATAGCTAGTCGGTAATATTCGACAGATCGCCTGCTTGTTTGATTGTGTACCCAATATCGCTGGAATCTATTATTACGTAGTGTATTTTTTCTTAGTTTACTTCGTGTATATTTATTGCAAATCAAAGTATATATATTTATTGCATATATATTTATTACTTCAATTCTAACTGAACTTATTGTGAATACTCACTAATACTAGGCATAGTTAGGTACTTAGTTGTTGTTGTCATTGTCAAACCATGAAAGGTAAACAAGCATCTGAATGATCAAGAGAAATTAGCATAAAAATACGCCATAAATATCCGCAAAATAACCTTAGTTAGATTTTCCTGTGGGCCTTAGGAGCTCAATCTCATAACATCCTGCCTGTAGCCGTATTAGATGTTATAAAAACATGTCCAGAAGTTGTGATTGTGACTGTTCTCTACATTGAGCGGGGTTTAGCTCATAACTTACGGGAAAAAGCACTTGTGTACATATATAGGAGTACCTAGTTAGCTACCATGACCTCGGCATTTTCGGTACATGGTGAATGCAATAATATCGTACCGAGTTCTTTGATATAAAAATCACGAGCTTATTGGTTGACACTTGCAGTCCTGACTCAGCATTTAACCGGGGGGCGGTAACGTTGCACATTGCTGCTGAAGTCTGAAGCTGAAAGATTTAGGACAATTATCTATTATTTAGATAGTCTGTAGGTCCGTAGCAACTAAAGTACATAATTTTATGTCTTACCTTTTGTGATGATGACGCATTAGCTCTTACTTGTGGGACAATAGGCAATTTGTTGATTGATTGCTGCGGTATACACATTAAAACTACGGCGAGGCGAAATGGATAATAAGACGTACCTACCATTGTAGAGTTGATGCCAAAGTATTGTTTTATTCTGTCTTTAATATTGTATTGAGTTGTATTTCGCAAAAATTTAAAAGCGGGAGTGGGACTGGGATTTGTCCACCACGCTATTACTTACCAACATTCAATGCTACCCTCAGACTTAGTTGAATACCTATACTATCTGCCAAATAACGTGGCAATCGGGCGGCAGTGGCGGCAAACGTAAACAAACCGCATACATTTTCTTAGCGGGTCGATCACCCACAGTATATTTCTGTGCGATCACCCCTATTGACGTGATATTTGGCAGAAAGTACAGCAGGGAGACCGGCTCAGGGCTGTTGAATGCAGGGACTGGAAACCTAACGACTTTGATCAACGATATCTCATACTCTTATTATGCTACCTATAATAACGTTTGCAAATCCAATAGGGTAACCCTATCAAGGAATCTGATAAAAATATATTTATTTTAATTATCATTCTGTAAATACTTATTACCCTAACGACTGAAGGGGTTTCTTACCCGGTAATCCAGTCCCTGGTTGAAGGTTTCTCCATTTTTTCAGTGCCCTATCTGTATTTGAATTCGGCGTCATAACAGTAAGAAAGAAGGTAAGTTCGGGAAGGCGGATCCTTACATCTAGCATGTATCGCTACCCTATACTTACTCCGGACATGACCGAACGAAAAAGGCAAACACTTCTGCGATAGCCGGACGTCAAGTTCCGTTCGCCATTCCACTTCCACATCATCCGTCACCCTGAGCCCTGACGTGACGAGCGTGTTTCCATAATAAACAAGGCCATTACGCAGGGGTCTGTAAATTATCGCGTATACTTTGGAACGCCATGTTCTCACTAACGTCTTCCGAACTATACATCAGCATTACACCGCAATCGTGTATGTATATTTTGGAATAGTCTACGCCAATAGTATGGTTCCGTTATATACAGTGCGATTACACAATGTAAATAGGTACTCGTGTATATGTTACGAGCAATTTGATAAATCCGGTCATTATTCATACTGCCCGGCCATTTATTCATACTGCCCGCGTCAATTGGGCAGTGTGAATAAAACTGCATTATTAACCACTTTGCCCTGTAATTATGAATAATGACTACTTTATCTTGGGCAAAGTAATAAAACAGATGCATTGTAGTGTTTTCGTGCATTTAACCCAAGCTACGCTCGCTTCGCTCGCTCCGCTGGTTGCACTTAAAATGTCTAACCTAATTTAACCTACCTAAACCTAGAAAAAGTGGAACTTACCCTACTCACAATTTCGCTTCGCTCACCCCCTTTAACCTTCATCTACCCTTACTCACCACTTCGCCCTGTTAATATTTCGCGTGTAATTAAGAAATTTCCAAAATTTTTGATAGCGTGCGTGAGTTGATACTGTATAGTTTGGAACTGAACTTTCGCACGCATTCACTACGAAGTATCGAGTATTTTGCAAAATTCTTGTACATCAAGAACGCGCGTGGACGTATCAAGCTGAAATTTATATCAATTGCTAGGGTCTGTGGTCGCACATAGCTGTGAAAAAATCAACTTTCTAGGTTAACGCAATCGAATGCTACGACCGTTTATGCTGTAAAATTGTTAGATTTTCATACAAATCGCAATGGACCCAAAACCTGTAGGATAGGGTACTTCCCGTAGGCCTACAATCATGAGTTTCCTGCCCTTCTTTGCTCCATCCCTTTGCCCACAAATTGCGAACGGGTGGTAGTATACAAAAAATATTAATATTATATCACTATTATATTGACGTTGACTAAGCAATTTGTATATTTTATGGTCGATATAAATAGAATAGAATTGAAATTTCGCACAATACAAGGTCTTATAGCGCACAAGCACAGTACTATAGAATGTAAAGGAAAAATCTGAATACTGCAAAAATCTGTCTTTCTACAAAAATATTCAATTTGGTTTACTATGACTCACACTTTAGTTTTTGTGGAAACCTAATTATATGTGTAACGCTCTCCGAGTGTGATCAGAACCCTTGGTGCGCGAGCCTACACGCACTTGACCGTTTATTTTACTTACTTAATCTTTCTTGAGTCGTTAACTATTGGATATGACTTTGATAGCATGCTATGTTATATGACCGTACCGATAGTATCTCCCTTACCGCAGTGGTATTGCCGCGATTGATTTACAAACCACCATAAAGCTCCTACACTACAATCCTACATCCAAATTATGGATTTGAATATAAGTACCTAAGTAATCTATCAACAACATTAGTTATGTGACAGAACCTTAGTGGAGATTCATCGTCAATAAAATCCAATATAACACAATCTCATTTAATAACACTTGTATCACTATTTCGATACCTCACAAATCAATCCACCCACAGTATTCACAGATAACACAACACCACTGCATTAGTCTGCAGTCGTACCACAGAAGAGATAATAGTACTCCGGAACAGTCGCGCCATCATTTTGCCATTTTCGTAAACTTTGTTTCCCTCTCAAATTAGCGATACTTCGCACTTAAAAATATTAAAATCGACTTGACTAATACAATCTTACAAATTATTTATTTCACGAACTTCTAATTTTCAATCATTATAATTGTTCTAAAATCCAACTGAAATAATAACATTGCTAACATATGAATTTATAAAAGGTAGGAAATAGTTTCGTCCAATCTTTTGAGACGCTCACTCAACCAATTCCAATCCAAGTTCCAAGGCTCTCAACATTCGAGTGACGAGGTCGTAGAGATATATTAATTACGAGTATTTTGAAGTATTTTCCTCTCGGTACTTGAGTCTAAGTTAAAATACGTATATATAAAACGGTTGATGCTGCCATACATTTTTGAATAAGTTTTAACTTAGTTAAATTTATATCCGTTACTTTCTAACTCCAATTTTCTCTGATGGTTTATAGAGGTATGTATTTTGTTAAATGCCTATCTTTGAAGCGTTATTGTTTTAAAGGAGACTCTTTGCAAGTCCATAAGAATATGTGTTATTAAAACATTCCGGCCTTTTTCTAGTGTTTTTAATTAAACATCATATTGCTAATGGAAACTAAAAACAACATAGAGACGTTAATCATCTAATACGTGCTGTGATTTGAGCTATAAAGGGATGATAAGGGAGAAGAAGTCGTGAGTTGATTGCGTTTCATTCATTATACCTATCTGGACAATTGAACTAGTATCTAACTCTTTATTAATCTGTGCTAGTATACGCGTTTGGACCAATTCATGAATGGACGCACGAACCGTAGTTTGTTTAGAGTTATAGACTCTTTTCAATGAGTTGTTGTTTATGACTCCTGCCGCGCCGCCGCCGCCGCTTGGTATTTGAGAATCGTTGTTTGTGTAATTTTTCGATTTACCAAAACATCCACATGAGGTACATTATTAGATAGTCTGTATCAATTGGTATCAATGAACCCATTTGGTCTATAACATAGAGAGACGCTATACTTGAGTTGAAACATAAATGATAGCTGCAGAGCTAACAAAACAAAACTAACTACACTAATGAAATACTTATGCGTAGATAATTATATTAGATGGTGTCTCATAGCAGATATTATCGCAAGTTATAATGCGTCGGCAGATTTCAGAACCTGCCTAGTTATGTGGTAAAATCGTAGCAGATAAGTATAGCTGGTATGACGGATGAGCCGTTGTTGGGAAATCAGGTCGAATGACAAGTAATTATAGGCAATTAGCCTTTATCATCATCAGTAAGTACTTTGGTGCCTATTATATTCACTGAATATCTAAGTAATAGTACATTAGCTACTCTATAAAATAATTGTTACAGGTACAAGGAGGGCCAAGTTAGAAGTACCTACCCACAACCGGCGACCATGTACCTATATGTTGCTCTGATCAAGTCGGTCCCACAGTGAAAGTTGTTCAGAATGATGTCCCTAACAACTCTCCTTCAGCTTGTACACCCCTTTCTGTTACACCCTGTATGAAGAGACTTATGAATATTGAGGAAGCCAGAGATGTTTGCCCGGATCGTAGCAAGTAGAGGTCTTTAGCATCTGCCTACCCCTTTTCCAGGAAAAAGGCGTTAGCATATGTATTTCTGGGCCCGAATTCTACTTAGTTCACAAGCATACGACGTTTGACGCCAGCGTACTTCGTTATACTGTCCAAAAAGTACTTACGTTGCGCCAGTTTGAGTACGTTTTGGACAGTTACAGTAGAATACGAAGTACGCTGGCTTCACGCTGACGCTTGTGAATTGGATTCCGGTTTTAGTAGAATACCAAATACCTACCTTGTATTGAAGTTAGGAGCCAGACTTGTCGTATGCTTGTGAACAGTAGAATTCGGGCATTGTACAATGTACATGTAAGAAACAAGAAGTAACAATATGAAAGTCACGGTATACCAAAGTTATTTCTGAAAATTCAACCCAAAAATAGATCAGCCTACGGCAGATAAAGTAAATAAATACATTACCTACCCCCCTATTGGGGAGTCGGGTAAAACTGTTCATGAGAGTTTATAATGGTCAATTGATTTACCACCTTAAGGTAATTGATATTTAGTACAATGTAGGTTTTGAAGTGTTTGTCGTCATATAGTACGAATAATATGCTATACAGTAATTGTCTTTACTTACTCATTTCAATATTTAAAAGTGTACCATTAGCAAAATCCACTAATAAGCACTATTTGGTTGATATTATTTCATACCAAAAATATTTACGAATATCAAATCTGCTGCTTATAGTACATTCGTGTATAGGTAGACGTATGTCTAATTGCTAGTAAAAGACAATGTAGACAAATAGGTATCATAAATACTTAGTTGTTAAGAAAAGCAGCTGCTGAATCCATGAAAATTTGCATAAAAATTGTTGTTTATGGTAATTTTTCGTCACAGTGATGTCTGAGCGACGACTTTAGTGACTTTAGTAATAAAACGAAGATGCACGTTTTGCACGTCACATATTCTATTGTCCAGTCCATTGAGTTCGCTAAAAATAGCTCGTACATTAGAAATCGGAAAGATATGAGATGACTGTAAAAATCTGTAAAGTGACTCCACTTCTGATCATGATAGCTCGAAATGCGGTATATTTTGCGACTAAGAACTCTATGGCCTATTGGGGTTGGGGTGTCTTGCTTGCAGCTCAGTCAGGAGTAGGATGCGGGTTCAGTTCCGATGCTAGCCATCTACCAATAATTAACGTATCGTACATTATTTGACGTTCCGTGTTTCGGATGACACGTTGGTTTCCAGTTAGTATTGCTGCTTGGTGGTAGTAGTCGTATAACTCCTCTATGAAACCATGTAGTGTGAAGTATGAAGTATTGGCCAGGTGCAGGTACCATGACCCCCTGAATAAGAAGTTTATGAAGAAGTGGTGAAGTATGGCTCGATGGTATCCGAGAATAGCCCTGTGGTACATTTATTACATTTTGGCTCCGGGGCAGGTCATCATCCACAGCCTGCAGGGAACCACTGTTGAGTAAGGTCTCCTCATGCACACGCCATTTAACTCGGTCTTGTGCCAACCCGCGTCTACTTAGATAAGGAATAAAATAGAGTGATGTGATGAATTGACGATATAAGTTGAAAATTGGTACATGTGACCCAAAGACAAAGGTGCAATGTAAATGTATAAATATGGAATAGGGGGGCACATTTGGGGGCCGAAATGAGAAAAAAAATATGCCGTATCACATTATCAAATGAAAGCGTATGGTGTAAGGATCTTAGATGTATATTTTTATAACTTATTTGGATAAAGTTGTGCTCAATAATATTGACCGATTCGCATGTCATCAAAACCTCTAGGGTACTTACCGAAGTCCTAAAAATCTGAGTTTTGTATGTTTGCATTTGCTTCCATATCGCATAAAAACTCCGAAATCCACAATAAATCTGTGGTGCAAAGTTTGTATGAAAAACTTAATTTTATGGTACTTTTAGGGTATTTTGTTGGTGTTACTCCTATTATTGTTATATGAAACCCTATCCACGCGAGTCCAACTCGCACTTGGCAGCTTTTTATTTGGGGATATGGTTTGATGTCATAAGATTTTATATCCTTTAGGTAGGTAAGTACAGGTCCTTTATTGGTTTTACCGCCTTTGTAAAATCAATTAAGATTCTGATGTTTCATTTAACGCGGGACCGAGAAAAATCCATTAATTGTTTATCAATTGTAAATTAATTAATACTGAATGCTTAATTCGTTCAAGTAATTTTAAACTCAAACCATAAAAAAAAAAACTTTCGAACACCCAACGCTTAACTCCGTCTTTTAAAAGGTCAGCTTGATAAAATAATAAACCGAAATTTAAAATCACTTACCGTATGTTTATTATTAAAAATCCTATTTTCAATTAGAAATTATCACAGTGTTCACAGCACAGAGACTTTATCAGGAAAAACTTTTCAAAACTTTTTTCTTCTTCACTTTTATCGCGCGTCCGCCATTTTGTTTCCTGTGCAAGCGGGCGGCGCGCACGCAGCCTTCTTCCAAACTGAGTGAAAGAAAACAAAAAAGCGAATGCAATGCTGTCGATTGTAGTATGTAGCTGTCGTTTAATTTGACTGCAGAGTAATAAAATCCCCTAATGACTTGCTTGCTGCAGGAGCAACCTGAATTCAACCTGAGTAAAAAAGTGGGGATGACCTTGAATTGCGTCCTTGATTGTGAAGCGTGTAGGCAAACAGGGGCAATTGTTATGGCTCGACCTGCGGCAGGGGCAGCGATTCCTTCCTTGCAGGTGTGTGTTTAGAGCAGCTGCGATATTGCTCCGACCGCGCCCCCTTTTCTAGATCGCCGCAGGTAGGAGCAGGCTGCAGGCATGTCAGTCAGGGGCTGTGTAGCGTCAGGTGGCCACTATTTCTCAAATGGTATGGCAGACACAATCACCATACAATGCCTCCAAATGGGTAATTGAATTACCCCTAAGGGTATAATCATTCGCGAGGGATACGAATTACAAAGATGCCATATTGTAAATCCCAGTTCTCTAGTGAGTTAACATCAACTGCATTTCATCTCCTAAAAGTTGATAAAATACAAAATTAAACAAATAAATACCTGGCTTTACCTGTTTATATTATTGTTTTTTGTACATGCTGTGAAACATCAACAATTCATAATTAAATAAATAAATACAGGGTGTAGTGTAACAGAAAGGTGTAGTCATATTTTAGGGGGTTGTTAGGGACATCATTCTGAGCAACTTTCACTACCTTCGAAACCGATTTGATCAGAGCAATTTTGTTTTTCACTTCTCCATACAAATCAGCTGATCGCCAGACACAAAACGTATGGAGATGTGAAAAATAAAGTTGCTCTGATCAAATGTTGTTCAGAATGGTGTCCTTAACAACCCCCTAAAATATGATTACACCTTTCTGTTACACCCTGTACGAGTAGTCATCACGCATTTAACCGTTTGGGGCGGCAAATGCATCATTATAGAGTTTTAGACCCACTTATTGGCTCGTAATAAACCATATCAATTGTCAACCACACGCGCTTGAGACAGCTCTCATTGCTGAGAGTGGTTTATTAATACGGGCCTTAGACTAAGAATAATACGGAAATTATTTAAAGACTTCAGTCATCTCAATTGAAGACGGTTGCAGTCTAATGCCCGGTTCACAGTGGCGATATTAATGAAATCCATGTTGACACGCCACTGTCCGATGGGTTCACACCACTGTACTGTCCACTGTCCACCAATGTAAATCGGCTATTACAGAGCAAGCAATGTATCCCACTAACTGCGACGTAGCAATCAGTCAGGCGCACCGCAGCTTCCGCGATCTACAATCAATGAGATGCAGCAGCAACCTTCACCTTGTCGAGCGGCCATGGCCAGGGGCTGGTGGCAAGTGAAGAATCTACAATCAATGAGATGCAGCAGCAACCTTCACCTTGTCGAGCGGCCAGGGGCTGGTGGCAAGTGAAGAATCTACAATCAATGAGATGCAGCAGCAACCTTCACCTTGTCGAGCGGCCAGGGGCTGGTGGCAAGTGAAGAATCTACAATCAATGAGATGCAGCAGCAACCTTCACCTTGTCGAGCGGCCAGGGGCTAGTGGCAAGTGAAGAATCTACAATCAATGAGATGCAGCAGCAACCTTCACCTTGTCGAGCGGACAGGGGACGGTGGCAAGTGAAGAATCTACAATCAATGAGATGCAGCAGCAACCTTCACCTTGTCGAGCGGCCAGGGGCTGGTGGCAAGTGAAGAATCTACAATCAATGAGATGCAGCAACAACCTTCACCTTGTCGAGCGGCCAGGGGAGGGTGGCAAGTGAAGAATCTACAATCAATGAGATGCAGCAGCAACCTTCACCTTGTCGAGCGGCCATGGCCAGGGGCTGGTGGCAAGTGAAGAATCTACAATCAATGAGATGCAGCAGCAACCTTCACCTTGTCGAGCGGCCAGGGGCTGGTGGCAAGTGAAGAATCTACAATCAATGAGATGCAGCAGCAACCTTCACCTTGTCGAGCGGCCACGCGGCCAGGGGCTGGTGGCAAGGGAAGAATCTAATAAGAAAAAGATAGGGAGAAAGAATTAAGAAAACCCAGTTCTTGTATTCTGAGAGGAAGCTTTTTAGAGATAAGCTCGCCTTTGTACTAAAATGTTACCTTTTATTTACTGTGTGCAATAAAGTATAAATGAAATGAAAACCTGTATCATGCGCATGCGAGACAAGTACTTACACAGGCAGGGTAGGCTTATACTCTCACGCGTTATGGTTCTATCTAAGTACTCTCGGAGAACGAGAACAAACTTAAAAAGTAAATTCTGCTAAGTACGACCATTGAATAGTCTAGCAAAATAAAATTGATTCATGTACCTACCTTAAATGTTTGTTTGTATGACACATCCTCCTGTTATCTGAATCACTGAATCTGAGAATATGAGGTTATTATCCTCTCCTCTCGTCTCCTGGTGGATTGAAATCCGAATGCCTAAATTGACTATTAATGTGGTCTATAGAAAAAAAAGTAACACAAGTATCCTTGTCGGTTTGTAGCTCCACTTGATGAATGGTCGTCGAAGGTTGTCAACTGTGCTCTAGAGTCAAGTTACTAAGGACATATTACGGGGCTTTGATCAACTTATTACATCCTAATCCTAACCCATTCGGTCTTCTAGGTACTCGTATTTTCCAAATTCTAAACTTAATTGTTTCTCTATTCTACAGTTTGTAGATAGGTAGGTACATATTATAAATTAACTAGGTAGGTAACTTACCACAATAAAATAATATGTATGTTGAAAATTCAATATTAAACTTAGCTAATCTATCATCATCAGCATCAGCAGCTTGTTTCCTCCCACTGCTGGATATAAACTTAGCTAATCTATCATCATCAGCATCAGCAGCTTGTTTCCTCCCACTGCTGGATATAAACTTAGCTAAACTATCATCATCAGCATCAGCAGCTTGTTTCCTCCCACTGCTGGATATAAACTTAGCTAATCTATCATCATCAGCATCAGCAGCTTGTTTCCTCCCACTGCTGGATATAAACTTAGCTAATCTATCATCATCAGCATCAGCAGCTTGTTTCCTCCCACTGCTGGATATAAACTTAGCTAATCTATCATCATCAGCATCAGCAGCTTGTTTCCTCCCACTGCTGGATATAAACTTAGCTAATCTATCATCATCAGCATCAGCAGCTTGTTTCCTCCCACTGCTGGATATAAACTTAGCTAATCTATCATCATCAGCATCAGCAGCTTGTTTCCTCCCACTGCTGGATATAAACTTAGCTAATCTATCATCATCAGCATCAGCAGCTTGTTTCCTCCCACTGCTGGATATAAACTTAGCTAATCTATCATCATCAGCATCAGCAGCTTGTTTCCTCCCACTGCTGGATATAAACTTAGCTAATCTATCATCATCAGCATCAGCAGCTTGTTTCCTCCCACTGCTGGATATAAACTTAGCTAATCTATCATCATCAGCATCAGCAGCTTGTTTCCTCCCACTGCTGGATATAAAGCCTCCTCCTTTTTGTGCCAACTTATCCTTAGACGATACGAAGAAGGGGCATATGCTTTTATCTATAAAATAATGCCCCAACAAATCTTACGCAAGATGCAGATCAGGAATTATCCTCGAGGAAAACCTTAAGGAAATTGGTTAGTCATGTACGAAGTGAAAAGTTGATTAGCCTTATGTATGGCCAAAACCTGATCTCTTCTTTAGAAAACTCTATACAAGTGATACAAATGCATGGATTTTATCTTAACTTCAGCTCAGCCGCGGTAACTCACGTCCTGCTAGTAGCACTGAGTGTTTATTTCGAAACGTGTCCAAACTAAAATAATCTCAGTAAGAAGAGGACAGCCTCGTGTCGATTCCTTCGTGTTCTCGTGTAGTTTCGATAGGTCGATGTTGCAAGTGCTTGATATGATAAGAGATAGCGATCCTTGTTAGTGCTTCTTGGCTTATTGGCAGCTTATCTGCTGACGAAACTACTTCAGTATGTACGTTAGTAAATTAGTAAAGGTATATGATGAATGGACACGTGATAAGGTTACTCCTAATTTCTATTCAATTCTGAGCTTGAATTACAGCCGACTACGATCGCTTTTTTTACCCAGTTATCTTAGATTAATTTTATATTATTTTGTTTTACTTATTCTTTTATCTTGCAACAACAGTAATAAACTTCAAGGGCATGATTGTACAAACCCCCAGGCGGATGCAACCACCCCCTATAATACAGGTTTAACCGAGGTTAGGGGTGTGGCCGTATTTTTTTTTATATCTCATCATTATGTAGCAACCACAAAATATTGTCAAATTAGATTAAGTTGGAAAAATTATCATTTTTAGGGTTCCGTACCCGAAGGGTGCCAAACGGGACCCTATTACTGAGACTCCGTCCGTCCGTCCGTCCGTCTGTCTGTCGGTCACCAGGCTGTATCTGAAATAGACATTTTATTTGTTTGTGAAACGACTGGTTGTGTTGTGCCGTGAGGTCGTGTGGACATGTACGGCAGCCAAATGGGTTAAAAGCCTTGACATAAACTTGTAATTAAATAATATGAAACGACTGTACTTATAATTAAGCCATACGACTAAATAAAACCAGGCTGTATCTCATGAACCGTGGTAGCTAGACTTAAAATTTTCACAGATGATGTATTTCTGTTGCCGCTATAACAGCAAATACTAAAAATCAAAAGAAATTTTATATTAAGGGGGGCTCCCATACAACAAACGTGATTTTATTGCTAATTTTTGCTCGATATTGATAATGGTAGCAGGTAGACGCTTAAAATGTTCACAATATATTGAGTATATTATTTATTTAAAAAATAAATAATATATTTTATTTTATGTAATATTCATGTACTTCTTTATGTAGTATATTCAGTAGATTATAGTAATATTATGATTTATTTATGTTTTATTTTTCTCTTACCTGAGCACATAGGCCTACCTGTTCTGTATTTTATTTTTCTCAGACCATTCTGGGTTAGCTGGAAGAGATCTCTCTTTAGAGATAAGCTTGGTAAATTACTTCTCTGTATTTTCTGTTTTGTGTCTTTTATGTGCAATAAATATATACAAATATATATCAAAATAGTAAAATTAAAATTAAAATAATATTTAGGGTTCCCATACAATTTTTTTTTGCGGTTTTTTATAGATAATGGTACGGAACCCTTCGTGTGCGAGTCCGACTCGCACTTGGCCGGTTATTTTATTATTATTATTATTATTTTAGGCTTATACTTAGATACTCATACTGTGCTGAAAGGATTTAACATTATACCTACTGGGAATACCGCCGAAAATATAATATCATTAGGATTCCGTTATCAAATCCACATAGTTTACTGGCTCCCTGTTATTACTGCTGGAAAATGCGCTGCAGGCAGATGCTGCCCCGCTCCGCCCAGCGCCGCGCCGCGCCGCCGCCGCCGCCGCCGCCGCCGCCATTAAGTGAACCGGTAAAACTGACTAGCAATACACACTTAGGACTGTTGCCGTATCTAATTACAAGGCGCCTGTAACTAAATATAGCGTTATTCATTGAGTGGTCCTAAGACTTTATATACCCACCTACTAGAAGTCTCAATCACACCGCACCTACACCGAACACTTATCTAACATGTGTTTGTTTCGGCCAAGAATAGCAAAAACTGATGGATTTGGAGACAAGACAAGACTTCTCAAGAGCATTAGTGTAGAGATTCCCAAACCACGCACCCAGATATTTTAAGTTTTCTCCTTGTATTTCTGTTCTAGATTATTCTATTCCTTTATGAATAAAATCCTGATAATCTCCTTGCTTGGTGCTCGTCGGCTAGTAAAAATGTTGTTCTGTGATGCATGGCACAGTTGATTTATGTCATTAAATACTTAAAAAAAATTGATTTATGTCAACAAGTCAAATCAACGCATGAATTTCAGGAATTTCAGTAAAATCTTTATCTCAATCCGACACCGAATACAACTGCTCGGATTCTGATAGGTAATCAAAAGATAATAGGCAAATAGTAATCTAATGATGCAAGCGCTTATCAAGATAACCGCATTGTCAGATCGCTATTCGTTGTTTAGTTTCCACTGTGTACAGTCTTGGCCAAGTTATTTTTGTCGATTACAGAGATTCGCCTGAAATTGAAATAAATACTATTCTTTCGCGTTACACACTATTATTTTATCTTATCAGCATACCTTAGTGTTATCTTTAAAGTGTGTGTTTCATTGTAGAGACGTACCCAGAAAGATGTGAGTCTGTGAGTTGAGTATTTCAGCAAGTTATTCAGCAAGTTACCTGGGCATGGAGCTCCAAAGCGCCCTTTGAGGTTCGTGGTAGAGTTTGTAGGTCATTTACGTGGCAGGACCCCTGCTTTCCCAAATAAGTTTAAAGTCTGTATATGTATATGTTTTTATTTAAGTACATGTGGTAGGAAACTAGAGGTAGGTACAGCATCTATGTACCTACGTACATGTATGTATATGCGATTATATTTTGTGAAGATATGAATCATGAATTCGTTCACGATTCATATCTTGGGACAACGATTATAATTTTCAAACTATGTTTTGATGTTTCTTTCTGCTAAACCTACATGACCTGATTACGTCATCTGGAGTAAACCTGTTAGAATTCCACATTATTATTGGTGACCCTAATCTTTAAAATCAGGAAATGTAATGAATGAGTAACAAGTCAGCAATGGCCACCATCTTACCTAGTTTGCGTAAGTGTTCGATATTTATGCTTCAAAGATTTTAAGTCATCAACCTTCGATTATTTCGTTTTCACAAGTTGATAAATTAATATGCTGGACCTATAGGTACGTATGTAGTCTGTCTAGTCTAGGTATCTACAGCAAATTCGTGATTTTAAACCACTTAAGTACGAGGATTGAGTCATTAACTAAAGTCATTAAGTGATTAACATTAAATTAGTATTTTCTTATTTTACACGCTGTTTATGTCCTGTACCTGTAAGTGATGATTTTTTCAGCCAAGTGCTTGATTTCACTATGAACAGTAGATAGTGATATCAAAGGTGTTTAACCTACTGACTACAGTTTTGAATCATAGGGTTACCAGACCTTGATTAGATTAGTTGTTATTCATTAGCATTGTTTTCACTAGCCTATACTGTGTCCCACTGCTGGGCAAAAACTTCCCCTTTTCGTAATACGATACCGTTTACATCCAAAATCTCGCTTGACCTGACGACTGACGTGACGACTCGTCAGAAGTTATTCAGGATAAATCACTATCACGGTTAAGATAAGAACTGTATGATCCACAAAAATAAGCTACCAAGTGCGAGTTGGACTCGCTTTGAGAGGATTTCGTACAATTATAGGACTAACACCAACAAAATATCCTAAAAGTACCTACCCTAAAATTCAGTTTTTCATACAAACTTTGCACGCCAGATTTAGGGCTTTAGATTAGGGCGTGGGATATAAGGTTTTGTCATAAGCTGTTTTGACTATGTAGGTATGGTATGGTATACCATGAAAATCAATAAATTTCCATAAAATATTAAATGGACCACTAGCGGTTCAAGAGCCTATGCTCAGTTAGTAAAATGGTAGCCATAATAGTATTAAAAAAATGTCTTACTGGTTACGTTACTTTTTTGTGTAGCGAAATTCCTAGCTAGACAATATAATTGATTTCAGACACCAGATAAGGCAGTTCCAATGCGGCTTGTCACCGATTTCGGGGGCTGATGATCCTCGATGGCAAGGGGTAAGCTGCGCGCCTTCGGCAAGGCACTGAGGAAGAAGAGAGTCTTTGAGCCGGGCACCTTGGAGACTGGGAAATTGAGAAGGTGGGAAAGATGACAGACAACATTCTGATCAATTTATTACGCGTCACTCCTAAAGTGAAACTGAGTTTATTACGCATCACTCCTAAAGTGAAACTGAGTTTATTACGCGTCACTCCTAAAGTGGAACTGAGTTTATTACGCGTCACCCCTAAAGTAAAACTGAGTTTATTACGCGTCACTCCTAAAGTGAAACTGAGTTTATTACGCGTCACTCCTAAAGTGAAACTGAGTTTATTACGCGTCACTCCTAAAGTGGAACTGAGTTTATTACGCGTCACTCCTAAAGTGGAACTGAGTTTATTACGCGTCACTCCTAAAGTGAAACTGAGTTTATTACGCGTCACTACTAAAGTGAAACTGAGTTTATTACGCGTCACTCCTAAAGTGAAACTGAGTTTATTACGCGTCACTCCTAAAGTGAAACTGAGTTTATTACGCGTCACTCCTAAAGTGAAACTGAGTTTATTACGCGTCACTCCTAAAGTGAAACTGAGTTTATTACGCGTCACTCCTAAAGTGAAACTGAGTTTATTACGCGTCACTACTAAAGTGAAACTGAGTTTATTACGCGTCACTCCTAAAGTGAAACTGAGTTTATTACGCGTCATTCCTAAAGTGAAACTGAGTTTAGCACTTCGCTGTGAAAAGCATCGTTAGGAAGATTGCATTTTTTTAATTCCCTCAGTACTACCTACGTTGCTCGCGTACCTACTGTAAAAATAGGTATTCTTCAAAAGGTGACCCACTCATTTCGTACCTATCGTCCATCGTTTCATCCAGACCTTTCCTCTCCCCTCAGATGCCTGAACACGCTGGACCTAACCGCTCTGGGTGTAAGCAGCACATTCGGAGTGGGTGTGTATGTGCTGGTGGGGTCGGTGGCCTCGGACCTGGCTGGTCCTGCTGTGGTGGTGTCCTTCATCATAGCAGCTGTAGCGTCCTTGCTGGCAGGTGAGCTTCCCAGAATCTCCACCCGAGCAGTTTATTGGTTCAGGTGTCAGTTTCCCGTTAAAAGTACAGATTCAATATTTCTTCAGGATCACCTTCTGAAATAAGATAAAATAATGATCAAATATTGGGAATTGGATGAATAACAATAGAGAACTAATCATCCCTATGTTCAGCGGATGTCTCGCCTGTTCATCTCTTTATCAAGTTCTGACTGATCAAAAAACCGGAGCAAAGGCTGCAGCTAGAAAGATTCTATTGATGGGAATATCTTCTTATTATTATAAAACCGCTCGCTAAGAACGGATTTTACTTAATTCGGACCCTAAGTGGGTCAAAAAGATCTCTAAAGTTTGTATGGAGAGTCAGTAAGTCCTGACTGATCAAAAAATCGGAGCAAACGCTGCAGCTACAAAGATTCTATTGATGAGAATATCTTCTGATTATTACAAAAACCGCTCGCTAAGAACGGATTTTACTTAATTCGGACCCTAAGTTGGTCAATAAGACCTCTTAAGTTTGTATGGAGAAACACGGGGGAGTCATTTGATTATAATGCTCTATTACTAGGCATGAGTGTTGGATTTTACTTTGTTGTCATATAAATCTCAGAGCTCAGAAACACATTTTTTTCCTTTTGGCCACTTCAAGTTTGGTTGCCAGTGATGTTTTAATTAAATACTCGTTGGTGCGTTGAAATGATGTTTTGCAGTCTGCATGTCATTAACATAATGAGTGAGTGAACCTCACTGTACGGAAACTATGGAAACTATAGATGGGTTTCTCACGTTTTCCAGTAGGTTGTAGACAGTGCTGCTTACGGCGTTTAGGGCACGTACTAAATCCCCTAAAAGCGCGGCAAGGCTTGAATCTCTTCGAATGTTATTTTTCAACTAGCTACAAAGTTTTTAACTCGCGGCTAGTAACAAATACTAAAAACAAAATAAATTTAATATAAAGGGGGCTCCCATACAATTAAAGTGTTTTTTTGCGGTTTTTTTAACCGACTTCCCAAAGGAGGAGGTTTACAATTCGTCCGGATGTTTGTTTTTTTTTTATTTTATTTTTTATGTATGTGCCTCGATAGCGCCTAAACGGATGGACCAATTTGGAAAATAATTTTTTGTTTGAAAGGGTTTACCTTCCCATTGGTCCCATTGACACCAGGTCAGGATCTGATGATGGGATCCTGGAGAAATCGAGGGAACTCTTCAAATATTATAGGCAAACCTATAGTGATTTTTGTGTTTTTCATAATAACTCGTGCAAATGCACATGGTAAGCATAATATTGTGATGCGGACCTGCTGATGAAGACCACATATGGCCACCAGATCTGCTCAATACTAGGTACAAATACAATGCGTGGCTGACGGGCAGGCAACGCATAGCCTAAACCGATGGACCTAGAGCCATGAAACTTTGTACAGGGGTTCCTTAGTTGCGTGGGGTAGCACTGATATGGGATTTGACAAAATTAATTCCCCAGGGGGGGGGATAAGGGGTTACAGTTTGTATTAAACTCAATCTAATCAAATAGGGTTTGTGGAGGTCGGTTTTTTCTAAAGTTTACTTTTTGTTTCAATTATATAGATAATGGTACGGAACCCTTCGTGCGCGAGTCTGACTCGCACTTGGCCGGTTTTATCTATATAGGAGAGATACGGGCGTTGCGGCTGCGCTGCGTCATCGCAACGCATGATTTTTAACGAAGTGTATGCTACAAGAGCGCAGCTATTTCCGACGTCACAGCAGCGTTGGTGTAGTAGGGTAGGATGTCTGAGTCTTTGAATACTGCGCTGCGCTGCCGCTCCGTCGTGTCGTTTCAAGGCAGCACCCATCGCGGCGCCTCGTCTCCCCAGCCCCTTCTTCGTTGCGCGCGTCTCAATAAGTTACGTACTCTATGTTCTCGATGACGGTACGCCCGTGTGGCATGTCATTCAGATTTGTATGTAACTACGGAGCGTCACCACTGTTTCTGCCGGAGATAAGAACTAATAGCTGATCACTCGTATTCCAGCTCTCTGCTACGCGGAGTTGGGATCGCGCATCCCGAGGGCAGGCTCCGCGTACATCTACACGTACGTCATCATCGGGGACTTCGCCGCTTTCGTCATCGGTTGGAACATCATCCTCGAGAGTGTGTTCGGTGAGATATCCACTATCAGTAGGATTGACAGAATAGTTACATTTCGTCACATGTTTCATCTGTGAATGGCCTAACTAACCTAACCTAACCATTACACTGCGCAGCACTACTAGTCCCTGGTGCAGTCTCTATAGGATCAATGCAGTACAGCGTTGCAACGAAGCAATGACACCACAGCGTTACAAAGATAGCAGCAGCATTGCTACGGCAGCACTGTGCGTTATTTACGTAATGCAATACATATTTTGCTACCGAAGAACCATCCTCACTAAATGTTAACGATAAACTGCAGCAAGCAGCAGCAGCAATAGACTGGAAGATAGGTCGTTTTCTTCAACGTGCTGATGCTGAATCCTTTGTTCATGTTCCCAGGCTCAGCTAGCGTCGCCCGCGGCCTTTCTCTCTTCGTAGACACACTGACCAGCAACACCATGTCTGACTTGTTCAAATCCGTGGCCCCACTCGAGTCCACTTATCTGGCTGGGTACTTCGACTTCTTCGCCTTCCTGGCTGTGATATGTTTAGGAGGTAAGCATAGTACTTATGTTACAGTAAAGAGTTACACATCTATTTGGTGAGCGTCGGAAATTAATTGAAAATGAATTGATTGAAATACCTACCTTGTGTTACACTCCAAGTTATTCACCATACTTTGTATATATAGTGAGTGGTAGCTGCATCCAGATACCTACTTATTATGGTCATGACCATGCTAAGCGTCTGGATGCAGCTACCACGTCAGATTTGAGGGAATGACTGGGTAGGGACATACATCATCAAATATCAGACTAAAGACGTGCACGTAAAGTTTGCTGCAGTTGAGAAGGGCTCTCTCGCGCTTTCTGGTGATCTAAATTACTTTGACATGCATTCAGATCAACATTGCAGTTATAAACAATTTCTTTGTTTCAGTGGTGCTTGCGTATGGTGTGCGTGAGTCGGTGATATTGAACAATTTTCTCGCGGTTGTGAACTGTACTGTTCTGATATTTGTTATATGTGCTGGAGCTTTCAAAGGTAAGATACATCCTATTTTATGAAGTCAGCTGTGTCATTTGCTTATAAATACAATCTACCAACGAGTATGAAATCCTATCACTATTTTGTTCATGGCTGCGTTGATAGAGACTGAGAAAGTGATTCCCTTCGAATAACGTGTAGTTCAGATTGTTGTCCAAATTCCTCTAATTAACAAATATCACACCAATGATTGGGTTTTGTCCCAGGTCCCAAACACGACATTTCGATGATGGTGTAGTACCCTTACCTTCAAAGCAAAAGATTCTTTAGAGTAGACTCATTTTCTGACCATTCTTCCAGCGGACCCCGACAACTGGAGTCTTCCCTCGACAGTCGTGCCAGCCGGCTATGGCACCGGCGGGTTTTTCCCATACGGGATCAGGGGCGTTATGCAAGGAGCCGCCGTCTGTTTCTATGGCTTTGTGGGATTTGACACCATCAGCTATACTGGGGAAGAGGTTTGTAGTGTTTGTTTGGAAATGCCCGAGGCGTCAGCTGCATGCCTGAATTGGCGTTCATTGGCATGTTCGTCTTATTTATTAGTCGGTTCCCTAACAAGCTTATCATAAAAGTATTAGCATGAAAGAACGCGATCTCTCTAATGATCATGCTCTTAATCATAAGTTATTTAGTCTCTTCGACTACTACCACGACTTTCTGCCACTCGGGACAGCATATCATAATTATAATGTGTTAGGCTCAATGCTAGTTTATAAAGTTTCAATGGTATTTGAACCAAAAAGTGGATTATACCTCCCGACGCGTTCTTCTGGGCAACAAAAAATACATTCTCAAGACTAAGTTCCAGGTTTTTTAAGAGAATGCCTGACCAATTTGTAATTTTTTATACTCGTATACACTTGATTGAGGCTGCCAAAATTGATCTCAAAAGGCACGCCATTTTATTAAAGAAAAAAGTATAAACACAAGTGGTTCAAAGACACGTTATTTTGCAGGTGATCGAGCCGCATCGATCGATCCCCAAAGCCATTCTCCTGGTGATCGGTATAGTGTTCCTGGTCTACTTCGCAGTCTCCATCGTGATTACTATGATGGTGCCGTACTTCCTGCAGGTGAGTTATAGCGTATAGCTTTCTCGGTGTAACTGGTGGTTAGGTCAATGTGATATTGATAAACATAACATAACATTTACATTCAGGCATACATATTGCTTCTGGCCCCACACTAAAATACCCTGGCTCCCGATTCTCGCGTTATCGAGATCATCTCCCCTAGTCAAGATATAGGTTTAGATACCGCCTAGATCCGTCTAAAACGATCTCGATCCTATTGATTTCGATCGAAAACGGGTCAAGATATCTCGTTTGGTCGTAAGGCACTTCGTTAGAATAGCTTTTTCTTGTTTTTGATGGAGATTTCGGTATCTCAAAATCGATATTTCGACCATGGACATGGACATGTTCAACGATGCCACTACCACGCCGTATCACGTACTTATGGGAGAAAAAGCGTGAAGATGTTTTGTTCCTCTTTCAGAATAAGGTGGCAGCATTGGCGATGGCTTTCACTCAGGTCGGGTGGAAGTGGGCGTACTGGGTCGTGGCCGTAGGAGCGCTCTGTGGTATCACGGCATGGTCTGTACTGTACCTATCCACTTCTTAGCCTCGAACTAAACATGGAAAATTCCTACACCTATTCGACCAGTGTTATTGTCATGGCCATAATGTATCTTAGACTAGAAAGTCATGCAGCACTACAGCGGCGTGAAATCCGATCAGTCCACATGAATTTCACAAGCACGCTCGCTGTCTCACCGGCAAGTAGTGGAGTGGCGCGCCATGTTATCGTAGTTTATTTCTGCCTGAATAATATTGAAATGAGGGTTTATCGTAATGGATCTGTTCGAAGGGTTGATGCCGGTGTGGGGGTGGTACAAATAAGTTAGTTAGGTAGTAAATTGAAAATGAACGCCAACCTGGAATGATAGGAAGGATGAGGACTTACGGAATGTTGATGGATGAGATGCTGGAACTGGTAATTCACTTCACTGTTTCTTGTCAGATTGTTCCATCTTGCGCGATATTGAAATATATATTGACGAGGAAGTTTCACGTTCATTTGTTGAGTATTTTTGCGAAAGTAATGGTGGACGATTGAAATGAATGGATCAAGGAATGAACGGGAAGTGACTGACACTCTACCTCTGTCCGCAGTCTCAACTGCGCGATGTTCCCGCTGCCCCGGCTGATCTACTCGATGGCCTCCGACGGATTCCTGTTCCCGAGTCTCCGCCACATCAGCACGCGCAGGAAGTCGCCGGTGCTGGCCACGCTGCTGTCGGTTAGTGTAGTCGGTAAGATCGCAACACTCGACCATGGGCTTGCATTAACCGAGTTCAAAACAAGAGGGTTATCAGTTAGGTTGGTGGGCAAGATCGTATTCGTTAATATTATGTAATACCATAATACGTATGGATTAAATAGGCTCATTTTAGTCGATATTTGTTTACTGAGCGGGGAGGACTAAGTATTAGGTCATGAAGCCGGTTTTGTTAAGTTTAGAACTTGGTGACTTATCTAACTTGGCATAGTGTTTACGAAAATATCAACGTATGGCTACCAATGCCAAGTTAAGGGTTGTGGAAGGTGCATAGAAGCAGTTAGGGCCAGTAAGATCGCAACACTTGATGATTGATTGTGACTCCGTGTTCTTATGGATTGACGCTCGCCGCTTACGCAGGAGACCCACAGGTTCGAATCCTGTGCTGACCTTAGGCCAATGACATTTTTATCAAAATAACATGAATTCCCGTGGGCAGATGGACTGAATCTGGTGATGGGTTATAGCGCGTCTACATTACTCGTCGAGTAGTGTGGCGAGTGACGAGGGAAGGAGGCAGGGAAGTGGACACATTCATCGCCCTGCTCCTGCTCCTGCTCCTCGTCCTCGCGCTGCCGCCTGTCGGCTTTTTGGCGCGATTCAAAGGAAAAGGACTCTAGTTACCTAGTGCGGAGCGTTTGATCACGTGTGGACGCGCTTCTATACTTTGCGAATATTTACGAAATATTCGCAAAGTAGAGAAATGCGCGTCCACACCACTCCACGAGTACTCGCGGCAGGACGAGGACGAGTAGCAGCACGAGTAGCAGGACGAGGAGTGAGTGTGGTGTGGACGCCCTATAAAACAGACGAAAATCGGGAGAAGCGTGTCTAGAACATAAAGATGAAAAACTCTGACCAGCTTATGGTAAAGGAATTCACAACATAAGCATCGGGGCCCCTATGCCAGGAAAGGTATTATTGAAACTTTTTGTTTACGCGACTCGCGACGCGACTCACATCCATGGTATTTCTCTCCAACTTTGCCATTCTAAGATCTTATTTCGATCTATGGTTACCTTATATTTGACGGAGGTATCTGCTTGCAGCGGTGCTGGCGGCCGTCATGGACCTGCAGCAGCTGATCATGATGATGTGCATCGGCAGCTTGATGTGCTACTCGGTGGTCGCTTGCTGCGTCATAGTTGTGAGGTAGAGTGCCAAAGGAATTAGGTACATACGTATTCTATCCAACGATCTTTTGGCACGCGCTGACAGGTGGAACTAACGCTTGATGACAGTTCGTTGCGTTAAGTTGCGTAGAACCAATGCCCCCCTTTGAACGTCACTCAGGTGCTAAAACATAGGAAGACTGTAACTCAGCCTTGGGATTTAAATACTGTTTACATCATCATGCTCAGTAAGTAGGTTTTACTGCTGTCCAAAGTCTGAAAACGTTCTATTTTCAAGTCACTTTGCGGCAGACTGTACTTGATAGTTCCGAAATAGCGCTCTTACACCCCTTGTGTAACAATATCTCCTATGAAAAACAAAATATTTTTTTTCTCCTTTGATAGATCTCTATGATTCCTCTTGTGTTTGGAGTATGGAGCGACAAAACATTTTGGGGAGTTAGGGTCATCATTCTGAACAACTTTCACTATCAAACCGATTTGATCAGAGCAACTTTATTTTTCACTTCTCTATACAAATCATCTGATAACCGCTCGGCACAAAATGTATTCAGATGTCGAAAAAAGTTGCTCTAATCAAATCGCTTCCATAGTGTAAGTAAGTTGTTCAGAATGATGTCCTCTACTCACCAAAAAATGTTGTCGCTCCATACTCCAAACATCCTGTACCTATACTCTGTTCTTTTCTTCGCCAAACGCTTCAGCATCAGTCAGCTAGATAGGCTATACTTAGCTGGCTTTACCTGTCTATTTTCTGAAGTTGCGTAGGTAACTACGACTCAAATATCTTTGTAAATCCTAGGTTACCACAGGAACGCATATTCAATCATTTGATGATAGACCAGTTATGCAATACTGCACAATTTGCGTAAAGGTACTTAGTTGCGTTGTGGTCACTTTCAGGTACAAGTCTGACTACGTCTCGTTGATTCCGTCCAACTACATGTACCAGACGTTCGGGTGCGGAGACCGGATGCCGTCCAAGATGTCGCACAAGGTCGTCACTATTGCGCTGGTGCTATTTGGTAAGATGCATGTAAGAAATGCTCACGTTTTCATTTGGTAGGGCCGATAAAATTACTATGACAGAGAGGAGAGAGAAGGTTGTATTGTATTGTTAATCTAAGAACAAATGTGAATTTATGGAAGCAATAAACGTAACTTGAACTTGAACTTGGTTGGTTAAGTATGGCACAGAGTTACATGTGAAGAGCTGACGATGTAGGAAGCGGTCAATTTAGGTCTGGAGGTGGTCAAATTTGAAATTGGTCGAATTTGGAAGTGGTCAAATCGGTGGTCTAATTGGGATGGGAAGAGGTCGATTTGGGAAGTGGACAAAATAAGAACCTCATTGTCATATTTGAATTGAACCTTCACCACAGAAGAGATAATAGTACTCCGTACAGAACGGCCACTCCCTTCCCGCGCTGATTCAGATACCGCACCCCACCCCTGGCGTCTAGGGACTGGTTGAAAGTTCAATAGACGCGGCTGAACGCCTGACGAGTGACCGCGCGTATACGGTGAATAATAACCGGCAATGGTGAAGTTTTGTGCATTATTTGGGTGTCTGTCGTCAACTAGAAACACCAAAGACAGGAGATTCTTTCAGTTCCCGACTGATGAAAGAAGGTAAACAACAGCAACTCTATTGTTGTTCTTTTGAGAAATAAAATTTCTAATACCTTAACTCCCGGAATGTAACTTGGTCAGCGTTTGCTGTGTGTGTCTCGCTCTCTCACAAGGACAGACTTTGTGCGAGACAGAGACAGAGTTATATGTTTGTAGTAATTACTAGCTACTGACTACGATAATTGATAATAAGTCAGTGTCGTAATATTTTATTTTTAACCGACTTCAAAAAAGGAGAGGTTCTCTAAAGGTTCTCTTTCATATTTTATTTTCTAAGATACCTAGTACTAAACCTTCCGTAATACATAATTATCAATTAAGTACCTTTACTATAGGTATTCATTTCGTGATATTCGTTGTTGGTTCGATTCAACAACGCGAACGAAGCACTTCGAGTTGAAAAGTAGGTAGTAGGTGGGTCAATCAACTATTTTACCCACACTTTGCTGTCCCCGACCATTTATTATTAAACTAAAAATGGTTGAATTTACACATTTGACGAATATAACAATAGTATCTAAGCTAGCAGGCACTACGGGGAACTTGAATTACGTTCTCGAAGATTTTCGTTTGTGTTTTTTTTTGCTCGCATGGCGCGGTATGGTGTCCTTTGATAGTGCCGTTGAGCTGCTAGTCCTCGAAGAACTTTCAGAGGGAGTGCGTGCGTTGACAGAAAAGTGTGGGTTAAGTTGATTGACCCAGGTACGCACGCACTAACTTTGTCGCGGCGACGGCGCGCCATTAGCTGGGTCCACATACAGCGAGCTTCGGCCGGGTCTCGCTCGAACCCTGTAGTGGTTTGGTTGTTTTGAATCTCTCAGAGACTAGGTACCTACTTAACATAAAATTCGAATATTGTACAATCCTAACGATGTTTTTAGATAGGTAGGTACCTACCTACAGTTCACGCCAAGTGTACTTACCTACTTCAGAATAAGTAATAGTAGGTAACAACAACATAACCTAGCTTCACGCCTTTTCCCATAAGAGGTGGCAAAGGCACTGTGCCCACTTTTAGACAGTTATTCGGAAACGGCAGCGCCCCTACAAAGTCACTTCATAATAATGCAAACGCTTGTGTTCGGGTCGCGCCGTCGTCTTTCGGTTCGCCCGACGCAAATCGCTGCATTTGCCGCGCTACCAGCCCTAGCAATATTTACGCACACATTTGCACGTATACAAACATCATTTGATCATGTAGTAGTAATAGGTTATTATTTTACGAGCGTTCTATGGAGTGTCCGAGGTGTGCCTTCACCTAATACAAATTGTCGAATCGGCACCAACATCTGACGAAATGCAATGTGTTTGTAATGGACCTAACCTCCAATACGTGACTTACTGCCTTGGATCACTGGAAGAAATCTTTCTTTAGAGATAAGCTCACCTTTGCGCGATAACTGTTTTGTAACAACACCATGTACATTAACTTGAACTAAAGAATAAAAATATGGAGACCTACGTGAAAGGATTCCTAAAGTATCCTAGCATTTCAACATTTGTTTCCAGTGGTGACGTGCGCGGTGACCGCCATAGTGTCGGTGTACGCAGCGCGGCCGCTGCTGCCGGCGGCGGCGCTGCATGCGCCCGCGCTGCTTCTCATCCTCGTCATCGGCATGCAGCCGACAGCCGACGACGGGGCGACGCACTTCCGGGTACCTACTTACAACAACACTCACGCCGCTTGTATACTGCTTCCGTCGGCGTCACGTCACGAGAACGGCCTCCGGGAACGAAAGCGGAGCTCCGGGAAATAAACTTATCTAATTGATGACTTTAATCATAGATACTTACTATAATATTATACTAATACAGATAGACCACCTAGTACAAAATATGACACCGGCGTAAACTGAGATGCTACGGAAGCTTCTTTAGTTCGAGGCCATTATCGCTTGGTGCAGCACCATCGAAAAACTGCAAATATCACGAGATAGCGCTAAGATATATACTTACGATTTATTCTAAGATTAGCGCCACCTAGAAGTATGTTAACTGAAACCATGGCGTTTAAACTACAAAACTTACTCCTCAGGCCAACTCTTTTTTACGAATGTTTACTTATTCTAATTTGTATGGGACGAGCACCCTGTGCTTTAACTAAAGTTTCCATGGAATCAAGTTACAATCGAGTTTCTAACCGGTAGCGACTAAAAGCGTAGTGTGTTGCTTACCATTCGATTGCACAAGAGTTATTTTATTCAGTATCTATGTGTTGTGTACTGAGAACTCTGTTTGTTGTTTTTTGGATCCGATTTTTTCTTTAAAATTGATTCTTTTTAACACGTTTTTATTAGCTTCACCTGTATGTTTGTTTGTATGTTTGTAACTCGCTAGTTGCCTTCCTTGGTTATGGTAGCCGTTTCTTAGAAAAGAACATTGTACTAAAAAGTAAAAAATAAATATAGTTTAAAAAACTATAAAACACGCTTTTAAAGAACATTGAACTAAAAACTTAAAAATATTTTTTAAAATAAGCTTAAAATAATAATGAACGAAAAATACCAGTATTATTGTGAAAAAAGCGTGGCCGCTTTGTAACATATTTTTAGTATATCGAGCGCCCACGCATTTTTTCACAATAATCTTCTTTCATTATTGTTTTATTATTTATTATTATTTTTAACTTTCAGTTCAATGTTCTTTAAAAGCGTGTTTTTTAGTTTTTTTAAACTATATTTATTATCCTATAAGTAGCATGAAAAGATGTTTTAAATTCTAGCACGTTTTAGTGAGTGTAATCTTGTTGTTTTTACAGACGCCGCTGGTGCCGTTGGTTCCTTGTGTCAGTATCTACGTCAACATGCACCTGATGGTAATCATCAGTGGCCAGACTTGGATCAGAGTCGGGATATGGTTTTTAATAGGTGTGGACAACTTCCTAAAATCTTATGTTTTATTTCACGTCTTTTTTTACGACTATAAAACTCATGATCACAATTTCCCTTGCAGGTATACCAGTGTATTTCATAGGCTTATTGTGTTATAGAAGAAAACAGCAAGCGGAAGTTATTGGTTTTGATCACAAACACGCAGACATGAACGGCAAACATTCTGTCCAGATAACAGTTGAAGCACCAACACCACGAGACTCAATGAGAAGTGATGTAGTGGAGCCGCGTGGAACTAAAGAAGAAGATATTATAGAGGTGTATGATAAAGATACTTACAGAAAAGATACAGCTTTTCTAAGAGAAGAAGTTATAGTTATGCAAGCAATAATTGAAAACAATGAAGAAAAGGAAGCTAAAATCATCGATCTATTAGATCAAGTACTACAAGCAGAGGAAGACACGTACGGTGAAGTTACGTCATTGACTGAACCTAAATTAGAGGAAGACCTTATAGTTTCCACATTTTCTGAAACAATACCCAGTAGGAAATCACTCAGTGACTTATCAGACGCGGGATCTGATGCCTCGTTAGGTATAACAGTTTTATCAAAATATGACGTCATAGCACAAGTTCACAGAGAAGACATGCCGAAAGTTAGCGAAGATGTCAACGAAGAAGCACAAGCTTTAGTCAATGTAGAATCAGAGCATGTCAAAGTCGAAGCAGTAGTAAATGAACAAAAAGAATCCATAGAAGATGACGAGCAAGTAACATACTTTAATGAAAGCGAAACAAATTCAAGAACAGACGAATCTGGTTATTCAGACTCAACTGATAAAAATAATACTTTAGATACCTCCGATGACAAAGAGGATGTCCCAGTGATACCTAGTCCTCCGCCAATGAACTTGGAGTATTTTTCAAGTCCAGTGCTTAAAAAGTCATTCACTATATCAGCCAAATCTGGGAAATCTATGCTGGAAGAAGCTGAGAAGGTACAACCACGGGAAAGTGTAAAATCCAATAACTCTATTGACGATAATAATATGGTCTTTGGTAGCGATAGGCAGATGAACTTTATGTCCAAGTTGAACAATATTTTTCAAAACAAAAAAAATAACCCCGAAGAAAAAGATATGCCTCGAAGGCGATCGAATTCAACTGGCGCAGAACGAAGAAGGTCACATTCTACAGGTCATGCAGTTGATCAAAGTATCTTGGAACTGAACCGCGAAAGACCAACAATATTCTTCGATTTGAAGAAAGAACTGTTGGCTAAGCATGGAAATTTAGAAACACAGAGTGATAACCAAGACATTATGGAAGAAAGACAAGATGACAAAGAAGATAAATCTGATAAAGAGTCGGATGACGAAGAACCGACTTTAAGTAGAGAAGATTTGAAAAACAAACTCGAGAACATTTTCGCTTCAGGTGGTGCGAGGCTCTTGAAACCTCGAAATATGAAGTCAAACCCTCCAACTCCGGAAGAATCAAACTATCAAACTGATGTATCGAGCACAGAAAGTATAGCCAAGTTGCCAAAGATTGAAAAGAATGATACCTTGAAACGACAAAAGGACAAGTTCGGTGCGGTTTTGAGTTCCATTCGGCTAAGTTTCAAAGACGATATAGTGTAAGTCGAAATAGTAAAAGTACAATTTGTACTAAGTACAATCATAAGGACGGATAGCTTAAATTTTCTAATGTACTCAATGCTATTGTGTCACCGTTATTTCGGTGTATTCAAGCAAAGGTTTTGGAATTATTTAATTTGTAGATAACGTTTTAGTTGTATAGCATGGATTTTATTTCGTTGAGACTTTTAGTCCTAAGTTATATATTAAGTCAGTCAGTCGCGAACATTGTTAATTAACTACATTTTAAGCAATACGAATTGTTCCTACAATTAATTACAATTACCTACTTATTTTAATTGGTTTTAAGAATCTTCGAAGACAAAGCGTAAATAAATACAATTCTTATCAAAAGCGTTCAATTTATTGAAAATTATGAAAATATAACAAGTAGATGTAACAAATACCTAAGTACATCAGTTCATTTCACTTCTATACAAATATTGTATGAAGTCATCTAGCTCCATCTCTTTAGCGCAGCGCAGTAGCAGGTCGTCGATTATCTGGTCGGAGACACTGCAATGGAGATAAACAAATCGCTCTCATTAGTCATACACATCTGACGTGCAAAACAGACAGGGAATCTATTGCTCGAAACTTTCAAAGCAGCAAGTAATCAGCCCAGGGACAGGACTGTGTTGACAAGTAAGACACTTGGCACGGAGGGATGACGGAAGCTGAACCAAAGCGGTAACGGAGTGGCTACCCAGAACAGCAAAACGCCAAGTAGGAAAATACTATACAAAATTGTAATTTTCTTACCTGCTGATAGCCTCCCAGGGCTTGCCGATCGCTCCGTTAGCATACAGCGGGCTGGCGAGCATGTGCTGCACGTACTTGGTCCGGTACTGGAACAGCCCGGCCGCGATGCCCTCCGGCAGGTTGAAGGTCAGCCGCAGCCGCTCGAGCTTGCTCTTCGAGGGAGAGTTCGAGCGCTGCCGGGGCGCCTTCTTCTGGATCGTCTGCTCGAGTATCTGCAGAGGTTCACATTTCGATTTGATTATTTAACTTATAAGGTAACATAATGCAGGTTGCTTGTGGACTCCTCACTGGGTATGGGGACGAATATCGAAACAGTTTCTTTTTGACAGTTTCTTTTGGGTTCCCGATTTGACCACTTTCCAATTCGACCACTTCCCAATTTAGAAGGTTTATCTGTCATTCTACACAGGTTAATTATTTTTATGACATGATGCTGATCTGATGCTGGAGCCGGAAGGTGGCCATGGTAACTCTGTTACCAAACGGCGCAATCCTATCGTGTTTGGGCACATTTCAGTTTAATTGCAACATATTTTTTTAAACAGGCCTCTACTCCATCATGGTCGTGGGCAGAGAAGACTCAAAAGCAGGTATCGCTCTTGACTATAAGGGGAAAACCTTGTCAAAATAGGTAGTGGACAAAATACATTATACCCTGTCACAATGGGAACTCGCCAAATAGGCACAAAAATGAAAATCTGACGAGGTGCCAGCACAGATTCATTGGGGGCGGTCCTTCAAGACCTGATAACTTTATTTGACATTTCAATTAGGTACCTGTGGAATGACAAATTCCTGAGATAAACAGACAGATAAACGCTACCGGAGGAGTGGGCGATCGGCTCTAAGTGAAGTATGCAGTTACCCTGAGCAGTTCCGGCGTGCTCGGCTGCCGATTGCTGCTCCCCGTGACACAGAGAAGCTGCGCGTTCTTAGCGCCCGCCGCGCGCTCGCTTCGTGCCTTACTGAAACTGTGTAACATCAGGTATATATGTAGGGTAAAGGTTATATAAAGGTAATACTCCCATCTCCTTATTAATAAAAAAGTCACTCTAAAAAGTTAATCAAGGTGTAACTACGGGACTGTAAGGGGACCAGAATGTGTATTCGCTATAGACGCTGTAAAAAATATATGAGAAGATGATAAGGCCAATGATGATGATGAAAGGTATACTTGGAAATAAATCAATTTCTACCATTAGGTGCCTAAAAATATACTCCAAACGCCAGATTGGCATAGCCACTGAGCGGACTTTGTGCTAGCAGGATTGCTCCCGAAAGGGCGCAAAATTCCGTATTTAGCAGTCAGTCTCAATTCAATACAAAATTGGTAAGCGAACGACAAACCACATTCGGCATTTTGCGCGCAATAGTGTGGGGTTTTAGGAGCACTCGGACTTTGGACGTAGTGGAGTGGACCGTCCACTTTGGACGTAGTGGAGTGGACCGTCCACTTTGGACGTAGTGGAGTGGACCGTCCACTTTGGACGTAGTGGAGTGGACCGTTCACTTTGGACGTAGTGGAGTGGACCGTCCACTTTGGACGTAGTGGAGTGGACCGTCCACTTTGGACGTAGTGGAGTGGACCGTCCACTTTGGACGTACACTATTGTTATTTGTTTTTCATACGACGGATTTTATAGGTGTAGTTTATTATATTACCTGTAAGGAAATACAGACAGCTTGTACGTTTTTATTGGTAATGGTAGAGTCAACGAAATGGACGACAGGCAGCGGGAATTAAATTAAACCATTACAATATTCTTCTATTAATAGGTATTCTCTCATAAGGAGATAGGACGAACAAACTTACAATGGAGAACAATAGACGTCGGAGCGAGAGGGTTAAAATGATCCCTAATACAACTAATTATTTTCAAGCCTATGTAGTATAACAACGCACAACCATTGCAGTAATTACATTTCCATTTTAATTATCCCTGAAAGCTTTCAATAACATTAAGAGTGGAATTATACAAATGTATCACCCCCCACTAATCTACATGCAGGTATCTTATCTACGTATAGATAAATTCAAAATACTCATTACACTATACTGAATGATAAGCAATACAGGGTCAACTTATTAATGGGATTAATCCATAGTTATAAAACATACTCTTTCGCTCTCACAAAAGAATTAGAAATAAGTACTAAGTTAAGCGAAATAGTATTTCGAATTGATAATAATCAGTGGCTCATATAAACAATGTCATAAGGGTAATTTGATCTGAATTCGAACACTTATTCGTGCTGTCAAATATTCCTCCGATTACACAATTGACACACGTGATTGTGGTCTGTCTAACACCTTGGATTGCTATCCTGGCCGCAAAGGCAAAATATTTGACAAATTATACGCCAGTCATACATTACATTAAAATCGCAAAACATTTGCTAGTTCTGATTTTTTATTATGTTGTTAGGACCACTACCAATCTAAGTTTGCAGCTTCGAAAGGCCTGCGTGCTAACTTTGTAGCACTCGAAAAACAGCGAAATTTTAGCACTCGTTTTAGCGGCAAACTTTGATATCACTACTAAAAACATAGAACTAGCATATGTTTTGCGATTTTAGCGACTTTTTGTGTAATGATAATGATGTATGGCGTATACTGGCGTATTAGGGGAAATTAAGATTTCATTCCATCGCGACAGAAATTTTATTGAAACAGACGAATTGGATTGAATCATCTTTCAGTGATTGTATGGAGGACTTGTTTCCCAGAGCCGCAGGGTTAACCAGTAATCTATGCGTGACGGGAATAGTAAACCGCAAAGCAGTAATAAAGCGTCGTTGACACCCTGTACGAAGTTAATGAGTACGCTTTTAGGGTGTCATGTCACCCTCAGTGGGTGAGCCGTCTAGACGTTTGCTATAAAAACGCCATTTTTCATAGCATGCAGCTGAATATTTATGACACCATGCGCCAATAAATTAGGAGCTAGAGGCATCCTCTATGACATACGGGCTTAACTATGAATACATATACCACTTTGTCAGTTTTGTGAAATGGCTGTATCGTCATGTGTCTTGTCTTCTTTGGATTGTCATACCACGTCACCTACCTTGACACGTATCCTACTCAATTTGAAGATCTTCAGTCAAACTTACATAAAGATAATCTTGTAGCGTTGATTTGTGCAATGTCTTTTACATTGCTCTGACCTCGACTCCGTTTAAATGCACATCCTCGGTAATACAATGTGTCATTGTCATCTGAGTGACAGCAATTTTGTCTCGTATCGGCGAGATCGCGTTGGAACTAAGTACCCTAATTACTATCAAGATAAAACTAAGAAACTACCGTACCTAACTAAAACCGCAGGTTCTATACCAAGCATGTATACAGGCACGTACATTGCTTCTGGCCCCATCGGAATCAGAAACAGCGACTTGATAGTCTTGATACTCACAGAAACGTTCAAAACCTGAATTATCTATTCTTCCTTCTCAGCCGCGGTTAAACGAGGTGGTATCGCTAGGATGCTTAGAACTTGGCTCGTATTCCCATACGGGGTTGCAGAGCCAGTTTAGGTCTGTTACAAACGCCCTAAATTCTAGTTTGGTCGCTAGCGTCTTCTACTATGGGGCGGCAGTTTGAGCAATCATTGAACATTAATTTAGAGTGGACTACTTAAACTGTTTCCAGTCCGCCGAAAAAATGCGATTGTTATGGCCGGCATACACCATCAAGCCTATCGTCAAATCGGCATGACGATTGATTTGACGAACGATTTGATCAGTTAGATTTGACCGTGTGTATGAGTGGATTTGGCTTGACAGTTAGATTTGACGGCAAAATCGAATTTCGATTAGGCTTGATCATGCCGATGTGTTCAAGCCGATTTGACAGTGTATTGGTGGATCATGCCGATTTGACGTCTGACGCCATGGCTTCAACTGAACGCCGTCATGCCGATTTGACAATCAAACTGATCGTTTGTTGTGTATATGGACGAACTGCAGATTTGATCAAGCCTGCAAGCACCGTCATGCTGATTTGACGATAGGCTTGATGGTGTATGCCGGCCATTACATTGATTGCGTCCAGAACTTATTTTGTGCATGTTCTAATGTTGTATGTTATTGATTGTAATCTGTTTTGTGAACCAAATTAAATAAATAAATTGCACACAGTCTGGACCCGGTACTGGTTTATCTGTGTTGGTTCCGTGATCAGATCCATTTCAAGAGTAGGAAACTTCCCGACCCCGTACCAGGCAGTTCCGACCCCGTGCCATCCGACACTGTCACGTGATCCACCGATTATCCCAGTTCGGTTCTTGACTCTATATTTAGAATCAGAGTCAGGCCAAGGCCAAGGTCTTAGTCAGACTTAGGGGTTGGATTGGTGATGTCATGAAGACTATCCCACTTTAGAAGGTTGTAGCATGGCGGGCTCATTTGCATGGGTAAGAACACTACTTGTAATTATATTCGGCTGAATTTATATTGCAAAACATTATGCAACCTCAAAATGGGCACAATAGTTCCTCTGCCACCTCATACGGGAAACGGCGTCAAATAGAAATGGTCCGATGTAACTGTCACGAGGGCACCGTAGGGCAGGTGACCTAACCAAACGTGAGACCTACACTCAGGGTCTCCCCATCCATTGTTCTAATGAAAAACAATGGGATGACAATCAAAGGACCTAAAATTCCTACTGATATCGTCATGCAGAATATGGGTACGTGATTGTATGCAGAAAATGAATTTCGATTAAAAGCATCTGGCATTTTCCGGCTAAATATAAATACTCCGAAATTGTATATCCCTAATGTAGTAATTTGTTACCTTATCATCATTGTTTATGATTTTTATGGATCACGATTTAAATTCCTTTACAGTCTATCAGTAAGTATATCATTGTTTTTCAGAATTAAATAGGAACATATAAACCGTTATCATGTTTATCATACTGACTGACTGGAATTCCGAGAAAATGGTTTACTTACCGGATATCGGATTTTAAGTAAATATATCGTCGTAACATAATTTGCTGATAAGATTTGAATTACTTAACAACGAAAATTCCCTGTTCAAGTGGTACTGAGTATTCATCAAAAGGCAGTTAGTGTAAATGAGAGAGTCCTACCAATGGATGGAAAAAGCTCGATGACCAACTAATAATATGAAAATACTATCTGCAACACCTACGTCACCGAAGTGGGCACAATGCCTTATTTAGTCAACAAAGATAAAATAATAGCGGTAACCGTTACAATTTTATAAATGTTTAGGGTTCCTTAATTATATAGACAAGAGTAGAAACCGGGAAAGAATGAAAACTACGTGATCAACTGACGAAATATACAAGAAGCAGTAGTCGCCCTCTATCTGACACATTATCGGAAATTGCATAGATAGCCGAATGCTGCTCAATTAAAGACCCGCTTAAATGTAGAAGCGCTATGACATTTCCCGAGTGAGAGACAGGACAGCTTTCTTTTGAGGTTCCGTCAAACGTTGAGCCGTTTGCATCCAACCAGCAGTCAACTTTGTCAGTCCTTCATCTCGGACGGATGTCGTGTTCTGTGTAATTGGAAACGGAACCCAACACCTAAAATCAACGTTCGAGATATTTTTCTCATCAATTAGTCAGCGCTACACAAATATGGGACAAACACGCGTAGGAGTAGTAGATGCCGCCTCGGATGTCTATCGATCGCATTAAACTTATTGCCGATATGAGAAATATAAATGAGAATTTGTCATCGAATGCTTACTTTTACAACTGAGCTAGCAGCTGCCTCTGCCACCCCATACAGGAAAGGGCGGGACGTTTGATTTGTTAGGTTACCGATCCCAAAGGGCGCCAAACCCTATCCGCTGTCTAACAGTCCCGTTTGTCGTCCGTCGGTCGTAATGAACTAAACGGAATTTTAGTTAATAAAGGAGAGTTTTCTTTGTGGTTTTTCTTGTGCGATGGTGGGGAGGGGAACCCTTCGTTTGTGAGACCCAATTGCATTTAACCGTATTTCACTATGTGCAACAAGGCTGAAATGTTATCCTGCCTTCCGTCCCAACTTTTCGCACGAAAGTACTATGTAACAACTTCCCGAAAATACCTCAGAACACCTCGAATCTTCCGCATTCGGAATATAAAGATAGAGACAGAGATAAGCTCGCTTTTTTACATGTTTTTTCTATATTAAGATATCTATCTCATATAGGGGAAGGGGAAGATCTGTGCGAACAATAAAACACAAGTGAACATGGAATAATAAATAATGAAGCACGATTATGAAATTGATAACTAACTAATTAACTTACCAAGAGGAGTCCCCTCCACACAGCCGGCGCAGGAGTTGACTCACTTCGCATTGTCCCTCCACTTCAGACACCTGAAAAATAATAGATATCATCTTCAATTTAAGTATTCGTTAAACTAGTGAGAATTTTGATACTACAGGGTCTGTATCAAATGTACCATATAATTCGAAGCTAAAATTATTCCCTTCAAATTATTTATCTAGCTAAAACTGTTTTCCTCATATATGTAAAAGTATGCACTTTGGGTAGTTTATTAACCCTGTCAAGGCTTTTAATACAAAGTTATATACAAGAGTATCTCAGGGCTCTACACTAGGTCCCAGACACTGGACGGATAAGGGTTTCAACAGAACACTAACGATAAAACCAATATGCCTACGGAAGAATGTAAGTACTCTAGATTCTACTCTAGATTCTTTACACATTCCATAAATACGAGAAGAATAGTTAAGACGATACTGAAATACAATAGCTGCATTGATTTGCTGTTTTATTGTTCCTGATCCTTCCTGAAAGTAAAACAATAACATTTTCCTTTGGTCCCCCCGCGCCCGGTCCGTGGAGAGCCACTGCACTGGTGGGATTACGTCACCGCGCGATAAGGAGCGTTTGCCGGCAACGGCAACCGAGAGTTTTCATCGCACATAACCTCAGTTCTGTATCGGACCTGCTGAGAGGCGGTCGTGTGATTTGTGAACTAACCTCGTACTATCGGACACTCCAACATGGTGAGTTTTGACAGTAAACTTTTTTTCAGCATTTTTTTTTTCTAAAACATAAGAATACCTATTTACGTACCTACTCCGATGAATTTTATCTGGTAGATCTGTTTTGATCGGTGAAAAGCCAAACAATCTTTCTATATCTTATATTGGAATTATGTCCTTGATAATGACACAATTTCTTTTATTTTACAGCTTTGTGTTTTCTGAATAGGTACGTTCTAAGTCTTGGATTTATTTTGGTTTCCTTTATAAAGTGTTGTTTGCCTATAGAGTTGATATATGTTGTCCATATACTTATATTCTATGACTTGCATGTATTTATCTGCTCTAATATTAAATCAACTTGGTTTTACGGGTTATCTATCATATACTTTGTTAATAATGTTCTCATCCCTATGATGTCCATGACATATTTTTAATCATACATGTACATAATTTACTGTTTACTGTTGTTTTAATACTTACAGCGGGTAATCTCAATTTACGAGGAAAGGCATCCGGGCGTCAAAAGGACAGCGGAAACATAAAAACTGCATCATTGAATATGCATGCAATATGATCATATTTATTTATAAGTACCCTATTGTATTTAGGATGATATTATACGGATCAGTTAGAGGTTGACACTGATTTAGGGCTTACATACAACATTGTAAGTATTTGAATTCAGGATACTTGAAGAATAATATGCCGTAAACCACGCCACTCAAATCAAAATAGTCACCTCGCTCGTAGATATGGCCGTGTTTCTGGGAACAGAGATTTTCCAAAAGAAAGTTCGGAAAGCATAGATTTGTTCTCACACGTACGCGTCTAGTCCCGGCTCCAAGGAGTTCATACCTTGTCCGCGCGCTATTTCTGTTATGTTTACTTACATTCCCAGCATTCAGCTCACAGCCAGCACTCAACGCCGCTCATATTGTTGTTTCTTTCGAACTGTTTCGTCCGATATTGAGATTTACTCATTAGAGCTGCTGAGTTGACAGCTGACTCTACCCTACAGCGACATTTCGCATGTGTGTCGATACGGTGAGAATGGTGATATCGACATCGCTGACGATTTAACTTTTCTCTCCACTATCTTATCCTAATGAGCCCCAATGATGTGTCCCTTATGAATTTCTTAATGTATATTGACTACGCACTTGGCTTGTCGATTTATCAGTGAACGATATTCAACAAAATAAAAATATGATTCATGTGAACTTAAATTAACTTTATAACTTTAACGTTCTTGACATATATTCGTGCATAACCGTCAAAAGGCGGAAGTCACACACAGCTTGCCATTATAATTTTGTGTTCATCCCACCCACGTTACATGAATCATTAATACCCCATCAGAAATTCAGAACAACGGGTTGCTGTCGGGTATTGGTAGGTGAAACCTCAGAGGAAATCTGATAAGCTTTGTGCATCTCGATTAAGGTCATGTTCTTTAAACGGGAAGGATGAACGGGAATGACTGAGCAGGGTTTAAAAATGATCTCTTTACTTTAATTTTCAAAAGCCCTGATTTAATTGCTTTACACAAACGTCTTCATTTCATTTTCATGTATCAAAACTATGAAAGCGTGAAACACTTCCATTATGAATTATACTTATTTTGTTCTCATAAGTCGTTGATCATTCGTTTACAGTTGATGCTTGCGCAACCTCTACCCAGCAGTCAATAAGGCATAATAATATGAACTAACTAAAGCAATACACAATAAATACATCAGCACGAATCTAGGCCAATAGTGCTGGAAGCTCTGTTCGGAGCCAGCTCTAAGCATCGAGATTATCAAAAGGATTTGCCCGTTGCACACAAATATCAATTGCAATTATTTCAACATTACAGTCCGGTGTTTAGGGTAATGTTTTGTCGAAGTAAAGTTTGATGTTACCCGGATAGAGATTATGATAGATAAATAAAGGATAAACTTTCTTGCATTCTGCATGAAAATTTGCAAAATTCTAAGTTCATTTCTTGAATATTGTGAAAATACATACCATGTTTGCCCTTGCCCTTCATATAGGATAAATATAGTTTAAAAAAACAAAAAAAAACACGCTTTTAAAGCACTTCGAACTAAAAAGTTTAAATAAATTTTTAATATAACCTTAAAACAATAATTAATAAAACATACTATTATTATTGTGAAACAAAAAGCGTCGGGCGCTCGATGTACAAAAGATACAAAGCGCCCGACGCTTTTTTTTTCACAATAAAATTATTATTTTTTATTCATTATTGTTTTAAGGTTATATTAACAATTATTTTTAACTTTTTAGTTCGAAGTGCTTTAAAAGCGTGTTTATTAGTTTTTTTAAACTATATTTATTTTTCATTTTTTAGTTCTTGCTCTCACACAGAAGCTGTGTGAGAAATTAATTAATCCTGGATCCTAATCAGGATAATGAGATAAACTTATGAAATTATTACATTTTCGCTGATTCTTGATAAGTGTACAAAGTTTCAATTGAATCTGTCCGTTTAAAGTGGGTCAAAATCGAGACCAAAGGAGTCGGTTACATACAAACAAACAAACAAACAACAAACAAACAGGTGAAGCTAATTAAAGCGTGATAAAAAGGCGTTAGCCTCACGCCTTTCCCTGTTTCCTATAAAGGGCAGGGGCAAAGATTGATTAGTTTGTTGTGAAAATCACACGAGGAGCCAGATGTGGGTAATGGTAGTGCAGTGATCAGATGCTCATGTTTACTTCGCGCGGCATCTGGTAGCGATTAGAGACTCCGCGTGCATTTCGCTATGTCGAGTTAAGATTTATAATGTTTTTCCCACGACTACGATTCGTAACATGTTATTACAATCTCTGTTTGGTTTGGACTTTGCAAAGGCATCAAACTGCTTGGAAACTGGTATGAGAGATAAAATCAATGTTTTGTTTTTAAATTAAATTAGACATTTTGATCGCCTGTAAAATTAAAACCTGGGACGGTCATGGATAAAAGAATAGAATTGAAAGCATAAAATTGAAACTGTATGGTTAGGAAAGGGGTTTTATAAAGGAATATTTTTTTTACCTATAAGGAACAGCAACAACTCACAGCCTAAACGGTGGGTGGACCTAGAGTCATAAAACTTTGTACAGGTATTCCATTAATAATTATTTAATAGCTTAGCTCAAAAAAGTTTGGTGAAATTTATCCCCTTCGGGGGGGAATGGAGGTTTGAAGTATGTCTAATCAAAAACTACTTGATTTATTATTGGATCTGTTAATGTTTGCACGGAGTGGCCATTGCGCTTGCGCAGCCGCGGGCAACTCCTAGTATAGAATAATACAAATAAATTAGATGCATTTCTTCCTTGCGGAGGAACGCGGACTTTCCTACGGACTTTCCTACCGTGTTGCTCGAAGATTTCTTCCCACGCATGTGTCATTTTAGCTTTAGATCGTGATATGTATGCCCTGTCCCTTCAATACAGCGTTGTTTAGATAGACAGGTACGCAGTTAATATAAATTGTCGTTCAATAATTTCAAGATAAAACTTACATAAACAAATAGTATTGCCTCATGCTAGCCCTAATCCAGGATGTTGCGTTATCATTAATACCAGCTCATTGTAATCGAATACCTTAATCTAATCAAGGTATTTAGTATGAAGAAATATCTATATTAGGTACTTACCTACCTATACTTCCCTATCTGGCTATTGACATAAATATCACTAATTATTAATATTGGAATGTCTTTGAAGGTCTTGATAGGTAGGTATAACCGTTTTCAGTTGTCTCTACTTGTAACACGTAGGTAGAGGATTTTGCCCAGCTGAGGCCGACGAATACAATTCGAATCTCAATGTAGTGACAGCAGAACAGCAGTTAGTGCATACTTAGTAGGAAACGACATAAAATAAGTCACTTTAATATGAATAGACTGTTAATTTACATTTAAATTTTCAAGTTCAACGTCATTTCAAAATTTAAGATTCAATTCAATTCATTTATTTTCATTTGTAACCTTACAGCTAAACCAGATGGCGGCTTAACGGAGCCTCAACTTAAAAAAGTCGTAATCTATCTTGACTCTCGTCGTGTGAGGTGTCCTGGCATAGGTTTTAGGAGTAGCTGAACTCAATTTTGATTACCAGAAGTCCGACCGGCAACCGGAAATGGACAAATAAGCGAATAAGCGTTTGCACACTGCAGAGACCGAGTCTCCGAAACTGTGGCCATCATTTGGTTTGGATTAGCCTGAAGATATCGGACTAGTTCCCGCCCCTCAGGGATTCATCCAGGTTAAAAAAACCCAATGTTCACGCCATCTAGTGACGTGACGACACATTCAGATGCCGAGCGTATCTATATCTCATTCAGGCTTCAGCCCATCAGCTCTACACGCGTGGACTTGGCGTTCACACACACCCAAGGAGACGGCATGGAGTTCATATTTCAATATTTCTCATTACAGTTCTCCCAGGCTCGTAAGCAGCTATCAAGCGTAGTAGGTAGGACGCTACGCTACGCTTATAAAAGATTATGAAATTCAGGAAGATTTGCTCAAAAATCATAAATCCTACCACAAAGTTTATACACCATCTTACAGAAAATTCATAGAGATAATTTTTGTCCGTAACACTTTATTACTAACTGCAATACTTTTTGTTTAAAATAGTTAAAAACGCGGTTAGGGACATATTTCCAGGAAAAAAGGGGGGAGGAGCCAAAATTCGGCTTCGCAACATTCAGAACCGAATTCAGCAGGCTTTTTACATCGAAAAATTCATGTTGCCTAAATGGCTCACAAAATGCCGTTGACACGATAAAGGAAGCCGATTTAAAAAAAAAACGTCTAGAACATGAAAACGTATGCCCAAGTCCACTGTAGTATCTATAGTTGACCGAGCGAGCGAAGCGAGCGAAGCGTCTCCGTTTCAGGTTTGGGCAAAAATGCTTTCGTATGTCCGGTTGTTCTCCTCTACAGGTCGCATTTATGAACCGATTCTCGTGAAATTTTGTGAGCAGGTTGGAAAAATAAATAGAATTTTTTACTCGAGCCAGTTTTTTGATTTTTTTCAAAATGGCGGAGATATGGGGTTTTAAAATGTAAAAAAATCGCTACAACCCAAACGGCTCGATGGATATTAACAAATGAGGTGTCTTTGGATTTGTAAAGACCATGAGAGTGAAACAGACTATATAATTTTAGTAAAAAGTCAATAGGTTGTATTAAAGATCGCGAAATGTAGTTTACAAAGTTATTGGTGCGGCTACTTTCATACTGCATGTACGTAACCAGGTACATTCATAAGTGTGTATGTGTTATTGAAAGAAAATTATTTGGGTTATTTTTTTTATGTGTGTTAGCAGTTCAGCTTTCCCACCGACATACTCGCGAGGTCTACAGCTCACAGAGCCACTAGTGTAGTCAATATCAAAATGTAAAGCTAGTCAAATTCTTTATAAATTTACAAATAAAGGATATCGGCGGGCTATCTGCAGTTTCCATTTTGAGATCATATACAGTCCGACCTCGCAACAATACTAAAGTCACATCCACACTATTGACCTTGCCCAAACCACTGCCACTGAAAGCAGAACGGAGTGTTCCCGAGCACGAGGTAACCTAAAAACTAAAATAGTCGAGCGTGGGACGCATTGTGATACCGTCCTTTCTGTCCAGAATAAATTCAATCTGTTGAGTGGAGGGAGATTAAAAAATAATGCGGAGTTATGTGGCTTAGTGTCGGCATCCATCTCTAACTATTTATCAGAAGTGGACTGGCATCTGCTGAACAGACGCTGAAAGGAGAAATGAGGATGCCTTTCTCGTTGTCATGTCAACATTTTTTTTTTTTTTTTTATTTAATTATAAACCATAATATAATACATGTTCATTTGCAAGAACCACAAAAAACCACGTAGGTTTGTGCGTGGTTCGGAGTTACGCAGTAATAATACAAGTAGGTATTTACACCATTAGCAAGTAACTAGCAAGTTGGTAATATTACAATACAACAACTAAGTATTTTTATTTCACACAAAGTTTTATAATTAGGGGTTAAGGATGGAAAGGGAGAAATGTTTCTTAAGTTTCCATTTTATGTTAGTATGATTTATTGAATGTTTGAGATCTGTGGGTAAGCTGTTTATCAGTCTCGGAATCAAATAGGCAGTAGTCCGCTCGCCGTAATAGTTATTAGCGCGGGTAGTGGTGAGATTGCCTTGAGCTTTGCGACGTGTGCCTACGGGATGATCTATTGTGTGTTGTATAGTGTTGTTTAAGAATTCCTCTTTCAGTAGGTTAAACTTAACTTGGGTGTGAATAGGAAGTGTGCCACAATAAGTAAATAACTTTGTCTCATTGATTTCGGAGTACGCGCATTTTATATTATGTGGAACAATTAATTTAAGTAATTTAGTTTGTAATGACAATATTTGATCGAGGTAAGTTTTAAAAGTTCGTCCGTAGCTAGATAGACCATACGATACTATGGAGTCAATTAAGGCATTATACAGCATGAGTCGTGTCTTATAAGGTATTCTATTTCTAACGACATAAAATGATGCAGCGAGAGCCCTGAGTTTATCGCATACCCGCTGTATATGAGGTCCCCAGTTGAACTTTGCATCGATAACAAGACCTAGGTAAGTGTGCTTGTCAACGACATTACTCAGCATACGCATGTGTAGGTGCTTTGTTTTTACAGGATTTGAAACAGAAATTAATAATTTATTTGGCTGTGTTGATGAGCTGTGATATGCGACATATAAGTTATCTTAACTGGGTAAACGTGATGTGAACGTAACTATGTCTGTGCTACCCCCTCTAAGAAACGCTATACTAGCTTTTTCCCACGACTTCAGTAGCGTAGGAAACAAAACACAACAGTCATGCTTACCTACTGATGTGCCGTTGTTGCCGGCAATATTAGCGTAGGAAACACAACAGTCATGCTTACCTACTGATGTGCCGTTGTTGCCGGCAATATTAGCGTAGGAAACACAACAGTCATGCTTACCTACTGATGTGCCGTTGTTGCCGGCAATATTAGCGTAGGAAACACAACAGTCATGCTTACCTACTGATGTGCCGTTGTTGCCGGCAATATTAGCGTAGGAAACACAACAGTCATGCTTACCTACTGATGTGCCGTTGTTGCCGGCAATATTGCCATTTGTGGGAATATAATGTATGGGGAAATAGTCATGCTGTTTGTGTATTTTTTCAACTCGTCACTAATTCCGAACCGAAGATAGTCTGTGACTAACGAACATTTCAACCAAGTCTCTCAGAATCTGGCTGCTGCCCTCAAACAGAGCGAGTTTATGTGACAACAATAATAGGTTTATGGTCTGGAGACGACCGAAATATTCTCTGTCATGTGAAGTATTGCTGCTGAGTAGGTGGCGCTTGCGTGTGGTGGGAAATGGCGAGGTGAAGCGTTCTCGTGAATTCCTGACGGGTGCAAACCTGATAGGATACAATTCAATTTAATTAAAAAATTCTTTATTTCTGTAGATATTTTAAAATTTACACAGAATACGTATTTGTTTTGCCTCGACTCTACTTTGGACCACTGTGGGAGAAGAAGGGCAAAGAAACTCCCACAGATATATTTTTTGGTCTCATACATAAATACAATTGAGATTTGAAATGAACCCCCACGACACGACCAATATATTTCTTATCAGTATAGCAGCACCCTATATAGTTACATACATTTAATAGGTCTTGGTACCTAAGTAAGTAATTATGTGGATTGGATATGGCGCGTACGCAGCTTGGTAGCTGTACAAACAAGATGCATTTACTTCAATGTACAACTAAGTGGACAGTCATTTATGCTTGTTTGTCCATCCATCAAGGCAGTATGGCCGTGAACGCGTTTATTTAACACGGACATTGTTTTATCTAAACTTGGCAACATTATCGCAGAAATACACTGAGTAATAATATACTGACTAACAAACTAGTAATATTATGTGTGAGATGAGGGCATGACCACCTTGACACTGCAAAATATTTGGGTGGACCAAATAGGAAGCTAAAAGGAATGTGTTAAAACTAACAAATTGTGGAAACGCATCAGTTCGAAGTTACAGACTCTTCATTAATCTGTGGTTACAGATAGAATTATTAGATGACTCATGCTGATTGATACTGTCTTTGGGTTCAAGTTCAAGTTCACGGGCTTGAAAGATGGTCCGTAGTAATAAACTGCTCTCAGCCCTAAGAGCTTTCTCAAGCGCGTGAAAATTACAGGTTTCATATGGCCAAACCGTCATTGTGGCATAGCTGAGACAACTCTCAGAGCTGAGGGCAGTTTTATTTTATTTTAAATAGTTGGGTTTAGTGAAGTAACTGAATCACATTATCGTAATGAACTAAGAATTGTTACAAGTATCAATATCTTCATGCCCTATATACTCCACTCAACCGCGGTGTAATATGATACGAAAGAAAACATACACTTCATAATTCCCTTTGCAATAGGAGTAGGAGGGTATAGGTGGCATCAGCGCATGGAAGAACCTAATACAATATATGGCGTATTCCCACAAGGGATAACAAGAGCTGCAGGATCCAATCTTTGTATCCGTCTAACATGTCTGTAGAGGCAAGTGCGAATGACGGAGAAAAAATTAAATGCTTGAACTTGAAAAACGACCTTGACTTGATACTGACCGCACTAATGGAAGAATTGAGTCGACTCATTATAATTAGCCTCAATACTCAATAAAAGCAAAAACTAATACGCTCTACTCTTGGAGGATGATCTACTCCATGATGATTAGTTCGGTAGTCAATACATTGCTACTTGAAATACGATAAAATAAATATGCTCAATGTTTAGGAATGACTTAGGTGCCAAGTGTTCTCTCGTCCTGAAATATCAGCAGCTAAAATGCAGTTCATTCTTCGACCTCATCTATCATGAACATTTGTGTAAAATTGCTGAAATCATCTTGTCGTTAAGCAGAATCTGCATTTGCATTTGAATGATAAGCAGAGATCGGATATTCGGATGCATATTTACCTAAAGTTTGTTTTTAACTGTAAAAGTATGAAAGCGGCTTCTAAATTTATTTTTTTATCTAGCCCATTGCGGTGTCCCACAGCTGGGCAAAGGCTTCACCGGTTCGAGCCCACACATCTCTGGCTGCAGTTTGTTCCATCCACCCCGGCAGGAACTTATCCAGGTTGTCCCTCCATCTCCTACTGGGCCTTCCCCTTCTCGGGTGTATAATAAACTTTAAACTTTATTGCACAAAAACAGAATACAGACACTTAATAATGAAAAAAACATGTACAAAAGCGAGCTTATCTCTAATAAGAGATCTCTTCCAGCAAACCTAGGATGGACAGGATTAATTAACAAAATAATAATAATTTATCTCAAAAAAAAAAACCGGGTAAAAGGTATCTCGATATTGTGTAACTTATCGAATGCATATTTATTTAGCGTTAATATTTGATCCCTGATGCAAATATGTGTATTGTGTATGTAAGGGTACAAGAAGGTCTGAAAAAAAATAAAAACAAAATATATGTTTTGATAACCCCTCGAGTGTCCAAGGGCACTCAACGGGTTAAATTATGTTTCCATATGTATTAATTATCAGTAACTAGCATTTTAATCACTATCTATCACTATGATTTGATCACTTAAATCAGAATTGTTTCGATAGCAAAGCGCATTCCATATTAGCCAACACCTGAACTTTAGGTAAATATGCATCCGAATATCCGATCACTGATGATAAGGCTAGTGATAATAATAATGTTGCTTTATGATTACAATAGCTTAGAGCATTTGTGGATGTAAAATCACAGGAAACATTGTCCGACAGGCAATGGAAGCAGTCTGTGTGGGGCATAACGATGGAATAACAATTATTCCATCATTTGAATATGCAATATGTGGATTCAATTAAGACAATATTCTACTTGCCTTGAAGGTTGTGTTGTATGTTTGTTTGTATTCTTAAGATTCTGATTTGGCAAAGATTTTAGCAATGCGTTATTTGTCATCCTCCTTTCGGTTCTATATGCGCCTGAATGTCTGGAATTATTTTGAGAAATGATCCTCCTACATAGTGTCAGACCTTTTTCTATTCTTTGTGGCAGAGGCACACATGCATAATGATATTAATGATTGATATGATTTGGTACCTATATTAGTATACCTTCAAGTATTCGGTTTACCAACGTAACAATTTAGGTATCCCAAAACACGTCTAATCGAATCACCTACAAACCAATAAACGTTAATATTATCTTATCATCATATGAGCATGACAAATCCATTCACCACTGAACTTGAAAGACCAAACAAGGAACTGAAAGTCACAAAACCTACTCTTTCACATTAGCAATAAGGCCTAATTCTGTTTATTAAGCAGCAGAGCGGTGTAATTCATAATGTGCCCACCTTTTTCCTGTACACTATACGCGAGGTTCCCACTTTTGTTGGGTGATGTGGTGATGTCATAGCAGTATTTCTAACCGTGTGGCTGGCTGAAACTATGCTGGACGATTTTCTGTCTGTTAATTTGTAAAGTTACCTAGTTACCGAGCTTTTCTCTGTGTTTGCAATATAAAGGAGAATAGGGAGCATATATTCTGTCCGAAATCGATTTCACGACAATATGGAATTCTAACAATTTGACCACAGAGACCATAACATTTGCTTGAAAAGTAGGAAAAATGAGTTTTCCCAGAGACTAGACTAGAACGACCATGTGTGTGTATGCGATTAAAAGAACAATTTCAACATTATTAGTAAGATGTTTTTTTTTTTGTTCCAGGCCGACAAAGGACCAGCAATCTGCAACAGCTGCAATAACCCGATACAAGGCAGAGTGAGTTGCTTTTTCTGATGATTTACACAAATTCAGTTCAAAACAAGAAAGTAAACAGTTATTCATGAAATCAGACAAAAAAATGTTATGTAAAAGCAAAAAAATGTAGAGCACACATTTGTTCGCCGAACGTTCAACATTAGATTAGGTACATCAAGTTAACAAAATAAGTAGTCTTACTTGAACATTTTAACAGCCCAGTTCAGTTAAATAAAAATATTGACCATAAAATCATACATATTACTTAGTCATCGTCAATACAATATTAATATTTTTGTATACTACCGACCGTTCGGAAGTTGTGGGCTTAGGGATGGAGCAAAGAAGGGCAAGAAACCTCCCCCGTACCTCTTAAAATATCAGAGCCTTAAAAATACAATGTTATGTATTTCTACTTAAGTCTAAGGAAATACACCGAGGAGAGACGTACTGACTCAGTCCATCGCCCCTTTTGGGATTTCTGTGCGCTGAGATGGTAAAGACCATGCAGTTTTGTCATCGAAATATTCTTTTACACTGTAATAAGACTTCTTCAATAGGCCGTTTTTGACATAGTTTTTGAACCTCCTTTCTGGCAGCTCCGTTGCTTTATTAGCGTATTTTATTATAAAAACTAACACATACTCCCATAAAAGAGTAAGCAACCTTACTGAGTCTGAACGCGGGTATAGCAATCTTATTTCTATTTCTAGTGCTAATACTATGATTATGACCTAAAGTCTCAAATAAACCTATGTTTTTTTCTGGTGTAAGTACATGATATTTTCATAAATGTATTGACAGGTAACAGTAAGTATATTGATATTTTTGAATCTGTCCCTTAGTGATTGCCTAGCATCTAGTTGACAGATAGCCCGAATGGCCCTTTTTTGTAAGACAAATATTGTGTTTATATCTGCCGCTCTCCCCCAAAGCAGTATTCCGTAAGACATAATACTATGGAAATAACTAAAGTAAACCAATCTGGCAGTTTCTACATCTATGATGTGTCTGATTTGCCTGACCGCATAAGCAGCTGAGCTAAGTCTCTGTAACATACGAGATGGCAGAGGCACCCATCGTAATTTAATTCGTAATTTCTTTATTGTACTTCACAAAACAGACTGCAGAAAATACATGTAAGAAAAACAATGTACAAAGGCAAGCATATCTCTAACAAGATATTACCCCAGTTTGGTCCACTTAATTTAAATTTCAGGAAGTGCAAGTGAGATATCTACCGGATATTTATTGTCTTGCTTGTGTCAACCGAAGCCGGGTCATAGCCACTAGTGTATGTTAACGTGACAACTGCCCTATCAACATGACAGTTTCCAATAACACCTCTTCACCTGTTATCAGAATAATCAATATTGTTATCTCCTTAGCGATATAGATGTTTACAGTCAGTATTAGAGCTGTAAATGAAACAATAAAACTAATTATGTATAATACCTACCAGAATGGCGAGGGACAGATGAGTGGCGTGCTTTGGGAGAGGCCTATGGCCAACAGTGGGATGATACGGGCTGATATGATGATGATGATGATGACATGATACCTATCTATAGTCGCGGACAAGTTGGTACTTCACAGAATGTAAACAATGATGACAGTTTGCCGATTCCGTAGGGAACAAACATAACTGAAATACTTAGGTACTCTAGGAAAAATTACCCATGCTTAGCTTAGTTAGTTCAATGAGTGACTATAGGTTCACTATGTTACTAAAGAACATGTTACTAAAGACATGAAATCTATACGCTTATGCAAATTATGTTTTTGATTAAGTAGTTGTTGTTGCCATGTTTTCCTCCGGGGTACTCTTCGAAGATGATGATTTAGTCATAATACAAATAACGTGCAATATTGTGATTCGTCGTGACTACATACTGTCACACTATCATCTACATGATTATGTGTATTTTCCTCCCGCTACCGACTGGAAGTTATTATGTTTGAGCTTAGTGAATAAGTATGCAAAGCAAATCATGTGTTTATTATTGATATCGTATGATGAACACGACATGGTAATCTAATGTTCTACAGGCAGAGCTTCATTATTAGTCATACTTTTTTACACCCGAGTATGTCGGACTAGTGCCAACCCGACTGTCGGATGTTATCAAATACTTAAGGCTTCTTGATACCTGGAAAGCTTTACGACTACTACCTCTGAGTAGCGATAGCAGCTAGGACCTACACCAACGTGTCATCCGAAACACGAAAACGCCCGAAACCAATGCCACAGAGAAACGGACACGCATCCAGTGCCGGGCCGCTGCTGGGGCACGGAACTGTCTGCAGACAGTTCAACCCATTTTGTACAGCAAGCGCATAAATCTCTGCGGATGGTCTGCATAGAACTTCCTACAACGAATTCAAAATGAAATCTCTGTAGGTTTAGGAACTCTAATGCGTAGCCGTCATGTTCTAGATAGTGACCGCACTAAACAAGCAGTGGCATCCCGAGCACTTCGCGTGCCACACATGTCGCAAGCCCATCGACGGCGCCAAGTTCCACCAGCACGCGGGCGGCGTGCACTGCGTGGGCTGCTACGCCGAGCACCACAGCCCGCGCTGCCACGGCTGCGGGGAGCCCATCACTGACGTACGTATTACATACAATCATCATCATCATCAAGCGTCAGGGAATCTAGTGTTGGGTATAGCTAGGACTCATTGTGGTGGTCTCATTTGACGGCCTCTGTGGCGGAGCGGTTGTGACACTGCCTATCATGCGAGAGGCCCCGGGCTCGATTCCCGGCTGGGGATAAAGAAAAGAAAACACAATAATCCTCAGGTCTTCGATGTTTACATATTTGTGATGTCGCTGTTTCTAGTTCCCAAGACACAGGGTATCCTGGTGTGGGTCCAGAAGCAATGTATTTGCCTGTATGTGAATGTTTATGTTTATCATCGAACTGTCAGGAAACCTACTTTTGGGTATAGCTAGGCCTCCTCATGTAAGTACATGCCGTTCAACTCGGTCTCATGGAGTACAAACACAAACATGGACAACGCTCACTAAGCAGAATGTGGTTTAAAGAGCGATGGAGCGTTCTTGTATTTGGCTGAGTATCTCATCCAAATCGTCATCATAACTAAATACATACCCCTGCAAGAATCTATCAAACATTTAGTGCAAACATTTAATCTATAACATTGAATGAATTGAAGGTATTGTGGTTCTAGTGATTAAACGTTACAAAAACAAGAAACCTACTTATGTACTAGAATATATATAGAAGTATTTCTAACTATTATCCTATTTATTCCTATTTCCCGAGCACAATATTAATGTTCAAGTAAAGTTTTTAAGTTCAAACAAAAACTACAATTCATTTCCGCCAATGAATCGAATACCATACCTAATAGTATACGGCATAAAAATAATCACCTAGTGACTCAAAATTTCGCCGAAAATGACGCCAAGTAATCGACGGCAATTAGGTGACGCAGGCACAATCAATGAACAATCTTACAAAAATACTACGCAGTTTTACGACGTGAGAAATAGTTTTTCTAACGTAAAATGTCATTCTGTGGGCCGGAAAACAGAATCACAAAGTTTTCGCGCAATGAGAAGCAAACACCACAAACAAAACGATACATACGAGTAGAATTGTTGGATAGGAAACTGTGTTCATTCTTAGTCATAGTCCAACACACATTACAGTTAGGTAGGTACTATTAGACAAACATCATTATCATAGTGATGACACCTATCCTATAATATACTCCTATATTGCCCATGGAAAGTTAATCCATTTTATGGCCCACACACCTCAAATTGGCGTCGTAAAAGAGGCTCTAATTCCAAGCGCAAATGTTTAGGTTTAGGTCATCCAGGGGTTTTGCAAAACTTGTGCACAAACGACATCTCAAATTAAGAGTCACACTCGAATTCAGGCCGTCACGTTGTCTCATGCTTACGGACAAACATATACATGCACATACATCACTATTGCTGGCTCCACACTATACCCTGTGTCGTGGAAATCAGAAGCAATGACGCCACGCATGTATGAAAAATCCAGCGAACCCTGGGGGTCATTTCATCCTTCCTAGCTAGAATTCGAAATCGGACCCCTCGCTTGGGGGCACACAGCCTAGAACTGCAACGCTACAGAGAACATAACATTTGAGGGGCAGATTGTGCATTCCACGATTACACACTGTTACAACAAACATAATGCTGTACCTTAGAGGTAGACAATAGTAAGTCCACTTATAGAGGTAGACAATAGTGAGTCCACTAGAGGTAGACTCTAAGGTACAAAAATGAAATTTTCAAAAAGTGGACTTCCTATTGTCAACCGCTAAGGTACAGGCTGGAAAGTGAGTGCAATTGTCCCTCTGCCAGGCGTTACGCTAGGTTATTGACCGAGCGAGCGAAGCGAGCGAAGCGTCTCCGTTTCAGGTTTGGGCAAAAATGCTTTCGTATGTCCGGTTGTTCTCCTCTACAGGTCGCATTTATGAACCGATTCTCGTGAAATTTTGTGAGCAGGTTGGAAAAATAAATAGAATTTTTTACTCGAGCCAGTTTTTTGATTTTGTTCAAAATGGCGGAGATAAAATCGCCACAACCCAAACGGCTCGATGGATATTAACAAATGAGGTGTCGTTGGATTCGTAAAGACCATGAGAGTGAAACAGATGAGCGAGCGAAGCGAGCGAAGCGTCTCCGTTTCAGGTTTGGGCAAAAATGCTTTTGTATGTCCGGTTGTTCTCCTCTACAGGTCGCATTTATGAACCGATTCTCGTGAAATTTTGTGAGCAGGTTGAAAAAATAAATAGAATTTTTTACTCGAGCCAGTTTTTTGATTTTTTTCAAAATGGCGGAGATATGGGGTTTTAAAATGTAAAAAAATCGCTACAACCCAAACGGCTCGATGGATATTAACAAATGAGGTGTCGTTGGATTTGTAAAGACTATGAGAGTGAAACAGATTATATAACTAGTGGCTCTGTGAGCTGTAGACCTCGCGAGTATGTCGGTGGGAAAGCTGAACTGCTAACACACATAAAAAAAATAACCCAAATAATTTTCTTTCAATAACACATACAAACTTATGAATGTACCTAGTTACGTACATGCAGTATGAAAGTAGCCGCACCAATAACTTTGTAAACTACATTTCGCGATCTTTTATACAACCTATTGACTTTTTACTAAAATTATATAATTTGTGTCACTCTCATAGTCTTTACAAATCCAACGACACCTCATTTGTTAATATCCATCGAGCCGTTTGGGTTGTAGCGATTTTTTTACATTTTAAAACCCCATATCTCCGCCATTTTGAAAAAAAACAAAAAACTGGCTCGAGTAAAAAATTCTATTTATTTTTTCAACCTGCTCACAAACTTTCACGAGAATCGGTTCATAAATGCGACCTGTAGAGGAGAACAACCGGACATACAAAAGCATTTTTGCCCAAACCTGAAACGGAGACGCTTTGCTCGCTTCGCTCGCTCATCTGTTTCACTCTCATGGTCTTTACGAATCCAACGACACCTCATTTGTTAATATCCATCGAGCCGTTTGGGTTGTAGCGATTTTATCTCCGCCATTTTGATAAAAATCAAAAAACTGGCTCGAGTAAAAAATTCTATTTATTTTTCCAATCTGCTCACAAAATTTCACGAGAATCGGTTCATAAATGCGACCTGTAGAGGAGAACAACCGGACATACGAAAGCATTTTTGCCCAAACCTGAAACGGAGACGCTTCGCTCGCTTCGCTCGCTCGGTCAATAATTTTAGTAAAAAGTCAATAGGTTGTATAAAAGATCGCGAAATGTAGTTTACAAAGTTATTGGTGCGGCTACTTTCATACTGCATGTACGTAACCAGGTACATTCATAAGTTTGTATGTGTTATTGAAAGAAAATTATTTGGGTTATTTTTTTTATGTGTTTTAGCAGTTCAGCTTTCCCACCGACATACTCGCGAGGTCTACAGCTCACAGAGCCACTAGTGATATAATGTGTCACTCGGTGAGGAACTTAAATTGTGTGCTCCTGTGGGTAGGAAATCCGGGTTCTAAAGGTTATTGGTTAGTATACTAAAACCGAGCAGCTACATAAGCTTGTAGAACAAGGACTTTATGGTTGAAGGCACCTATAGGTTTTTAGTAATATTCCGTCATCCTTATCGAGCTATCATCCATCGCAGTAAACACCGATACACCGATAGTACAGCAAGACAATAATCCGCGACCTTGGCCCTGCGTCCAAAACTTTAGCAATAAAAAATAATACAATAGGAATTAAAGAATCAAATTAGTCATATGAGGACGCGGGCGGATAGACAACACCATCTTCACACCATATAGCAAATGTATTTACAGCAACCTACAAATCGGATAAATAATAAATAAATAAATACCTGTGCAGCTGGGTTCGTGACTTCATTGCCTTTTAGGCCTATCGGGTCAAATTGGCAGGTGATAGAATTAGTAAGTGGTCAAATTGGGAAGTGGTAAAGGAGGGAAGTAGTAAAATAGGACAGTGGTCGAAATGGGTAGAGGTCGAATTGGAAAAAAGTCGAATCGGCAAGTGGTAGGTAAATTTGGAAAGTGATAAATTGGAGAAGTCATAAATTGGAAAGTGGTCAAAACCTACCTACCCATCCTCTGTGTTAATATGGATATTGACCTTGCGTACTCACCTAAAGCTGATGCTAATTGTACAGTTCTAATAATGGTATAATCTAATCATGTTAATAGTAACCTTTAACGTAAGAGTGAGTCACAAAAACAAACATCATTTAGGTAAATAGTATCGTAAGTATGCTGTAATAATTGGACCATTAGATCGTTTGTTACTCGTTGCAATCGATTGAGTACAAGTTGTTTATAGCATTTTGATCTAGCCGACGTTGTAATACCGTCAATTAAAGTCTATATTTGTGTAACTGATTCAAGTAAACAGACAGACTGGTTAATAAGCGAGCTTTAAAGTCACAAATAAAGAGAAATAGCATCAAAGTAGCAGTTTTTTTTTTTTTATGAGCCTGTAATATCCCACTGCTGGGCAAAGGCCTCTCTCCCCCTCTTCCACTCCATTCGATCCTGAGCGGTCTCCTTCCACTCATTATTTATTTATTTAAAGTAAATTCGTACAACATGACAGAAAAAATCCAATTCGCTACTAGATACTTACCAACATGTTTACGTCAATGCAACTATGGTAGTAATCATTACAACATTTGATTCTCAAACATATTTAAGCTTCAACATCTACAAGAAAACTGTCGACCACAATAATCCCGTTAGACCTTTTAACAAAATGGCATTTATTTCTGTATAAAAGTATCTCAGCGCGAGCCAAATGAGCTGCCAACACATTTTAAAAACATAAACAATTAACATAAAAGGTATGAGCTTGTGTCGACCTTCTGATCCTGACTCATTCCGGTCTCAGCCCAGTGACCTTATTTGGGCACATGTTCTCAACAAGATGGTATTGGGTATAGATCTGAGGGAAAGTGTCATGCAATGATCATGAGATCATATTTTTTTCTAGCGCTCAGAAATTAAGGGCTTATCAGATCAGACTAAATGAAACAAATGAATCGAGATGGAACAATCCAATAATCCAAATGTGCCTTCGCTGCTTTATCTGGGGAAATAACGTTGTTGATCCCTGAGGTTAATTTTGAGTTCTATATATAAAGACTTACGGATTTAATTCCGTGTAGGTAGTAATATCACAGGTGGACTAGTACGGATGCCCAAATTCGTTCCAGTAGTTGTTAATGATGATAAATGTACTTTATATTGATTCAAATGTGAGTAATTTTGTTTGAACGGAACGATCCAAAACGACTTGGTAAATTGGGCGAATTTAACACAATGATGATACCTAGTTTGGCTGCTAAATTGAGACAGACCTGTCAGACAGACAGGCTACTAGCCTCCTCATAATAATACATTCCAGCTCTCATTGATATTTGTTGATGAATCATGGACTTTAATTCGGTCCGGACGTGTTTTTTGTCTGAACTCCGTCGATACCAAGCTTCTTTAGAAATAAGGCCAGTCATACAAATGACCCATCGTCACTTATGTAAACAAAACACAGAGCTCCCACATACTAACTACACTCATACAATGCAACGCAATGTGCAGCGATTAACACAACCCATGCAAGTAAATCGTTGATAATTGTGGGCAGGCATCAGGCAGGACCATTATCGTTCTATTCGCGTGCTCGATGGGGATCTTTTTCTTGTGTATTCCTTTTGGAATAGCAACATGACTTTGACTATAGTGTTCTAAACACTCAAAGCCAAGGCTCTAGATTATTTATTACGATTATTTGTACCAAATGGCATCTTGATCGCATGTCGCTAACTATCAAAATTGAGAGTAGAGTCTCTCACTGTCAAAAATGCTCACAAGATTTTGGAAACTTCCGCAAAATGACTGATCAAGCCCACAGGCTGTCTTGCAAAACGTAAACAAAATAATACAATAGCATATCAATCAGTAATGCCGTCATCGTCACCTACAAAAACAACTGAAGTAGAGATAGTAGTTGGTACCATCCTCGGTCTAGTCAAAACTACCGCGTGACCATTCCGTATCATTGTTGTGTCTCCCTCCGACTGCGGCGGATGACATCACCTTCAGCGGTCATGCAGAAAAAACATACTCTGAACTGTCAATCAAGCCTGCCCTTTTTACACGATTCTTTATCGTTGACAGGTATTGCGACTTAGAATTTGTTTGCAGTTATAAAAAATCCACTGTAATTTGATCATCTGCGATTTGGTTCGTGAAAATCCTTCAATAAACAGTCACAATCAAAATGTGCTCTGAAGTCGTCTACATTTCAGGGTGTAAAGATAGAATAGTTGGAAAGATAGAATGGTACAATATACGGTACGGTACATAGTTTCAAAAAGCTTATGGTGGTACATCTTCATACGTGCGATAAATATCACAAGTGCTCAACCTACTTTAAAAAATAAAATATGCAAACCGGGCTGAACATTTGCGCAAATTAAAGTGGCATAAAAATCACGGCATACGAGAATTCCACGGAATGTAAATAAGTGTAAGGAGTGGCATTTTTGTCGCAATAAAACGGTAACCGCTTCTTTTACGACATGCCATTGTTTATTTGTTTTGCGCGGTATTTTTAACTTTACTATGTAACATAAACAAACAGCATGGCATGAGTTTATATGGCAATAAACGATGAGTTGCCGTGGGCTACCTTCTTGACAGATACTGTTCTTACTTACATTGCAACCAAGCCAAGGTTTAACAAGAACTGCAACTGCTCAAAAGCATCGAACTGACCTAGTTACTTTAGTGGGGTAGCAAACAGGTGTAGGAACTGGATTTAGGACCATATCTCGATATCATTTGGAAGCTTACAAGGATGTGTGGACCCTATAATACCTTTACAGCTTGATGTGCTACTGATGCAAAAGAGTCTTGTTAGATCATTTTCTTAACATGCGAAGAATGCTAGCGACCAAACCCCAAAATAAGGAAATTAACAAGTGTCTGTACATTTTCAGCGCGTAATCCAAGCCCTGGGCGTGTCGTGGCACGCCAACCACTTCGTGTGCGGCGGCTGCAAGAAGGAACTTGGTGGGGGTGGCTTCATGGAACAGGTGACCTGCCATACAACTCTTTTATAATATACTATGTAGGGACCTAATAGCTGTTATTGGCGGAATGCAAAGACTTGGCAACAACACAGAGACATGCCTTTTCCCATACAAGTAAACCCAAGCCTGATCCTATAGTTTTGTCATGTTTAGGACATCCGTGTTTGGAACATCGTCTGGTAATCATTGGGATTCGAACCAGCATGTCTCATTAAAGGCGAGCGTACAGCGACAACAGCAGGACATATCCCACCTCCATCCAACCCACCAACTTCAGGTCATTATGAGGCAATCGCGGAGCAAGCTAAACGGGTTAGTTTTACCAATGACTTCAGACTGCAACTCTGTGTTGCATCCCCAGGCCGGCCGCCCCTACTGCTCCGGCTGCTACGCAGACAAGTTCGCCGCCCGCTGCGCAGGATGCTCGCAGCCCATCACTGACAAGGCGATCATAGCACTCGACGCCAAGTGGCATCGCGACTGCTTCAGATGCATCGTAAGTAAAGCCTCGGGCATTTTGTGAAACAATAATGAATACAAGAATTAAAATGAGATGATTGGGGGGTAGTGGTGGCCAAAGGAGGCCAAATATCATTCGCAGACAACCTGCCAGATGGTGCGATGACATGGCGAGGATAGCAGGAAATCAATGGACGCGGGTTGCACAGGACCGAGTTGAATGGCGTATACCTGAAGAGGCCTATACTCAACAGTGGGTTCCCTGACAGGCTGATGATGATGATGATGACTGGGGGTACACGGAGGCAATAGGCCAATGAGGGCTGAGCGTCACTTGTCTCGACAGTCTTATGCAAGTTATGGGTGCGAGTGCGAGAGGATATTTAAAGTTTCTTCGACGGTCGAAAGGCGCTTAGGAAGTGCATAGAGATTAACATGGAGGTTCAGACTAATTTTGGATAAAGACCGGGATAGCAGTCTTTCATAAATAGAGTACAGTTTTCAAAAAGTATTCAATTCAAAGTAATAGAATTCTCCTTTATTCTTTTCCAGAAATGCACGAAACCAGTGACCGATTCCACCTTCCAAGTCTTGGACAACAAGCCACTCTGCGGCAAGTGCTAAGAAGACTACATTCACGCAACAACACAACCATCCAACACAAGTCACAAAATATCACAAACTTCGCGCCATTTGCCCACCGAGCGACGACCAATCAGAGACAAGTAACACCTACAGTAGACCAATAGGAACGCGCACCTTCTGACGCCTTTGTATTCGATTGGCTTATTTGCGCTGCAATGACATCGGTGATTATTCGGAAGCTGACAATTGCCGAAGTAATGACCAAATAAAATGATGCCTTATGCGTGTATAGATTAAAGACTATATTTGCACAATTGGTAACTTGAAAAGTTAAGTTCTTGAGAAAGACAATGTAGTAGACATAATTAAAAAAGTTAACTTATTTTATTTTAATGCTTAGTGGGCTTTTAAATTGTGATTTATGTCTATTTTTATTTATTTATAGTAAAATAACGAAATTAAAGATGCTATTATACGACAGTAATTTTTATGCATGTAATTATTTTGTTTATCAATGAAATATTATTGTTTTTATATAAAGTGTGGTTCGTTTTATTATGAATGACTGGTGTTAGCCTAGCTAGACTACGGGCGCAGCTTGCCTTGAAAGTGACCTTTGCAATTCAGACGGCTAATAAGCATAACACGTCTTACTATTAGCACCAAATTCAGAACTAACTCTCTTAGTAATTTTTGGACATTTACGCGGCTGTCAACATCTGAGCAATGCTGTAGCATAATGGCGCATAATTCCGTTTTTTTTTGTAGCCTGCGCGGCGCGTCTTGGCACCATCGACAAGCCAAAAGCTGTATGCACCATCGCTCTTGCTATAACCATGCGATTCCCGGCCCAGTAATTTGTTCCATCGAAGGCATGCTGTGCAGTCTAGTAATGTGTTCCATTGAAGGCATGCTGTGCAGTCCAGTAATTTGTTCCATCGAAGGCATGCTGTGCAGTCCAAATGAAGTCCTCGGTGATAAAACCAAACACACATTTTTTTAAGTTTTCCTGAAATCTTTAACCCCATTCTCTCAGAAGCACACCGCTCGAACGACCGAACAATAGCGAACTATTGTTATAAAAAAGGCTACAAACAATAAAATTAAAAAAATATTAAACAACATTAACATACATAAATCACCAGGACACGACCGGATTCGACCTCTTGATATAAAAAACGCCGGGGACAACATGGTCTTAGCAATAACTAAATTAATCAACATTAGTGTTATCACAGGTCATTATCCGAACGACTTAAAGCAAGGAATTGTCAGGCCAATCTATAAGAAGGGAAAGGAGAATGATTACTCAAATTACAGACCAATAACAATTTTGCCCATCCTAGATAAAATATTCGAAAAATATATAGCCAGTATGTTACACTGCTACTACGAGTCTAATCAAATCCTAACTGAAACCCAGTACGGATTTAGGAAACAGAAGAGCACGACGCAACTTCTCTCTAAATTCACTAATGAGATCAACTCTTACTTAGACAAGAAACAACACGTCCTATTAGTCTTTATTGACTACAGCAAGGCGTTTGACACTCTCCGACATGAACAACTCATACAAAAACTGGACAATACTGGCATTCGTGGCCCACTACTAAACTGGTGTAGAGACTACCTACAAAATCGTGGCTACAGGGTCAGAGTAGGTGACTCACACAGCGATGAGGTTGATGTCACGATAGGAACGGCGCAGGGATCAGTGCTGGGCCCGTTGCATTACCTAATATACGTCAACGATGTCATCAACGTGGTCAAGCACTGCTCCCTGTACCAATTCGCAGACGACACCTGTCTTATTTCTACAGACACCAATGTGAAGAGGGCAGCACAAAGGCTCCAAACCGACTTTACGTCCTTATGCAAATGGTCACATGACGCAGGATTAGTACTCAATGCGCAGAAAACACAAATGATGCACATAAGGTCCAGCCACAATCCCAGTGACGTGAAGGCCAAGCTGATAGCTCACTGCCATAACTGTCTACACATAGGGAATAGCAACTGTAGTAAATGCATAGCGATCGATCAGGTCAGCCAGGCCACGTACCTAGGGATCACCATCGACGATAGATTCAACTGGGGCCCTCATGTAGATAAAGTATGTAACAAACTCCGTGCCCTTCTCGCCAAATTTAATATTATTAAAAATAGGATACCTTACAATGTATTAATGGATATCTATACAGCACTTGCGGAGTCAGTTATATACTACGGCATAACAAGCTATGGTCGAACCTATAAAACTAACCTTAATAAAATATTTACACTTCAACAAAGAATATTAAAAACAATTGTGCACAAAAATATCAAATCAGCCTGCAAGGGCAACTACGAAATATTGTTCAAACACTGCCAAGTGTTACCAATACACAACATGGTAAAATTTGCTCTTATTGTGGAGCAATACCATCGAAAAGACCTCCCGAAACCCGTTCAACATAAAATTAGCACCAGAAAAGTTGTTAACAAAGAACTGGAAACCACCAGATTCAATAACACTTATGGACAAAGAACAGATAAAGTAATCTTACCACGGATTATAAATGAACTACCCCCCTGCTTAAAAGAAAAGATAACAGTCACAAACCTCAAACATAAAATCAAAAACCACTATCTACAACAGAACTAATCCACACACACATAGTCAAAATAAATAAATAAACCCAAATTTTTTACACGTTTCAAACATCAGCAGCATCACATAATCATATTGGAAGGACCCACATAAACAAGTTGCTAGTAGGCCGAGGTGAGAGCGAGACGACTGCCGCCGTCAAGCCAGTCAGCCACCACACCACCAGCCAGTATATTGCGCGAGACAAATCCTATTACTGTCTACCTATTAAATTACTATTACTTTCCCGTACTTACGCACATGCTCACTTGCGGCCTTACCCGCATGAAGAAGTGGCCAGAGATGCTATAAAATGCGAAATACTTACCACCTGCTACCTGACTGTGCATTATGTTGCTGCACCTGCGTTTCACTTATAATGAGCATTTATTAGTTGAGACCAAATCAAATAAAGCGAACGTCTACCTACCTAGAATAATAAATTTGCAGTGTTAGGCTAGTTATGTGCTGTGTGCAGTAGTGTAATTTATCTATGTAAACTGACAACTACTAATGTTCTGTGCTCAGACAAACCTTAGTGGTTTAAGAGTACTTTTTAAGATATCATATATATGTTACTTAAGATACAAAGAATAAATAAAAAATAAATAAAAAAATATAAGATTTGTCGGCGAACCAGTTAAGTGCTTTTTTGAACACAAGTTAAAGGCTGGTTTTCATTGATCCTGTGGCTGGATCCAGTATCACTGGATTCCAGCACTGGATTGACACTGGATCAATGTAAACATGTTTCAATCCAGTACAGTGTCCGCTGAAACACGTTTCGCTGCTCTATAATCTAGAAAAGAAAAGGTTACGTCAACAGTACTTACCCGATTCTTTTCACCATCTGCACAGTCCCCCACCTCTTCCTCGTTAGGCACAACCTGTTCCTCAACCACCTTCCTAGGACTGTACTGCAGCTGAATCTTATGAACAGGTGTCAGCTCCGATTGGTACGCCGATTGGACTGTGGTCCCACTGATTGCGGACGAAAGGGGTTTGAGGGACATCTTCGGTTCTGGTCCCTTCTTGATTGGAGGTAGAGGAGTCCGGGGCACATGGGACGGCATTGGCTTCCTCGGGGTGATGGTCTTAGGGGTGTAAAGAGGCGGGCGGGTGGCGCGTCGATTGGGGCTCGCACGAGGTGACTGCGTAAGAAAATTAAAAGATTATTCGAGAAGCGGAGAAAGATGAATTTGAATTAATAAAAAATATGCTTACGATAATTGCGGATGGTAAGAAGAACGCACTGGGGTGGCTTGACGCGCATGACTGTTGGAAAAGTGTAATATGTGATTAGTCCATGTAGTTATTAGAGGGGGAAACCAATTTTAAAACTTCTTTATTTGATCAATACCCAATATTTTGACTATTACCACTTTCCCATTTTGCCTGTCAGTCAAGAGTAAATACCCCCCTTACTTAATTATAATAATAATAATAAAAATAGTTTATTGTTAAATACATTTACAACTTAACCGACGCTCTCTCGCTTTACTAACAATATTGGGATTCCCCATGAGCTGAAAATATGGAATGTAGTCGGTTTGGAAAGTGGTCGGATGGGATTTAGTCAATGGGAAGTTGTCAAATAGGTAGGTACGCAAGTACTAAAATTGGGAAACGATCATATTGGGATGTAGTAAAACTATAGTGGTAAAATTGGGAAGTGGTAAATTAGATATAAGTTAGTTTGTAAGAAATTGCAGTGCGCTTACAGGGTCCATTGTCGGGACCTCCTTACTTTAAGAACTGTACAACCACAATGTAGCAATAAATAATTTGGAATTTGGGAAGTAATCTAACTGGTAACTAGTCAAATTGAGAAGTACCTAGTTAAATTGGGCAGCGCACTGGTAAAATTGGGAAGCGGTCAAAGTAAGCTTGTCCGAGCAATCATCATAAGAGGGGTCCATGGAAGGCCACCCTAACAAATAAACAATTATAATTCGTTTGGATAAACGAATCAAACTGATTATTAAGTGACACTTGGTTTTATTATGTAACGCTTATTAAAATTAAATTTTATCAAAACCGTCCAACCGGCCTTGCTAGGAACACAGCTCCTTGTAAGGCCGATTTAACAAATCCGTCGTTTAAGTGAAAACTACCACAAGTGACAACTTAAATATCTGCTTAACCATAAACTATATAAAAAGGTCTTTCATGTGACGAAACAGTAAATGCTTTACTCAACGAACATTACTTGAACACAATCGTGTAACCAAGAATGTATTCGAAAAAATATTTTACGGATTGCCTTAGCTATTAATCTATGAATACTATAATAAGTATTTAATCTAGTCAAATAATTCTGCCATTTCTTGCGGGGGGGGGGGGGGGGGGGTTTTGTCACATTTTGACATCAATATGGCTTGAGGCAACTGGCGATACGGCAATATTGATAGATTTCGGAAGGAGGAAGGAGTATAAAATTACAAAATCATAAGTTTTAAATATAGTTTTATTAGTAAACGACTGAAATAAGTATCTGTCTCGCCGTTGCGTGCCGCACTGCCCCGAGTCTTTAAGATATAAGTATCTACTTAAAAAACGCAATTTGACTGACTGACGGACAACGCACAGCCATACCATGGTGATCACAAAGCTCATCTCATGCTGTTTAATAGGTGTTATTTTCATTCCAGTCAATAGTATGGAAAATACGTCCATAAATAATAAAGCAAAACTATCGATATAATCTAAACGCGTCGATATTTAATAGATATTATCGACTTTATTTGCGCAATACTATCGACTATTTAGCAAGGTAAACTATCGATAGTCCAACTTTTGCTATTGCAACAACACTTACAAATCCTTGGAGTACACCCCTCCAAAGAGCTTTTGGTGGTGAAGGACGTAATGCTTGACGCTTGCACGTCGACGAGCGAAGTCAACAAAGCAAGCGCTCGCAACGACAAATTAGCGATGCGAGCGACTCGTCGCCGCGTCTGTATCCTTGAGTTTGGTGGAGCCTGGCCTTCCATGGACCCCCCCAACTTACATATATCCCTGCGGGAATCTCACCGGCTCGAACGCCTGCACCAAGGTCTTGATATCGGAGTCCTTGTGGCGCGGCCTCATCCGCGGCTGGCCGTCGTGCGGGTCGCGCATCAGTGGCCGCCGCGACCTAAGCAGAATTATCACCCGGAAATATCAGTGTTTCAGGATCGTGGGATGACCTCAACTGTCCAGCAAAAATATACGATAGCGTGAAGTAGCTTGACCATGCATTCGTAGCATAAATATACGATAGCGTGAAGTAGCTTGACCATGCATTCGTAGCATAAATATACGATAGCGTGAAGTAGCTTGACCATGCATTCGTAGCATAAATATACGATAGCGTGAAGTAGCTTGACCATGCATTCGTAGCATAAATATACGATAGCGTGAAGTAGCTTGACCATGCATTCGTAGCATAAATATACGATAGCGTGAAGTAGCTTGACCATGCATTCGTAGCATAAATATACGATAGCGTGAAGTAGCTTGACCATGCATTCGTAGCATAAATATACGATAGCGTGAAGTAGCTTGACCATGCATTCGTAGCATAAATATACGATAGCGTGAAATAGCTTGACCATGCATTCGTAGCATAAATATACGATAGCGTGAAGTAGCTTGACCATGCATTCGTAGCATAAATATACGATAGCGTGAAGTAGCTTGACCATGCATTCGTAGCATAAATATACGATAGCGTGAAGTAGCTTGACCATGCATTCGTAGCATAAATATACGATAGCGTGAAGTAGCTTGACCATGCATTCGTAGCATAAATATACGCTAGCGTGAAGTAGCTTGACCATGCATTCGTAGCATAAATCACTCAAGCATTCTACCACATTTAAATGTCACATTTCGCGACGAAATTAATGACATTTATCGATATTTGCGAGCATTGATTTTCACATTTAATTGTGGTAAAATACGCGACATACGTGAGTGGCGTGCATTGTGCTACAAGGGCAGGAACAGAGGTATGAAGCTAGTCTCTCTTTGTTGGAGGGACTGTCACAAAAACAAACTTACCCCTCTACAACCTTTTAATTTATCATACAGTCCACTATTCCAAACTAACCCGCAGCGTACACTAGCAAAACGCAGTCTTTCTAAAATCTATAGATCTAGACGGATGATTTGATTATGGCGTAGTCCGCGTAGTCGGTCGATCAATAGGTCGGTCGGTCGGTCAATAGGTCCGTCGGTCGGTCGGTCGGTTAATCAGTTGGTCGGTCGGTCAATAGGTCAGTCTGTAGGTCGGTCGGTCGGTCGATCGGTCAATGGGTCGACCGACCTATGACCAACCGATTGACCGACTGACCAACCGACCGACCGACCGACCGACCGACCGACCGACCGACCGACCGACCGCCGACATCTACGATCGGCCGCCGACATTTTTATACTATTTATAAGACTTATTTTGAAAAATTTGTGCTCAATAATATGACCGATTCGCATGTCATCAAAACCTCTAGGGTACTTGCCGAAGTCCTAAAAATCTGAAATTTGGTATGCAAGCACATGTTTGCACCTTTATCCCATAAACATTCCTAAATCTACAACTTTAACCCCCTTACTCCCTAAATCATGCAAAGTTTGTATGAAAAACTGAATTTTAGGGTACTTTTAGGGCACCTATTTTGTTGGTGTTAGTCCTATTATTTTATTGTTGTACGACACCCTCTCAACGCGATTCCAACTCGTACTTGGCAGCTTATTTTTATAAAGGTCCCACACTACGACCAAAGAAGGTGCGGCGATGGGCAAACGCCCTGTCACGCAAAATGGAGTATCGATTAACTAAACATGGGCATATTGTGCGTTTGCCACCCCACATAGGAAAATGGCGTGACGCTATGTTATGTTAAGAATAAATATATTACCAGTTACTTACTTTGGCGACTTTCGTCTTTCCTCCTTGCCCTGCCCCTCCGTGTCCAAAACAGGATCTTTGGCTTCGTTGCTGCCGCAAGAATAAGCAAACATATCATTAAGTATATTATATTATTATTATTATATTTAGCCTATATCATCCCACTGCTCTGGGCAAAGGCCTCTCTTCCCCGTTTCCATGCATACATATCATTAAATATTTATAATTTATTAGTGTTTCTCTTACTCGTATCCTGGTACAGACACTGGTACAGACACAATGTTTTTTTTTACATGTACAAAGGCGAGCTTATCTCTAATAAGAGATCTCTTCCAGCAAAGCTAGGATGGACAGGATTAATTAACAAAAGATAGACCTACATACGTGCACAACGATAAATATTAAATTAATAGACTACTTTCTAATAACTACATACATACATAAAAACCATACATAATATTAAAAAATATAAAAAAATACATAAATACATAATATAAACTTAAATATATTAAGGTAGAGAAAGATAGTGTTCTTTTAAGCGATTTTTCAATATATTTTTTTGCGATAGCACTGGGAAGTTTACTATACTTGGAGTGGACGGATCGAGCGGTCTTGAGACGCTTGTCAGCATACATTGAGAGGCGGGCTTCGGCGGCTGAAGACAAACAGCGCAAATATTAATGTCTCCTCGAAAGGCACATCACTATAGTCGAATTTCTAATTCACTACCAAAATCGTAATCGGTTACTAATTCTAATTTGTATGGGATGAGCACCCTGTGGTCCAAGTCACCACGCATACTCTGGACGTCACAGTGAAATATAGGAAGGTATTGAAAGATAGATTCTTATATTTCATGGCGACCTTGCCAGGATATCTCTCCTCCTCCTCTTCCGGTCTCCTCGTCCGGTCGCAGTAAATCTTCAAACGAGTCGGGAAACCCCTGAACTCCCCGTCCGGTCGCAGTAAATCTTCAAACGAGTCGGGAAACAACTGAAGTCCCCGTCCGGTCGCAGTAGATCTTCAAACGAGTCCGGAAACCCCTGAACTCCCCGTCCGGTCGCAGTAAAACTTCATAAAAATCGGGATTCACTCGTACATGTTTGTTATTTCTCCATTACATCGTCTTGTTGGGCTGAACGACGGCGAGTAACCACGGCGCAGGTCGTCTAATGGGGACGATTGGACCGAAGAATCTCGTCTTGCCTCGTGGCTGGTGGTGGTCGATGGTCTTCATGATAATTCTTCCTCTTTGTTTCTACTTTAAAATCTTCTTACTGCCATTCGGCACAGCACTACCTCGCGAGCAGTAGGCTGGCCTGTCAGAGTAGTCAGTAGATTCTTGTAGCTCAAGGCAAGGTCGCCATGAAATATAGGAAGGTATTGAAAGATAGATCCTTATATTTCAACAGAACTGACCGTCCCTGATCTTCTGCCGTGAATCGTTCCTCCTGCACCTGCCCCCCCGGCCCTTCCTGCCGGTGCCGCTCGCCAGCGTCACCGGCGCCGACAGCAACTCCTCGACGCGCCGCCGGTAATCGCAGAGGGCGCTGCCCAGCGTGTCCACGGTGGCAGACACCTCCTGATGAGGGGACATTGGAGCTCAGTGCCGTATATGACTTGCATTGCTTAGGAAACAGTGTGACACAAAACCGGATTGATCACCATTAATTCATGTTAAATTCGTTGATTTATTCATTCATACAACAATTGATAATATTTCAAAAAAAATAGCAGCTGGTTTTATTATCTCATACGAAAATAGATGGGAAACGATGGGACCCGTATTTTTTATTTTAGTGTTTATTCTTATTTTTAAGTTATAATTCAAGATTTTTAGAGTTACTCATTCTAAAAGGGCGTAAGTACAATGTCAGGATTATAAAACGTTGAACTTTTGCCCGTCATTGTATCAATAAAAAATTAAAATGTCATTATTCTGTCATAATATCACCCCCTGTTCCGAGTCACGCCAAAATCGATTACAGTCCGAGTCAGTTTTGGGCTTTTGGCGATACAAAACGATGGCATCTTAGACGCTGTATTCGATTATGGCGCTGACGGCGATGTCGCGGAACGCACTGTCAATATGTGTAAATACTCTTTTGTTGTTGTGCAACTTCGTGACAAGTTGATAACCAGCAGTGACAAAATTTAGATGACAGATGATGACTGACAGTTGCTTTTTTATTTATATCTAGCCTGTGGAACACATGCCATAAATCCTGACATTGATAATTTGGATATTTCAGTTTTTATTATTTAACTCTTAAATTACTGATCTAAAAATTATGAAAAAAATATCTAAGAGCTCAGAACACTTAAATCTCGAAATGGTTTTCTAATTTTAGTACCTTATCAAAATGAAAGGTTGTCAATTCAATCATTCTATCAGTCATTCAATTATTCATTCATTGATTTACTCATTAATTGGTTAATTAATTATTTCAGTCATACATTCATTAATACAATAATTCAATGATTCTATCAGTCATTCAATTTATTAATTCATTTATTCATTCATTAAATCATTAATAGATTAATTAATTAATTCGTTCGTTCATTCATCACTAATTCATTAATTATGTATTCACATCATCATCATCCTGACCGAGCCACTATCCAGCGTCGTCGCCCTAGCCGACAGCATCTCCTCGACGCGCAGCCGGTACTCGCAGTATTAATTCGAACATTCAGTTATTCTTCGTTCACTCATTTTCATTCAAAGTTCTTGACTTATTTTCATTAATTCATTCTTCTCTCATTTT
>OY735266.1:11518754-11954226 GCA_963457715.1 Argyresthia albistria | reverse complement strand
CCTGAGGCACAGGGAGACTCCATTCATACCTACTTAGTTGGTCAAAACAAACATACCAAAAAATCAAGACTCAGAATATGAGTAGTGTCATGGCCTGGTCGCCCTGGCCCCGTAAATATGGCATGTCGTTCAGCTTTGTATATAGAACCAGGGGGGTTTCACTTCGTTGAGTAGGTATCTACGGCCGGCTATACGCGCCAGTCGGTCTTTGTCACATGGTTGTCGCTCGGCTCTCGGTGCGCGGGCTAGCCGCGTGAAAACAATGACGCCGAAAACAACTGAGTGCGCTTCGCAACCCTGCGTGATCTGCATCGTGTCAGCGGTGTCTAATGGAATATGAACGCTCGTGCCATACGATAAGTTTCAATTTCGCATGCGAGCATATGCAGTAGCAATAGAAGCATAGACAAATATTTTTTGCACCTAAAGTTGACTTTTGTTCGGGAGTGAACCTTCTGTACGTAGTTATTCCGTGGTAGAACTACGGAGCGTGCGCCGATGCAACGCACCGGCAACGTCCGTGTGGCATCTCTGCTATGGAGTACTTCTGGGGCCTCGCCCTCACCTGTAGAGCGTGCAGCAGGTTCTGGTGCAGCGAGGTGACGCGCGTCATCTGCGACTGGAACTGCGTGTGCTTCGCGAACGGAAGCGTCTGAGAGCTGTGCCGCTCGATGTCGTGGATCTGGGACAAGCGCGCACGACATCACTGGCAGAAAACGCAGCTCTGCAGCGGCGCGGGAGGGTGATATGTCTCTTGAGATATTGGGACCAATTTGGGAGGAAAACGCACTAAACAAAAAAACAACTAAGCCCTCTAAACGTCATGATGACATCATATTATTTGATTTAATGAACTAAGATGACGTCATTATGAAATTTAGATAGCTTTAGTTCCCTTTTTAGTTTAGTGCGTTTCCCTCCCAAATTGATCCCATTGTCTACGAACTGCAATTATTGAACTTGCTTGCATATCGAATGAAAATGCCATTGGATTCTGTTCGGTCAGATGGTTGGTCTGGAACGAGGTGGAGTTTTTATTTCTATTTTATTTTATTGGTCTTAAAAAATCCACAGCTAATTACAATGTATTTATACAGCTAAATTAAAACTTAACAAAAGCCAATGACGGATTTCTATTCCTTAATCTAAACATTTCGACATAGTACAGACAGAGGTAAAACAGTCGATGGATCAATCGAAAATTAAAATGAAAATGAAATTAAATAAAAAATGGAAATGAAATTAAATCAAAAATGAAAATGCTAAAATCTAAATCATATGCTAAAATCAAAAATTAAAATGAAAATGTACAGGTGAGAAGTGGGCGAGTGTGATGTGTACCTATTGCATGATACACAGAAAGGCCGTGGAGCACATGTTGCTTGCGTGCCCCTTCACTATATAAACCAGAGTGGCATTTCTGGGAGACATACCACCTCGGACCCACAGGAATCCTACTCCAGCTGGTGCAGGAGTTGGGATGGTTGAATTAGAGTGCAGACGCAGGGGAAATGCCCAAATGGGCCACATGCAGACACTATAATCCCCTGATGAAGATGAAGATGAAGTAGAAAGCGCAGCTGTGTAAGTGCGCGAGGAAGGTGATGTCTCTTAAAGATATTATGAACTGCAAGTATGTTTGTAGTATTACAAGTTAAATGTCCCATTAGAGAGATCTATCTCCTATGCTACAATCATCAATACTGACCTGTCTCTTCAGTTGGTAGACGTGTATCCGGTTGAATCTGGTGCAGAACTCTGCCGAGCGCTTCTTCCTCTTGTTCAACACTTCCGGATCGATGTTGATGAACAGCTTGTTCTCCAATGTTGTACTAAAACGCGAACAACCATTTTTTCACTTGTCATGCTCGTAAAGTTCTTCTTTGTGTTGGGTATAGGATGCTTAGAGACATATTTTATGCACTCGTGCATAAAGTATAATCTTTGTCTTAATATCAGACTCTGACAAAGGTTGTCAGGTAAACAGCCACACACACATATTCTAAGTGCCACTGCCACGTATAAACAAAAAAGTATATTGGCGGGAAGTCCTTATTTTTCCTTTGTTGCATTTTCCAATAATTGTGCCATATTTCTGTTTAATTTCCTCACAATCGAAATGAAAAGCAGAGTGTATAACTCGTACATAAAACCCATTTTACCCTCGACTGGACTAAATAGGTTTCGGGTAAAATGGTGCGTTTTATGCACTTGTTGTACAATATATGTAGGTACTTTAATATCCTCGACGCGACGAGAATAGAAGGGGAAAACCTAGGAGCTTAGGTTAACACTTACGTGAGAGACCGGAGTTCTTCGTTCAACTTGTACCTCAATTCCTTTATTTTCGCGCAGTAGATGCTGTTTTCTATCATGATGGTTACGTTTTGCGGTTTATCTGAAAGTGCAAGATTATTTTGTAAGACGAGTATTAACGGAAGGTCTATCTGTGACATTATAAGGCCTGGGTGCAGGTATTATGGCCGATTTCACCAACAATCCTTATCTTTAGGGGACACTTTATTTCCTTTCAGGGGCACCTACCGGTTGTTTCGCTTTGACCTAAGTTTAAGGGTCATCTAGGCTACTAGGGGACCCCCTAAATTAAAGAGGCCGGCCTCCGAAACAGTCGCTAGACAGCTAAGAAAAAGAGCTCAGTGACCCCCAACTGTTGGTGCCGGCATTACTGGTTAAGAAATAATTACCTACTCTAAACAAATTACGCACCGTATTGAAAGAGGATATTGATTTCCAAGTTTTAAAGCTGTCACCGTCTCACTGCGATCTAAATCCTATAGAAAAAATATGTAAAAAGACGCGTGGCTGACAAGAATGTTGCCCGAGACCGGAAAGAAAGTGTGAAATTGACTGAAGAAGCGTTTGCGAGCATAACCCCAGAAGATTGGTCAATACTCAAACTCTGATCTGATGGCTGCTTCAAGACTTAATTGAAGCAATAATTAGAACCGCTCTTTAGCCACGTTTTATTGTGTAGTGCAAGCCGTGACTAAATTATCGGTCTAACTGCTTAAATTTGTTGGATAATAATAAAATATTGGTTTGTTATGACATTTATTCGAATGACAATGACGTTCTGAGTGAAAATTAGTTCCAATTCATCTGCTCCCTAGCATTTCTTGCCACGCTATATGTCAATGTTAATGTTAATGTAAAGTGTGTGTGTGGTACATCATCTGTATTTATCCGTGTACCCTACCGGGTGGTGACGGCATCTCGTCGCGGCCCGAAAGTCCCTCTCTGCCGCTGTCCTCCAGCTCCGTCTCTCTGGCGCGCACAGTGTTCGTGGACCCCAGCCCGCCATCCGTCATCTCTTCTTCCGGGCCTGCATGGGATACAGTATGTATGACTCATTTGCTTTTTACTGTCCTAAATGGTCTTTTAGGCTTAGCGATTGCCATTTCTAAATCGGGATGATTTAACCCCTTTTCTGTCAGAAGCACACCGCTCGAACGACCGAACAATGGCGAACTATTTTTATGTAAGATTTGTCGGCGAACCAGTTAAGTTTTTTTTTCTCTGGTGTAAAGAGCTGTACCACAAGGCACAAATAGCAACAAACGCAAGGCTTAAGTGTTGTCTCGGTCCAAAAAACAAAGGATTCTGTCTGATCATGTTCAAGCAATTAATGGAACATAGTATCCTGGGCATTCCTGGGTCTGACCTCGCGGAAATTTCTCATAACACTGCGATCAATAGCCCACGACGATAAACAAATTCACCGACTTCAAAACCTCCCTTAATAGGGCTACGTACGTACCCAAAGGGTGCCAAACGGGACCCTATTTGCTCCATGCTATTACTAAGCCTCTGCTGTCCGTCTGTCTGTCCGTCAGCGGGTTCTCTGGCAAGAACCGTAATAGCTAGAAAGTTGAACAATACGAAATAATAATAAGCAACGTGAATTTTTGTACTTTTTTGGTACGATGGTGCGGAACCCTCCATGCGAGAGTCCGACTCGCTCTTGGCCGATTATTAAAGTCAGATAAACAAATTGCAGCAGCCAGTAACGGACCTGAAGTGGCGGAGCACTCGTCGTCGAAGATGTGGAACACCTCGCTGGAGTTCTCGCCGGGCTCCGCGAAGGTCACCGTGTGGTTGGCGACCTCCTTCGCGGTGTCGCCGTCGCCTTGTCGCGCTTTCTTCTGAGGATGATGGAGAAAAATGTTGGGGGAATGAGTGAATGATGTTATCGAATGAATGGATGAATGAATGAACGACTAATGAATGACGTTTGAATGAATGAAAATAAACGATATTATGAATGAATGCTTGAATGAATCAATAAATAAATCAATGCATGTGAGAATCGAGTATATGAATAGAAATAGAAATAGAAATAGAAATTGTTTATTTTGCCTAAAAAAAACAATACTGAGGAAAGCGAATGCGTAAGTAGGTATATAAGGCAAAAAAGGGAACAGTCTCAGCGTTTGCTACAAGCTAGCACAGTGCTAGCTTGCAGCGCTGGTTTTCAGACAGTCCCTGACTAAAATTAAGAAAACTAAAACTAACTTGGTAGATACTACCACTAAGACTAAAACTAAAACAATAACTGGGATTGAAACTAAAACTACGACAATATGAAGGAATAAACTAAACAATATTATACATTAAATAAAATAAATAAAAATAAAATAAAGCAGAGACGTAAGTAAATTAAATTCAAGGAACCAGCAAACAAAAAACAGCAGTTTCTGATATCAAATAAAGTGAAGTGAAGTGATTGATATAACTACATAGACATTTAAAGGAGATAAAAGATAAAAGAGAGAAAAGAGATGAGAGATATCACTCAACACAACGTGAACGTGAAACACAGGCGAGTCTTATTGTGCATAATATTGAGCAGAATCTTTAATCTGTCTCTCCAGAAGGACCTTACGCAGTTTTATTTTGAAAGTTTGTCTCGATATTTTGCTACGCAGGGGAGGGGGCAGGTCGTTCCAGATTTTTGATGCAGCATATTTGAAACCGCCCTTAAAGCCAGCCGTCCTGTGCTTCGGTATTACCAACTTGTTCTGCGCTAAACCTCGAGTAAACATGTGATGGCAATCTTTTACTGATGTAAGCTTCGCCCATAGATACGCTGGGGTTTTGCTGTCTAGCACTTTAAACACTAGATAGGCCAAGTGTAGTTTCCGGCGTGCAGACATTTTGAGAGAGCACTTCTCATTGAGAAATGGTGTTATAAAGTTCCGTCTTGGAATCCCGAAACAAAATCGCACACAAGCATTTTGTACCCGTTGTATAGCGCGTTCCGTTTTAGCGAACAGTCTTGGACCATATACCACGTCACCATAGAGATAGTACAAGACTTTCAGTCAGAAGTGACCGGACTTTTTCTGTCAGAAAGTTTCTAATTGTGTATAAAACTTTCAATCTATAGAAGGCGTTTCTGATTTTAAGCTGCACGTGTTGTTCGAATCGTAAATCACCGTCTATCACGAGACCAAGATTCCTAGCTGACAGTACTCTTTCAATGTCTTCACCATTTATTTGTATCCTCGGGCTTTGCTCTACTACCGAATTTCGTTGGTGTTTTGTTCCTAAAACTAGAAATTTAGATTTTTGTGGATTGAGGACTAGTGCGTTTTCGTGTGGCCATACCAAGATGCTTTTCAGGTCCTCGTTTATCATCTTAACAGCTTGTTCAGTATTTTGTGGTTTAAAAGAATGGTACAATTGGGTATCGTCTGCATATAAATGAACCTTGCAATTAGTAATCCTTTTGATGAGGTCAGCAGTGTATAAGATAAATAGTAAGGGACTGAGTATTGAGCCTTGAGGGCAGCCACGTGAAACTGAAATTAAATCTGATTGTGCCAGACTCCCATTCTCAACACTGGTTTCTACATATTGCTTACGACCAGTCAAATAAGACCTGAACCAATCATAGGAAGCCGATGACACTCCGTAATACATGATTTTGGCTAAGAGAAGTTCTGTGTTTATGCAGTCAAAGGCCCTTGAGAATAAAATAATGATCAAATGCATGAAATAAAGAATAAATGAAAACGCGTCAATCTTTCTTGGTTGCAACGCATTATTGAAAGGAAGACTTGGCTGCGTTGGTCGTCGCGTGGAACAGTAGTCGCCTTCCTTGCGTCCACCGACTAGTCTTGTGTCGGTCATGTACGAAGAACGATTAGGAAACGTTACCGTGCAATGAACGAAAAGAAACGTTTCCCTACGCTAGTCGCTAATCGGACATTCGTTCTATTAGGACATGACCGACCGACTGACCGAGCGAGATTCTCGCTCGGTCGGTCGGTCGGTCGGTCATGTCCTAATAGAACGAATGTTACGCTAGTCTCTAATCGGACATTCGTTCTATTAGGACATGACCGACCGACCGACCGAGCGAGATTCTCGCTCGGTCGGTCGGTCGGTCATTTCCTAATAGAACGAATGTCCGATTAGCGACTAGCGTAGGGAAACGTTTCAGCGAGAAGGAGAATGGCGGGGCGGGCGGGGGCGGGCGGGAGCCATTCATTACATTACATTATTATTATACTTTAATAGAAGTGACAAGTAGTCAAGAATGACAGTCCTAAGCCTGTTTAGGTATGAAGGAAAATCTAATATTATTTAACTTTTTATTTCTGCAATGCAAACTGACACGTACAATTGTATAAATATGTGAATACAGAGTATAATATTCCTGAAGTTTCTGCTCTGCACGACAAGAAAGGTGAATCTAATAGCCCATTTTTTATTCATCCAATCCAACGTCCTAATAGTACTAATAAAGCTGTTAGAGCTTACTGGTACACCGACTGAAATGTCCTAGTACGGAGCGCTCTCTGAGGACCGAGCAGGCATATTGTTTTATTCATAAGATCCAATGTCCTAATAGTACTAATAGAACTGTTAGAGTGTACTAGTACACTGACTGAAATGTACTAGTACGGAGCGCTCTCTCTGATGACCGAGCAGGCAGGCACAAGACTACCACCGACGCAGTGTACGAACAATAACGAAATTGTAGAGCGACGCCTTAGCGACGCGTATCAAACTCTAGTCACCTTCTACTTAGTATTAGCACAGGGTGCTCGTCCCATACAAATTAAAATTAGTAACCCTTCTTAAAAAGAGATGGCGTGAGCAGTAAGATTTGTACTTTAAAAGCGCCATGGTTTCAGTTAACATACTTCTAGGTGGCGCTAATCTTAGAATAAATCCTATATATCTTAGCGCCATCTCGTGGTATTTGCAATTTTTCGATGGTGCTGCACCAAGCGATAATGGCCTCGAACTAAAGAAGCTTCCGTAGCATCTCAGTTTACGCCGGTGTCATATTTTGTTATAGGTGATCTATCTGTATTAGTATAATATTATAGGATCTGTGGTATTAGGTACCATGTAGTAGTAGATATGTCAGCGGCCGATCATCGTAGAATTGGAAATATCATGAAATGATTAAGGTGAAGACTAAAGGGGGCGAGCGCAGCGAAGCCCCCGAATAGTCTTCGTGTTCGTTTGACATGTAGGTATAACATAAAAAACATCATCTAGTGCTGAAGAAAATTGCTTTTAAAAAGACATGTTTTGTTGAAGTCACATCATGATATGGGCCAGTAATGGCTTGGCCATATCATGAAATGACGGGCACATCGTGATGTGCCCGATTCTACGATCGGCCGCCGACAGATCGATACGCTTTAGTATTTTAAGGGTCTAGCTAGTAAAATCTTATCTACATATACGTATAATAGGTGCGTCAGTAAGCGAATAGTTCAAACTCACAATAATCTGCTGGTTCTCTCGTTCAAGTTTCATCTTCTCCAGCTCAGAATCCATCATCTCCCTGATGGTGGACTCCGGTAGCTGATCCAGGAACTGGTATGGATCGCCTGAAATGCCGGCATTTACGATTTTAGATTTATGACGACGACCTCTGTAGCACAAAACAAAAAATATATCCCCAGGTCTTGGATGTTTGAATGTTTGTGATGTCGCTGTGTCTGGTTCCCACGACACAGTGTCCTAGTGTGGGCCAGAACCCAGAAGCAATGTATGTGCCTGTACCTACGTAAATATAAAAATCGGGCAAGTGCGGGTCGGAATTGCACACGAAGGGTTCCGTACCATTATCTTTAAATAAACCGCAAAAAAAATAATGTATGGGGCCCCCCCCTAAATATTAATTTAATTATTTATTTTTTAAGTAAATAATATACTCAATATATTAACATTTTAAGCGTCTACCTGCTACCATTATCAATTTCGATCAAAAATGAGCAAAAAAATCACGTTTGTTGTATGGGAGCCCCCCTTAATATTAAATTTCTTTCGGTACGGAACCCTAAAAATCGGTCAAGTGCGGGCCGGAATTACACACAAAGGGTACCGTACTATCGTATAACAAAACTTAAGCACTCAAAACAATAAAACAAAAACACACGAAGGCTTCCGCACCACCGACGTCTGCGCCTAAAACGGCAATACTTTCAATCTCGTCGTCAGTCGTCTCTTGCTATTAACAAATGTCAGGCGCTATTGTATTGAAATGAAATTGACTTAATACCTACTATTTAATTCTAAACACCTTTTTTTCATGTTTTCAGTACTTGTTGATGTTGCGGCAAAAGAAATACACATTCTGTAAAACAATTCAACTCTCTAGCTATTACGGTTCGTGCTGTAGGACCCGATGACGGACAGACGGACGGAAGGATATACGGACAGCGGAGCCTTAGTAATAGAGTCCCGTTTGGCACCCTTAGGGTACGGAACCTTAAAAAATTATATGCCCTCACGAGGATTTGAACTCACGTCCAACGGATTGAGAGCCTACATCATACCCGCTGTGCTACCTCAACTATGTAGGTTGACCATCGATTTAGTATACTAAATTGATGAGGTTGACGGGAAATATACTTACCATCATTTGAAATGCGTGAGTGTATCAAAACAAGTCTATTGTATGGGGACCCCGTTTAATTTAAAATATCTCTCATATTTCATTATTTGTTGTTGTTGCGACAACAGATATACACATTCTGTGTAAATTTCATCTTTCAAGCTATTACGGTTCGTGCTGTAGGACCCGATGACGGACAGACGGACGGACAGACGGACAGCGTCGTTTGGCACCTTTCGGGTACGGTAGTAAACAGGAGGTTAAGTGGGCTCACTTTGGCAGACAGAGCTAACGACATCCTGCTCTTTCACGAACTCCTCCCATATCTTCGCCTCTCGCTCCCTCTGTCGCTGCCGACGGGACGTCTTCCAGGTGTCCTCTAACTCCTGTTTCTCGATGTACTGCAATCAAAGGATAGAGGTACCTACTTACAACATTTTAAAAGGTTTAAATTTCAAACCTTCTAAACTTTATAACGACGAAGAGTCTAGGCTGCTCAAGCGTTCAGCCGTGCGATATAACTAGATCAAATATTTAATAGAAGCTTATACTTACTTCGAGTTAGCTATTTCATCTAAGAATACTCGTAGAAGTTAGAATTCGATAAAACAGTTGACATAGGCACTTTCGGCAAGATAGTCCAAAGGGGGAGGATTCCTGCCTTTGCCCTATGATATCACAAAATGAGGTAGGTAAATCACACAAACGAACGCCTTTACCGCGAACCGACAATATTGTTGCTCGATAGGTACAGGATTACAGATTACAGCGTACCTGGAGATCCATCACATCCACCTTTGGTTCCGCCGCGGATGGCGGCATGAAAGAAAAGCCTCTTTGTAATGTTACCATCGTCCTTTGCAGCTCAGCACCTAAAGATAACGTAGAAATACAACAAAATATGATTTTACTGATCAAAATATACAAAATCAGTTAAATTTTCTCGCAAAAACGGTCGTTTGTAAAAGTCGTTTAGGATTTTAGTTTTTTTTTAATTTTATGATAGAGAAAGTAAACTCACGAGATACACCTACTATGAAGTACAGTTCAACCAACTTTATTGCCAAATTATGGGTGTAAATTGGTGTCGCTAGTGGCTTCTAGTATTCCCATATTTGGAATTCCGTCCGAGCATAGAATGGCATTTCAAAGAGGGCGGCCGTAGTTCTGAATTCTGTCATTTCATAATAAAGTTGGTTTACAATATATCTCCATTGGAATCTTTTCATATTGCATCCTGTTTTTTTTTGTACCTACCTGGCAAAACAAAACTTCATGCTGCATAACGCAAGGTTTCCTTATCGGAAAGAGGAAAACAGCACAAGTAACGGTCATAAATTATACTATAGGTAGCACCACGGCACGCACGCGTTAGACTGAACTTGGAGCCATTTCCAAACAATAAATATCCAACTGAATACAAATCCGTCGTCGTCGTTGCTAGGCAGCCGAATTGTTTACACAAAACACTGGGGCTGGGTTTTCATCATTACAGCACCGGCGGCGGCGGCGGCATAGAGGCGACGACGCGACGGGCGATACGCTCCTATACTCCCATTTTTAATCTGGAAATAGTGATGATTATGGGAAAGCTTGTGCATTAAAATTCAGTGTCGGGTCATTGTTAGAAAAGAGCTTTTCTTCAAAACAAATCAATGGATTTATGACTTGTACTTACTTGACTTGACTTACATATTAGTGCAGAACTTAGGTCATTCGGGTCATTCATTCCTGAGTTCATTCCCTTTGCGGTTTTGCCTCGACATGGAGTAAGATGTAAACAGGTGTAAACCAAAGAGTTTGCATCCTCTTTTCTGCGGTGTACACCGTGTAAATAAAAAGTTTCATTGATCAGATCATAGAGAGATCAATAAAACTCTTTGTCTTTCTCCAAGGAGATAGAGATATTAGGCAAAGAGTTTCGTTAATTTGAGGTAGTATACACTTTTACCCAAAAAGTATCCTTTACCCTCAGATTAATGAAACTATCAAAGAGTATATAAACTAACTAGAAACTATTTGCTTTTTCCTCCCAAATATCCATTGACCTCTAAATATCCAACGACGTGAGAGTTTGGCGCGTTTACTGCAAATAAATACTAGAAAAATTCAATTTTTCTAATATAGGTAGTGCCCAGAGTTACCATCACAGGAGTTTTTAATATCGCTTTTGTGACGCGAGGCCACGTAAAAAGACAAACAGTCCTCAATCAGCACCGACCCTCGCGATCCAATCCATACACCCCAACCAAACCAACAGGTGGTCATCGACCTTGCGTGACTCTAATAACTGCTTCTACCATCATTAGTAGTGATAAAATCGTTCAAGATAATCTACACTAACATCACCAAAACAGCCCTAGAAACAATATAATTATGCCCACGGTTCCAAAGTATACGTTGGGCCACGTTGTGTAGATATGGCATGAAATGTTTTATTCAGTCAGACAGAAGTCCTTTGTCGTGATGGGAGCCCCGGCGACGCCTGCCGTACCCTTACCAGCTCTAAGTCGAAACTTTCCGCAGTGGACTAGAACCGCTATATTGACTATAGCTAGTGCTTCGGATGACAGTGCTTTTGAGGTAAGAGCCCTAATTTTGGGATCTATAGATTTGTCGAGCCGGCAACATTGCGGCAATATTGCCCTATATAAAAATTGGCAATATTGCCGGCTCGGCACATCTACAGGGTGTAACAGAAAGGGGTGTGCAAGCCGAAAGAAATGTTGTTAGGGACTTCATTCTGAACAACTTTCACTATGGGACCGACTTGATCAGAGCAATTTTATTGTTCACTCCACCACCATACAGATCACCTGAGCACTAGGCCCGAAATGTACTGAATTAATAAAAATAAAGCTGCTCTGATCAAGCCGGTCCTATAGTGAAAGTTGCTCAGAATGATGTCCCTAACAACCCTTTTTCAGCTTGTACACCCCTTTCCTTACCTTCAACGGCGATACAGTTTTATAACCAAGTTAACCTCCAATTGTTATAAGTTACCCACTAATGAAAGGTTATATCTATCTAGCTTAAGTACTTCTTAGATGAAGTTGAAAAGTAGCGAGAACTTGTAAATAAGTACTTAAATACATAATTTTTTTATTGCACACAAACAGTTACATAGGACAATAAAAAACGTATAAAACGTGTACAAAGGCGGGCTTATCTCTAATAAGAGATCTCTTCCAGCAAACCAAATGGGGATGAGACATCTGGGGCCCGATGCTGCTCTGAGAAACGCACTTATATTGGGTCGCTATCGCATCTAAAACACCCAAAATGGCGTATACGCTTTGCTTGCAATCTATTTGCGATTCTTTAGGAGCATACCAAATGACGCCATTTTGGGTGTTTTAGATGCGATAGCGATCCAATATAAGTGCGTTTCTCAGAGCAGCATCGGGCCCCTGAATGGGTGCAATGACAGGCTGATGATTCATATCATAAATGATAGATCTGTTTAACGAAGTATGCTGGAAAAGTTAGTATTTCCTGATTACAGTAAACTTTGCACACGGTCCGGGTTCGAATCCCGGCTGGAAAAAGGTATACGGTACGACCTACGGATTGAGGTCCTACAACATACCGGCTGAGCTACCACAACGATGTGACGCGAAACATACCATCATATTGAAATACGTGGGTGTATCAAAACAAGTCTCTTGTATGGGGACCCCCTTTAATTTGTAATATCTCTCGTATTTCAGTATTTGTTGTTGTTGCGGCAACACACATTCTGTGAAAATTTCAACTTTCTGGCTATTACGGTTCGTGCTCTGGGACCCGCTGACGGACGGACGGACGGACGGACGGACGGACGGACAGCGGAGCCTTAGTAATAGGGTCCTGTTTGGCACCCTTCGGGTGCGGTACCCTAATAACCCAGGACTTGGATGTTTACATGTTTGTGATGTCGCTGTTTCTGGTTCCCACGACACAGGGTATCCTAGTGTGGGGCCAGAAGAAATGTATGTGCCTGTATGTAAATTTTTATCTTTAAGTACCTATTTTCAACCGACTTCAAAAAAAGGAGGAGGTTCTCAATTCGACCCGTATGTTTTTTTTTTTTCTATGTTTGTTACGCGATAACTCCGCCAATTATGAATCGATTTGAACAAATCTTTTTTCGGCGTATAGGTAATACCTCAAGGGTGGTCCCATTGACACCAGGTCGGGATCTGATGATGGGATCCTGGAGAAATCGAGAGAACTCTTCAAATATTATAGGCAGACCTATAGTGATTAGTGTTTTTTTCATAATAACTCGTGCAAATGCACATAGCATAATATTGTGATGCGGAACTGCTGATGAAGACCACATATGGCCACCAGATCTGCTCAATACTAGGTACAAATACAATGCGTGGCTGACGGGCAGGCAACGCATAGCCTAAACCGGTGGACCTAGAGCCATGAAACTTTGTACAGGGGTTCCTTAGTCGCGTGGGGTAGCACTGATATAGGATTTGACAAAATTAATTCCCCAAGGGGGGGGGGATAAGGGGTTACAGTTAGTATTAAACTCAATCTAATCAAATAGGGTTTGTGGAAGTCGGTTTTTTCTAAAGTTTACTTTTTGTTTCAATTAAGTATACTTAAATACTGAAATCTATGTTCAAAAATTCGTTACCTATCTAATTCGCTCACCTACTACCACGAATACGAAACTACTAGAATATTAATTTATTGGTTAGGTATTTGGTTCACTATTTAAATTAAATTGTCTTCCGTGAAAGGTGAGGGGTAAAGCCGTATAGCAGTTACAGATATTATTGAAAAAGTATAATTACACACATGGTAGTAAGTTTTACATTTGCTGATTAAAATGTTGGAGGTAGCAACGATGCCTCGCCAAGGTAGGCTCTACATTCCCTACAATCTTAGGTGGGTAGTAGGGTACCCCATAATCCTTACCTAGTGGCCATAATAGGATTCTAGCAAAGCACTTGAAGTAGGTATGTATTTGTTTGTGAGTTGGTGACTAACGTTTGAGCATTTGTGTATATTTTAAAATAGTTACTAATAAACAGATCGGAACGCACAACAAAATGAATAGCTTTGACAAAAAATAAGCCATGATTTATTCTCCAGTGATTGGTTCTGAAGCCATCAGCTCCACATACCTATTCTGCGAAGTAATTTTTCCGCTAGTCAACAATCATTTGCAAAATTAACATGTCACCCACAAATTGTGGGCCACAATAAGCATAACACGACCTAGGGATTCGTTTTGGTTTTCTCTAGCTGGGATTCAAATCACTACCGCAAAGTCACTTTTCCTTTTCCTTAGCCGGAATTCGAACCCGAACCTCGTTTGAGAGGTGAGCCTGTACCGCAACGCCACAGAGGTAGCTTCTTAGTCAAACCCAAAGTTTAACAGCTACATCGAAATTCAACATAAAGGCACCTCTACACAATGGCCCATGATGGCTGGCACGCATAACGGACCATGCAGCTGGGTATATTGCTGCGTGCCTGTAATCGCCCATGATGGCCCACTGTGTAAAGAGGCCATATTCACCCCATTCGCGATACCCATCCATGGCATTCCGAATAAGCCCATAGCACATTGGCACCATGCCACCAACAACGGCGCGCATCGCCCGTGACTCAGCCACCGGCGACAGCCGTGCGCGCGGCGATCGATAGACACTGCACCCCCGCACCCCGCCACCTCACCACCCCCCGCCATACCTGCACCTCACAAACACCGGCAGGGATAAAACCACAAAAGGAGAAAAACCAGTGCTTTCTACTCGTCAATTTTATTACCAAGGTTACCGGTCGTTCAACCGGTTTTTTTTATGCAACAGTGACTTTTTATTTGAAGCAAGGCCGTCAAATGACTGAGCTTGAGTCATTGCTATTATATTCTCGGTTGGAGGTTTAACAAAGGTGCTGGTGCTCCAGTGCTGAAGATGGCTTCTAAAGTCTTGGTGCCGACCGCTCCGTTTGCTAAACTACAGGTGAGCCAGGTTCTATCCGACGCGCCTGACTGTGTTCTTAAATTTCACGTATATTTTCGCTTTTCTCTTACATTAATGTAGTGAATCCGTCTAAGTTTCATTGCCGATTACATCTATATTCATCACCTACTCTTTTAGCCAAAACACAGATTTATCATTAACTTTAGCCGCTCCTTCCTTTCCACAGACTTTGTCTGATTTTCTCGCTAGGCGTTACATCAGTTTCGTGTATTAAATTGTGATTGTAGGTAAGCCAACTTTTGGCTATTGCAAACACAATTTGCACAAACAAGTGTGTGAAGACAGAAGGAATGGGTAACAATCTTAAACTCAAGGAATAAGTGTAGTTCGTCTGTCACCCCAATTGGGAAGAGGTGTGAAGTTAACACTATGTTATTATGGTTTAAGCAACTTATTGCCTGTTCAGTTCAGCCTAGGTGAGGTCATTGACATATCGGAAAACCCGCTCGTTACGTGACTTTTCCCTGGTTCTCACACATCGATCCGTTGACCAACTTTTTAACTTCAATTAAATATTAATCTGCATGGAATTGGTTGCCTACTTCTTATTGCTCTGAAACAAAGAATCAAATGTCTCTGAAACAAAGAATCAATGTATTCAAAGCTCTGCAGCTCCAGTTTATAGAGGTCAAATTGCATTGTGCTATTGTCCAGTGTCTAGTCTTGAATTATAGATAAAGCCTTTGTAGATTGGAAAAGGAAATACGGAAATCCCGGAAGATGTTGTGTTCGTCTCGTTGTGATGAATACGTAATAGGGTTTGGGTAACTAGGTACGTGAGACAATACTGCACAAGCTGCCTACTTCTTTGTTACTTTTAGTTCCGTCAAGTGGCATTTAGTTTCGTGGCGCTTTGTATAACACGCAAAATAGTAATATTGCAATGCTTCATGAACCTCACGCACTAATAAGCTGCTGCCAAGAATGATTTCCAAAGGACTTTCTCCGCATTAAGTGACATGGAAGTAGCCCATGTCTGAATTTTGTATCTATCCAGCCTCCTGTCTTCATTACGCCATTTATCGCGGTACTGTGCTAACCATCCACCCACCTGTTGCCCGACAGCTTTGGCGATAGCATCCGACCAAGAACCCATCTGCCTCTCTGCCCTCGGCCGTCCGTCACCATTCCGTTGTCCATTGAATGCCATTGCTTCATTCACTCACGGGGCAGGGGACACGAGTGGCGTGCTTTGTCGTACCTATGCCCAACATGATGATACGGGCTGACATGATGATTGCAGGTGAACAAGTCCCCGCCTGAGTCTACCAGCGCGAGCGGGTTCTTCATCAGCGGAGATGCCGCCGGGCGGGTGGTGCACTTGGAGCACAGCGTGCGCTTCTTGCAAGAGCAGCACCGGCTCATGCTGGGCGGTCTGCACGCTGAGATCGAGGCGCTGAGGGAGAGGAACCGAGGTGAGGAAGCCTCAGTCACTGTAGTATAACTACATAGGAAGGAAAGGTCAACCGCGAAAGGATGAGTTGGACTGGGAATCGCAGGGCGCTCTCTGTACAAGAAAGAAGATCTACCGTGAAAGAATGAATTAGACATGGAATCGCAGGGCGTTCTCAAAGGAAGAAGAACGTTCTAACGTAAAATTATGGGTTGGTCTTGGAATTACAGCGAAATTGCTGCTTCATCATCTGTTTCTGTGTGATGTCACCGTTTCTGGTATCCACGACACGGGGTGTCTAAGTGTGGAGCCATAAGTAATGTATGTGTCTGTCTGTGTCTTACTTAATGTTTATGTTTTACTGGTAAGTATACGATTGAAGTTGATTGAACTTAGATTGGAAATGATTAAAGAGTATATAAACTTACTACTTAAATTTTTAGCCAAGTCAGTTTTTTTCTGTGTTGTCAAATGTGTCCCGTTGCTAGGCACCGAGTCCACAGGGTCCCTGATCAAAGTCTTTGAATTAATGAACATAAATTAACTTAGGTACTTATCACTCGTATTTTACCATACAACACGTACTGATATTTTCCAGATTTGCAGTTCCAGTTGATTTTCAACAAGGAGTCATCTTCGAAGGCAGCTACTCCGGCGAGTGACGATGCTGGAGAAACTTGTGAGGTGAGCGTCTTTACGAAACTCGTTCCTTTATGATTTATACATTTCGTTTAGTTGAGATTGTTCTCTACAATTTACGTTACGTGTGACCGCCTCGTCTGATGTTGAGCCGGCTGTGCTCTTGATTTCGTCGGACCATCGTGCCGCAGGACTTCCCACACTTCTTTTTCCTGTACGGGGTCTCCAGAACAGAGCTTTATGACACCATCAGGGACGCAGCAAAGCGAACGCGGTAAATTGAGGAGGCATATGTCAAAGTGGACGCAAAAATGCTAAAGATGAAGACGAATATATTTTGTGACAATACAGAAAACTGTGTTTCTCGTGTAGGAGCCTCGGTTGAAACGTGAGATATCGCGCCTGGAATTGGAGGCGTCGGCGGCGAGGGGCGAAGCCCGAGCGGCGGAGGCGCGCGCCCTGCAGCTACAACAACAGCTTGATGCACAAACTGAGTACGTATTCTTAACGGGAACTCCAAACATTTTTAAAACTTCAGTAATATTGAGTAATATCATTGGGCGGGAGATTATGGACAGATCTATAGCCCCATTTTCGAAGCTTGTTGGTGTGGCATGACAATCTTGATATGTCATGTTACGTCGGAAGCATTTTGCTAGCAGCAGCTAGCCCGGGTAGTCTGTTCAACCTAACCTAACCTCTCAACATTTGTCACTAGAAAGCTCCGCTCGCTCGAGCTGCACCCGCCCTGCTCGGACTGCGCCGGCGCAGAGTCCCGGGCGGAGCTGCGCGCGCGCCTGTCGGACGCCGAGCGGCTCGTGCGGCGCTTGCGCGGCGACGCCGACCGCCAGCGGAGAGAGGTACCAGCCGCGGCCGGCGTCACCAACTTGTTGTTTGACGGCGCGGCCGCGAGGCAGGCTCACGTACGTCGCAAGCACGCAAGAAAGAGCGTGGACGGGGCTTGAGATTGACTCATTTCGGCTTTACGAACTCTCCCCGCGCCGGTTTAAAAGCAAGTTTGGGCGCGACTGTAATACTTTCTTCTTCAACACTTTAGTTCAGTCATCCGAACTCCTGCACCAGCTGGAGTGGGAGGCCTGGGTGTTCGACTATGATATCGTCTAGATACATTTCTTATAGATGTATTAAATTTACTGATTCTAACTTGATTATGTCTTTGAAAAACTATGGGAATATTTTCGAATCTATTTCAATGTCCACGATGGCAATGACGCAAATCGAAGGCTTATTTTATGGCCAGTATAGTCTAGCTATCAGTTAAATCGATTTGAAAAGAAGCATTAGATAAATCGATGATTAGAAATATTCGGGACCATATTGAGTGCGCTTAAAACTATCTTCTGTTACTAGTTGGTTGTTTTACTCCCTGAAAAGTAAATCTGCTATTCTGATCTTCTTCCGTCGCACGTAGAAATATCTAGCAAAGTATATCCAAATTTCATTAAAGAATATATATTTTGAAGCAATGTAATAGTCCCGTCCTCGTTCAGTCGCGTTTGGTTTTGGTTTTCCTTTGTCCATTTTTACTTGGAACAGTTTCAAACTCCAAAAAGACATCTTCAAATTGGCAATACTTGCTTTCCAAGTGGATTTGAACTGGCATGTTGAACTGCACTTTATTTGCAATCTTTATTTTCATTAATGTGGTGTTTGAGTTTCCAGCATTTAAGTTAACTTATGGATGTGTAGTTTGGTTACTGAATATACTGTACCTAATAGAAGTGTCTAGAAGTAGTTTTCAATATGAACCTTTATTGGATTTATTTCCTTCAACAGTTGCAGTGCATGAAGAATTCCCTCCAGGCTTCCCTTCGTGTGAGCGGGTTGGAACCAGGTTTCGGATTTCACAATTCCTATCACTTCCCTCCGGTACATACGTCTGATTTCTGGCGAGAGCCGCTTAGAGAGTAAGTATTAACACAGGGTGCTCATCCCATACAAATTAAAATTAGTAATCCTTCTTAAAAAAGAGATAGCGTAAGGAGTAAGATTTGTACTTTAAAAGCCATGGTTTTAGTTAACATACTTCTAGGTGACGCTAATCTTAGAATAAATCCTATACATCTTAGCGCCAACTCGTGGTATTTGCAATTTTTCGATGATGCTGCACTAAGCGATAATGGCCTCGAACTAAAGAAGCTTCTGTAGCATCTCAGTTCGGTGTCATATTTTGTTCTAGATGGTCTATCTGTATTAGTATAATATTATAGTATCTGTGGTATTAATTAATACTCAAAAGTCAAAAGCTTCAATACTTCAAAGCTTATTGTGCATCTCATTGAAATCATTGTGCAGCTGCAGTTTTAAATTGTTCTCATTCTTACTAGTTATCTCTAAATCTAATCTATCTAATTGATGTTTCTCTAAGTTTTGTTGCTTATTTTTCAGAGACTACAATTTAATGGGTTCCCGTGGCCGCAATAATAGAAGACCTCTGACGTTACCGGAACTATCGACGACTGCGCAGCAAATCCACAACAGATCTACCGTCTATGCAAATCGTAAGAGTATTTTTAATTAAGTAAACAATATTGCAAGAAATTTTCAAGACGACTCTATCAAAAATTCGCGAAAGAAAGCACCTACTTATTAGTAATTTGATTTGTAAATAAACTATTTTTATTACAATTCCAGTACATACACGGGGTCGATCAAACGGATATGAAAATAAGAATAAGAAAGGACAAGCAATGAATAACGAAAACATCGGAATACCACCGGAGGAACCGCCAGGTAACACCGAATGCATTTAATATCATTTCTTCCATCCTTTCAAACAAACGGTGGTTCTCACAGTTCAATTTGTTTTGTAGAATTTCGACAACACGCGAAGACTTCACGCGAACGAGGTGTTAATTTACAGACGAGTAGGAGATGATACAATAAAGACTTTTCTGGAGGTCAAAGTTGTGGTGGCAAAGCTACTGCCTCATTTACACACAGCGGGTGAGCTTGGGTGTTGCAACTAACGGTTGCGTGTGTAACTAATATAATGAACGTCTTATTATTTCCTATAGTGTTCCTCTATGTGGCTTATGTACGTCCCTACCGAGAGGTAGAGGTCAAAGCTTTCAGGCCTCGTAATTTTTACGACTAAAGGTTACTAGTTTAAACCTAAAACAAAGACATGAAACGATATACGTATGCCCCCGTATATAAAATAGTAGCTTTTACCGTGTTAGTAAAGAATAATTTTTATGGCGATAGTATTTTTTGAATCCAGAGCGAGCGAGTGATTCAAAGTACATCACTCGAGATGAAACAACCAAATCCATTTCCCAGTGAACAACGGCCAGCCACCCGACCCGAGCAGTCGGCCGCGGCCGCGTCGCCACCACCACCGCAAGCACACGAGCACCGACCACACATAACTCGGGTGACGTCACTACACTGGAATGCTCTCATCACTGTGCGTAGGTTAACGTAGCTATGGGTGGGTTTAGTAAGCTTGGTTGAGGCACGAAATGTATAGCACTAAAGTTTGGAGAACATGTCATGAAATGACAGCGTTTAAGTATGATATTAAGGGGCACTTTAAGGCGCAAGCCTCACTGGAGAGACAAGTCAAAGACACGAGACAGAAGACACAGAATAGTACCTACGAGCAAGTATACTCTTGTTTCTTTCTCGTACTGTTCCATCCATGTAACTCTTGTCCGTTTCGTTTCTGCCTTGTTTGTACAGTGGGGATACCGCCTATAATAACAGCTGTCTGGTCTGGGCTACCGGCCATGAGTTTTATGACAACACAAGTTAAAGTTTTAAACCGTTCGTAAATCACATGCATGAAGCCCAGTATGATACTGTGAACTCGTGTTTATATCCTCTGAATATAAATACCAATAGCAATCTGTGTGTTGAGTGAGAATTAATAAAGATTATTTCATGATAGGTATACTGATGCATGCATAAGTGTTTATAAGGGAGTCTAAGGGTAGCCTGATAGACTTATTATGACTGTCTGTATATGATAAAGTGCGTATGTATAGCAAGGGACTGAATTTAGTGGACCTAATAATATTTCACATCAATAATTTTGAGAATAATAATTTTGTTAGCATTAGTAGCAATAACAAGCAATGTTTTTGATGTTTTAGATGAAGTACTACACCGAATATTGAATAGGCTTAGGCCGTGCTCCAAAGAAGCTCTTAAAGCCCTATTGAACTGGTAAATCATACATTTTGAATGTAAAATAGATAAATCTCTTACGTAGAGCTTATCGAGATCGTTTGGAACAGGCCATTACTCCTATTTGGAAACATTTATCGTATTGTTATCGTCCTTGTCACATTGTGAGAGCAGGAAAAGGAGAGAATGACACCACGGACGTTTTTGACTTTGTCAAGACATATTAAGTAATGAAATGATAGGAGAAAGATTGAATACCTACATCTATCTCTGAGATGTTTCGATTATATCTAATACATATGGCACCTCCTATTTGTATGAAAATGTATAAGAGTAAATGGATTTCGATTTCAATGTCTCTTCAATTAAATATCGATTTCATCACAGCAATACAGTGTTACATGTATAGGTAGAATTTAAATTATTACGTCATTTTTACTTTTTTAAGAAAACACGTTATACATACAAATTATTATCTATCGTTGAATAGAAATCTATCTAAAATACACTGTACCATGAAATACGGTGAGACTAAAATTGTAAAATGCATCCTACTTGTAAAAACGATTTCTTGGTATGGGGTTTTTTCTTATGTACCTATTTGTAATAATATTCCATACTTCATGTCGTAACTTTGTTCTACTTAGCAACTACAAGGATAGCTCGGCAGTGGCCGGCTCACTCCGTCTATCTAGTGCTGGGTTATGAGAGCGTTGCAGACACTCCGTCTATCTAGTGCTGGGTTATGAGAGCGTTGCAGACACTCCGTCTATCTAGTGCTGGGTTATGAGAGCGTTGCAGACACTCCGTCTATCTAGTGCTGGGTTATGAGAGCGTTGCAGACACTCCGTCTATCTAGTGCTGGGTTATGAGAGCGTTGCAGACACTCCGTCTATCTAGTGCTGGGTTATGAGAGCGTTGCAGACACTCCGTCTATCTAGTGCTGGGTTATGAGAGCGTTGCAGACACTCCGTCTATCTAGTGCTGGGTTATGAGAGCGTTGCAGACACTCCGTCTATCTAGTGCTGGGTTATGAGAGCGTTGCAGACACTCCGTCTATCTAGTGCTGGGTTATGAGAGCGTTGCAGACACTCCGTCTATCTAGTGCTGGGTTATGAGAGCGTTGCAGACACTCCGTCTATCTAGTGCTGGGTTATGAGAGCGTTGCAGACACTCCGTCTATCTAGTGCTGGGTTATGAGAGCGTTGCAGACACTCCGTCTATCTAGTGCTGGGTTATGAGAGCGTTGCAGACACTCCGTCTATCTAGTGCTGGGTTATGAGAGCGTTGCAGACACTCCGTCTATCTAGTGCTGGGTTATGAGAGCGTTGCAGACACTCCGTCTATCTAGTGCTGGGTTATGAGAGCGTTGCAGACACTCCGTCTATCTAGTGCTGGGTTATGAGAGCGTTGCAGACACTCCGTCTATCTAGTGCTGGGTTATGAGAGCGTTGCAGACACTCCGTCTATCTAGTGCTGGGTTATGAGAGCGTTGCAGACACTCCGTCTATCTAGTGCTGGGTTATGAGAGCGTTGCAGACACTCCGTCTATCTAGTGCTGGGTTATGAGAGCGTTGCAGACACTCCGTCTATCTAGTGCTGGGTTATGAGAGCGTTGCAGACACTCCGTCTATCTAGTGCTGGGTTATGAGAGCGTTGCAGACACTCCGTCTATCTAGTGCTGGGTTATGAGAGCGTTGCAGACACTCCGTCTATCTAGTGCTGGGTTATGAGAGCGTTGCAGACACTCCGTCTATCTAGTGCTGGGTTATGAGAGCGTTGCAGACACTCCGTCTATCTAGTGCTGGGTTATGAGAGCGTTGCAGACACTCCGTCTATCTAGTGCTGGGTTATGAGAGCGTTGCAGACACTCCGTCTATCTAGTGCTGGGTTATGAGAGCGTTGCAGACACTTTGCATTGTAGCCTTATGATAAATAATCTATGAAATACTATTCGATGATTTATTAATAGGTATTGAATTATATGATTATTATATATCAATATATTTATTGCCACTAGACATCATGTTTGTTATTTGCTTGAGAACAAATTATTTTCAGATTCATCGCTGCAGTATTTTTTTTTATTTCAAGAATTACTATTGAACGTTAGGTAAACAAAGAAAATATCCGTAACTATCTCTTTACATAAAAGATAAAAGAGTAAGTCCTGACTGATCAAAAAACCGGCGAAACGGCTACAGATAGAAAGATTCTATTGATGGGAATATCGTAATATTACAAAACCGCTCGCTAAGAACGGATTTTGCTTAATTCGGACCCTAAGTGGGTTAAAAAGACCTATAAAGTTTGTATGGAGAGTACCGGGGGAGTCATTTGATTATATGCTCTATTACTTGGCATGATAGTCGAATTTTACTTTTGTTGTCATATAAATCCCAGAGCTCAGAAAATATGAACGGGGATGTGTTCTTAATTTGAACCGATTTTTTCGAATGTTTCTTTTACTGAGCACTTGGAACATCTGATGAGAACGTCACACATGGCTAGAAGAACATTATGTTCGGAATTTAAAATATTGCTGTAAGCTAGGGGGGAATTCTCGCGCCGTGATCATCTATCTCCGTGGCACAGAAGAGATAATAGTACTACGTACAGAACGGCCACTCCCTTCCCCGCGCGGATTCAGATACCGCACCTCACCCCGGAGTCGGGGAGCCTCTTCGGGAGACACTTTGTATAGAAGCTGAACGCACACATTCACAAACGAACGAGTTTACGCACACATTTGCACGTGTACAAATGTCATTAGGCTATGTAGTAGTAATAGGTGATTATTTTACGAGCGTTCTATGGAGTGTCCGAGGTGTGTCCGTGGTTGAAATATGCATTCGAGATACCGAATTTAATTTAATTCCTCAAAAAAATAATGTTGTATGGGAGCCCCCCCTAAATATTAATTTAATTATTTATTTCTTAAGTAAATAATATACTCAATATATTGTGAACATTTTAAGCGTCTAACTGCTACCATTATCAATATCGAGCAAAAATTAGCAAAAAATCACGTTTTTTGTATGGGAGCTCCCCTTAATATTAAATATCTTTTGTTTTTTAGTATTTGTTGTTATAGCGGCAACAGAAATACATCATCTGTGAAAATTTCAACTGTCTAGCTCACGGTTCATGAGATACAGCCTGGTGACAGACAGACAGACAGACAGACCGACAGACAGACAGACACAGACAGACAGACAGACAGAGACAGAGACAGAGACAGAGACAGAGACAGAGACAGAGACAGAGACAGAGACAGAGACAGAGACAGAGACAGAGACAGAGACAGAGACAGACAGACAGACAGACAGACAGACAGACAGCGAAGTCTCAGTAATAGGGTCCCGTTTGGCACCCTTCGGGTACGGAACCCTAACAGTGCGACCAAAAAGTATAACTATACGCATACGCAGTTTCGGGCTTAATGCTAGTTTAAGTATAAAGTAACGTAGTCAAGTTGAAAGTCATAATTTTATTAAGAGAATAAATATGCAACTACATTACATCAATCATCATAAAGATATAATTAAACCAAGATTATAATAGACAAAAGAATTCAAAAGTTTAGAAGTAAGTAACTAGTACAGATCACGGAGAAAATGAACAATTACCAAGTTCACCTACCGAGCCTACAACACTACACAAGAACATATCCATATCCACATTCCCACTGCAGCTCCTAAACAGATTCCCTAGCAACCACAGCACAGACTTACTCACACCATCGTCCCTATCCATCACAGCCTTCAACAGAACATTAAAATTATTTACCACAAAATGAGTTACAACAATATTAGAGACTTGCTCGCTCACACAAATGTTCGCCATAGTTCGGACAACATGCTCCAACTCACAACAATACGCGTTCCGTGGACATTGGACATGTTTCTGGATACTTGCATAGAGCTGTTCTAATAGTTTCATCACCAAGTCGTGGTCGACCTCTGGCAAGGAAAGGAAGCAGTCATGGCAGGATAGAGTGAAGATTATCTGGCTGGCTGTCTTCGAGGCGCCCTTCAGCCGCGAGAGGGCGTGCAGCATCTTCTGGATGTGCCGTGGCCTGAGAGTGGGACGGATTGATATTATTAGTAAACCGTCGCATACGGAAAGATCAGTGTTTATGATATGACTTAGGGGTACACAAATTGCAACAATACCGTATTAAGGGTCGAAAGATAGAACGTGAGTTAGCTCTTAGCTCCAGTCTTTGACATTTTTAACGACAACAAAAATGGATTTGAAGCGTATGTCTGTGTGTGAGACTGTGGCACACTAGCTCTCAAACGGATGGACGGATTTTAATGCATTTTTTTATCGAAGCTGTGTTGTTTTCTTACCTCAGTTCCTCTTTTAGCTGTGTGACGAAGTGGTTGAGGGCATACAACACCGAGTCTAATACCTGCGTGTTCAAGATAATCATATGAATAAAACAATAGCATTCAGGTAAGTAAACATTTCTGTCCGGTCAGGTGCAGATGGCCAATTGGACAGAGAAACATAATTGCAATAATAGGTAGCCTTTGTACAGAAGTGGGTTTCATATATCTGGGGGCGCGGTAGCGCCCCCAAGCCAAGTCGAGCAAAAAGCAAAACATACGGGCGCTGCAGTAACATCCTTTACAGGAAGCCATTCAGAGCATATTTGACCTACCTGTTACTCCGTTGTGGATAAAGATAGAAACCTGAATTCCCGGCGGCTAAAAGGTACCATGTCATAAGACATATTCTCAAAATTTCAATAAATTTGAACCAGTAGAGTTGAAGGTACAGCAATTCAAAGTTCCTTAATTTTGACACTCACTGACTCACTGATTCACGATCATGAAAACTCTAAAGGTTACTTCTAGCGAACCCACAAGCTTAAAATTTTGAGCATGGTTAGAGTTTAGCCTGCAAAGCCAAGGAAAACTCAAACATTGCGCAATTTTAGCCCCAATTTCATAATATATAAATTATCAATAAGCTCAGTACACGACTACTTCGATTCATCGCTATTCCCCATTAGATGTCGCTAGTCGCTATGTGTATCTTGAATCGCGGTATGGTTTGGTTCCAGCTATGATTTAAATAACCGGCCAAGTGCGAGTCGGACTCGCGCACGAAGGGTTCCGTGCCATTATCTATAAAAAACCGCAAATAAAATGTATGGGAGCCCCCCTAAATATTAATTTAATTTTAATTTAATTATTTATTTTTTAAATAAATAATATACTCAATATATTGTGAACACTTTAAGCGTCTACCTGCTACCATTATCAATATCGAGCAAAAATGAGCAAAAAAATCACGTTTGTTGTATGGGAGCCCCCCTTAATATTAAATTTCTTTTGAAGTTTAGTATTTGTTGTTATAGCGGCAACAGAAATACATCATCTGTGAAAATTTCAACTGTCTACCACGGTTCATGAGATACAGCCTGGTGACAGACGGACGGACGGACGGACAGACGGACAGCGAAGTCTCAGTAATAGGGTCCCGTTTGGCACCCTTCGGGTACGGAACCCTAGTAAAGCGGTTACAATATTGTCTAATATCGCTATTCCCCATTAGATGTCGCTACACTCTCAAAAAAATATTGCCATTGCTACAAAAAAGCTTTGATGCTGGACAGTCGTCAAAGGTGCATAGTAATGAAGACAACGTTTTTATTGTTACTCTTCAATTGCTAATGCAACAAATTTACCAACATTGATGTAACAGCAATAAAACAACTGTTGAAATTACAATGCTAAAATTTTTCATGTCACAATAGGATTTCATGTCCTTTTGTTCCCATGACAAATTCCTTTAACTATCATATCAAAGTATATTGTCCCTACTTCTAATTTCCCTTAGCTACAGTATCAAATCTGCTTTGTTCCGATGACAAAGTATTTTGCTACTCTAGCAAAGTAACATTGTTGATCTGGATACCTGCACTTTGTTAATGGTACACCATGAACAAAAATTATATACTCCACGAAGCTACTGCCTATTATTCCAGGAGCATGCGTACCCTGAAATATGCTTATTTTGTACACCAAACACCATACATGCGTATGGTGCATACATAGAGAACTCCGGTCAAAGTACGCATACCTCTAATAATAAAGGCACAGAAGCTTCGGGGACTATATAATTTTTTCAGTGTACCATTTACAAAGTGAAGGGATCAAAACCTACAATGTTACATTACTCGGGTAGCACAAGATATGATAAAGAGGATAGCGGTATTTGAGAATCCTAAAAGAAAAAACGAAGACATTTCTATCAAAAGTATGGTATATTAATCTCTACTCGAGTCACACTAGGATTACAACAAAGAACAAAATATTTAATACCGAGTGTTTGGTGTATCAAGTGAAAACACTTTTTGGGGAGTAGGAGACATTATCCTGACAACTTTTACTGTGAAACCGATTTGATCGGAGCATCTTTATTTTCCACTTCTCCATACAAATTAGCTGATGACTGCTTGGTGCTTAAATTTTCTGCAAATCCATATTTCTTCACGCACGACGACGGCACGAGCACCAACACAGGTGTTCTTTGCACGAAATTCACGTTGAAACTGGCAGAGTCAGAGAAAAGGTTTGCGCTTGCGACGAACAAGTACTTTGAGCTACTGCCGCATCAAAAACACACTTAGCCGTATCAATAACACAACTAGCCATAGTAACAACGCCTATTTTGATAGATTAAACTTTGCTACAACATCACTTCATAATAGGTGATAAGTTGGCAACGTGCCGTAGTTATCCCGTTTAAATATTTTTAACATAGTTACCGTATCTACGTGTCTTTAGCTGAAATAAAAAAACAATTTCAACAATAAAAAAGATGTCACAGGCACTATGGGCCTATAGCTGCAGCGACGATGCACTTACGTGTGGTAACAATAAATTTCTAACAAAGCATTTATTGTCGCTTTGTCAGCCGATTTTTCTCTGAGTGTAGGTGTGCATTTCCTGAATCGCGGTATGGTTTGGTTTGAGGTATGATTTATATTTATATAATTCACCGCCCAGACTTGTCACAAATCGTAACATCAAAGCCACAGAGAAGAGCCCATAGAGATAGGGAGTGGGCTTTGAGGAAGTCGGTAGCTAACGCACAAGAAATAGTACCCGAAAAGAAAAAAAGGAAAGTTACTTACAAAAAGAAATGAGATCCCAACAAAACATGCATATGCATATACAAAAACGCCAGTCTCGCAGCCTGCGCAGTTTATTCTACCGTAAAAAGTTGTGAGATCTAATTTTAAACCAAGTCGGTTAATTTAACCAGTATCTGTGTATGGTAGAATCTTTCCAACAACTTTATTATCGTATACTGTTAAGTACCTACCTAATTAGTTAACTAATAACATTTATAGTGATCGGATCAATATAAGACATCTTTATTTCTTCAATAATAATTAGAATAACTTGGCAATCGCGCTCAACTGACCACTCTATAGCACCCAGAGCACAAATGAATATTATTACTCAACACAACATATCTCTAAATAAAGATAAACTTAACTAATAAGAAAACAACGAATTATTTCGGAGCGAGAGCAATAGGTACATTACGTTGCACACACGGTCCTATAGTCGACAACTTTTCTACGTGCGATTGCCAAGTCATTCTAATTATTATTGAAGAAATAAAGATGTCTTATATTGATCCGATCACTATAAATGTTATTAGTTAACTAATTAGGTAGGTACTTAACAGTATACGATAATAAAGTTGTTGGAAAGATTCTACCATACACAGATACTGGTTAAATTAACCGACTTGGTTTAAAATTAGATCTCACAACTTTTTACGGTAGAATAAACTGCGCAGGCTGCGAGACTGGCGTTTTTGTATATGCATATGCATGTTTTGTTGGGATAAAGTGTTTCTTCTTACATCTCGATAAAAAAACATCCAACCTTTCTGGGATAGGTACCTAAGTTGAAATCAAAAGCTGACCTGTATCACAGCACAGGATGCTCATTCCATACAAATTAGAATTAGTAACCCTTCGTAAAAAAGAGATGGCGTGAGGAGTAAGATTTGTACTTTAAACGCCATGGTTTCAGTTAACATACTTCTAGGTGGCGCTAATCTTAGAATAAATCCTATATATTTTAGCCCCATCTCGTGGTATTTACAATTTTTCGATGGTGCTGCACCAAGCGATAATGACCTGGAACTAAAAAAACTGGAGGTTCAAAAACTATGTCAAAAACGCCCTATTGAAGTAGTCTTATTACAGTGTAAAAGAATATTTAGATGACAAAACTGCATGGTCTTTACCTTCAGAGTCAGTACGTCTCTCCTTGGTGTATTTCCTTGGACTTAAGTAGAAATACATAACATTGTATTTTTAAGGCTCTGATATTTTAAGAGGTACGGGGGAGTTTCTTGCCCTTCTTTGCTCCATCCCTAAGCCCACAACTTCCGAACGGGCGGTAGTATACAAAAATATTAATATTATATTGACGTTGACTAAGTAATATGTATGATTTTATGGTCAATAAAAATTTTGAACTGAACTAAAGAAGCTTCTGTAGCATCTCAGTTTACACCGGTGTCATTATTTTGTTCTAGGTGGTCTATCTGTATTAGTATAATATTATAGTATCTGTGCCTGTATTCAAAGTTCACTCCAATTTTGTACACACATTCTAGCCGGCACTTATTATCATTGGATATCATCATACCATGGGAATGTATTACTTCATAAACAGTGATAGTGTTACCTCACTGTCACTTGTGTTGTGGGCGATATCGGTGAGTTTAGCCAAAGCACCCTGTTCTGTGAGCTGGATGCAGGCCCTCTTGCTGGTGGCTGCGAGGTTGCCGAGGGCCCATGCGCTTGTCACCTGCATAGCAACCATAAACATAAATATTTATATTTACATACGAGCACATACATTGCTTCTGACCCCACACTAGGATACCCTGTGGGAACCAGCAAAGAGGATCATTGCAAGCATCCAAGACATGGGGATTATTTTTTGTTTTCTCTATCCCTGGCCAGGAATCGAACCTGGGACGCATGGTAGGCCACAAAGGTCATGAAGGAACAAAACAATCATTATTATGATGATATGTTCACATTGTTCCTACTATGGTTTATTTGCACTATAATAGGCATATGGCTCTTCCAACGGAGATACTGGAATGGAACTGAATCATAGACAAAACCTCAACTAGTCTCACCATGTGCCACATCTCGTTGAAATACACAGAATGTGACTCAATGTTACTAGCTATTTATATCACTGATCAGATTTGTTTCTTTTCGGCAGCTAATGGGTAAAATCTTAATCTACTTCTAGATCACCAGTTCAGTAAGTTTACATTTTTTTTATTTAAATTTTATATACAGGCACATACATTGCTTCTGGCCCCACACTAGGATACCCTGTGTCATGGGAACCAGAAACAGCGAAATCATAAACATGTAAACATCCAAGACCTGGGGTTTTTTTTTCCCCAGCCGGGACTTGAACCCGGGAGCTCTCGCATGGTAGGCAGAGGATTACTCATGAGGTTTCCTACGAGATGAAGAGATTAAATAAAGCATAGTTTGGTTAATACACTTACAATCAGTTCATTGCTAAGACTATCAAGGCAGATTATCAGATACGGGCCAGCAGCGGTCGCAACCAAAATGCTTCCTCGCCCGTCTGCCAGTGCCAGGTTGATGCAGCATCCAGTTGCCTCACACTGCTTCTGAATGTTGTGACCTGCAAGACAATATTCTTCTAAACCAGAGGTCTGTAAAACCTGTACTTTGAATGATGTGCCAGTTATGAGTTGCTTTTATAGGCTTAATGCTTAATTTAATGTCAAATATTTTTTCTTTTCCCCAGGAGGAGAGAGAGAGAGAGACTGAAGGGCTTAAAAGAAGGGACATCTTTCTTAGCCCAGCAATGGGACTGTAGCAGTAAGAAATCAGTGTCTAAATAGTTACCAGAAATCTCCCGGACTAAGCCTCGTAACGCTCCATGAGTGCTCAAAACCGTCTCAATATATCTCTCATCATCGAGGAGTGCATTCTTCAGCAGGTAAAGTTCTTGTGCTGATATCGCTGATTTTGTCTTCAACTTGGTAGCGACGATGACAACTGTTGCTGAATTTTTTCTGGTAATAAAAAATATACAAAAGCAATAGGTACATCATCGCTACACCCGAATTCCTACACAAGTGGTCTCAAAAGCGAAAAATTTTGAAAATTTGACAATAGTCGGGTTCTGCCCCCTTATCGACAAACTGACCCATGCAATGCAAGTTTACACAAGACGGAATTACTAGAACTACAAGTTGCAAATAATTGAAACAAAAAGTAAACTTTAGAAAAAACCGACTTCCACAAACCCTATTTGATTAGATTGAGTTTAATACAAACTGTAACCCCTTATCCCCTCCCCCCCCCCCTTGGGGAATTAATTTTGTCAAATCCCACATCAGTGCTACCCCACGCTACTAAGGAACCCCTGTACAAAGTTTCATGGCTCTAGGTCCACCGGTTTAGGCTATGCGTTGCCTGCCCGTCAGCCACGCATTGTATTTGTACCTAGTATTGAGCAGATCTGGTGGTCATATGTGGTCTTCATCAGCAGTTCCGCATCACAATATTATGCTTACCATGTGCATTTGCACGAGTTATTATGAAAAACACAAAAATCACTATAGGTCTGCCTATAATATTTGAAGAGTTCCCTCGATTTCTCCAAGATCCCATCATCAGATCCTGACCTGGTGTCAATGGGACCAATGGGCAGGTAAACCCTTTCAAACAAAAAAATAATTTTCCAAATCGGTCCACCCGTTTAGGCGCTATCGGGGAACATACATAAAAAAAAAACAAACATTCGGACGAATTGTAAACCTTCTCCTTTGGGAAGTCGGTTAAAAATCGATTATTTACATACATGGAGCTGAAATCTCTACGGCTATCGCTAGCTTCGTCACGATGGTTTCTTCGACTCAGTTTGAGGAGATTACGCGTCGACTGTCGCATAATACTAATGGGCTGAGTCTCCACGTCCATGGCTAGATAAATTCGTCAGGAAAATCTTACATAAACCGACAGTAATTTCGAATCCTGCTGAATTTTCAGATCCGAAGAAAACAACACAAACAAAACAAAAACGTCAAACGCCTTACACGTTCTTGAAATTCTGAATTCAGCAGACGGAATTCAGATACTGACATTGGGAACATTTTTATAACGCCCTCAGAAAATGTGACCACTGAGAAATCCAGATGCTGTGTGTTTGCAGGCTCTTATAAAATAAACGTATGGACATGGACAGTAGAGCAAGCGACTCAAATTCAGAGTCTGAAATTCAGTAGTAAACGTAATTCGGGTGTTTTTCTAAATTTTATTCTATCTGTCAGATGATGAAGATGAAACATCAGACGCACGCATCAGACAAACTGTGGTGTGTGGAGAGGAAAGTGGGTGATTTCGGTGCGTCCGGAATTGAAAACCTAGATTCAGCTGCTGAATTCCGGAAGACATTTCAGACGTGACGTGTGCGTCCAGGCTAAAACCCCCGTTCCGAATCACGCCAAAATCGATTACATTACATAAACACTGCACAGCTTCTACGAGTCTGCAGAAGTTCTGTCTGACTGACTGAGTCAGTTTTTATCATGTTTTTATAGTACCTACTATTTATTTAGCGTTTGGTCGCTGTCGTCAACGTCACAACTCATAAAGGTGGCAGTTTGAGCAGCCATTTGATAGCCTCTTCGTCAGCGGAGTGGACTTTTTGCAGTCCTCCCTCGATCGACCATAGAGGACAATCGTCCGTCAGGTGGGCCATGCTCTGAATGGCTCCGCAAGAGCAGAAAGGGTTGTCTCTGTACCCCCAATTAAACATTAGTTCGGCACAGCGGCCCTGGCCAGTCCGGAGTCGGTTCAGCTTGGTCCAGCAGTTGCGTGGAAGGTTGAAGCCGTGTGGCCGATCGTTTGGGTTTTTGACCAGGTGCGCGTTTGGAGCGGGGGTGGATATCCATCTCTCCGCCCATTTCTCGGCTGCTGACATGGTTCCCTCGGAGATTTGGGACGCGATCAATCCGAAGGGTCTCCGAGATTTGAGGCGGAGGTTAGAGCTTGTTGCTTGGAGGTCCTCGTTGATGGGGAGGCGAGGCCGCACTTTTATTTTGTCGAACTGATACTTGACGGCTGTCTCTCTGCGTAGATCAGGAGGTATGGTGTTGCTGAGCACGGGCAACCAGGCTGAGTGGGTGGGCATTACCGTTCCTGAGATGAGCCGCATGGTGGAGTTCAGTTCGACGTCTACTGTGTTCGTATGGTGGCTGCCAGCCCAGACCGGGGAGCAGTATTCAGCTGTGCTGTACACCAGCGCCAGTGCAGATGTTCGCAGGGTAGGCGCGCGGCACCCCCACGTCGTTGAAGCGAGCTTGTGAAGTAGGTTGTTTCTGCTCGAGAGCTTCTTCTTTAATTTATACAGGTGATTTTTGTACGTGAGGGTGCGGTCTAGAGTGATGCCGAGGTAGACCGGGAAGGGATCGTGTCTGGCGATCTCGTTGCAGAAACGTATGGAGATGGTGTCGTTAGCCTGCTTGTTGTTGAGGTGAAATGTGCTGGAGACCGTCTTATTAGGATTTGGCTTCAGTCCCCAATACTTGAAGTAGTCCTCGAGTACGGCTACGTCTCCCTGGAGTTTTTCTTCAGTCTGGCTAAGAGTTCTCGCCTGGGCTGTTATGGCGATGTCATCAGCATACATAAAGGACCGGCCGCTTGTTTTGGGTATATCGCTCAGGTAAACATTAAAGAGGGTCGGGGCAAGTACTGAGCCCTGTGGGACTCCGTTGGTGAGAGTCTTTGACTTGCTCTTGACCCCGTTTAGGCTCACCTGGAATACCCGGTTTGAAAGGAGGGCGTCAAAGAGATGGTAGAGATGCTGGCAGCGGAGTATTTTGGTGAGTTTGAGGAGTAGGCCCTGTTTCCAGACGGTATCGAAAGCGGAGCTCAAATCGACAAAGACGGCTGCAGTTTTGTCTTGCTTTTGAAAACCTTTCTCTATGTGTGTTGTGAGAGAAAGGACTTGGTCGCAACAACTACGGTTCGGCCGGAATCCCGCCTGTTCAATTGGGAGAGCCTCCTCAATGTCTGGGGTGATACGCACCAGTAGGACCCTCTCGAAGAGTTTGTATGAAGTGCAAAGCAGGGAGATTGGTCGGTAATTCTTAGGGTCATCTGTTGGTTTCCCAGGTTTGGGTAGGGCTATCACGTTTGCTTTTTTCCACGTAGCGGGTAATTTGCAGTGATCAATTACGTGTGTAAAGAAGCAGCAAAGCCATGATATCGCCCGGGGGCCAAGGTGTTGTAAGAACTCAGGAAGTATTCCGTCTACTCCCGGGGATTTGCTTTTCTTTGTGTCCCTGAGCGCCACAATTACTTCTCCGATGCTTACAGCTCTCGTGTGGGAGGATCTTGTTTGGCATCGTGCTTTCAGCTCTTTAAGTTCCGTTTTAGTGGCCGTTTTCATTTTGGGGTGTATAAATGGGCGGCTGTTGCCTTTTAGGATGTTGGCTACGCTGTTAGGGGATACGGCCGATCTGGTCTTAGCGGGTTGCTCAGCTGCGCCAAGTTTGCGTATTGTTGACCACGCTTGACGGCTGGACCTTTTAAAGTCTGTGGTGTCAGTCGTTTCTTTCCAGCGCTCCAGCCTGGCTTGGTTGAGGTGATCGATGAGCTGATTCGCAATCTCGGGGTCTTCTGTCTCTTCCAGAACCTTCATTAGTGTGTCGCATTCCTTGTCCCAGCCCGGTATGTATTCTTTTCTACATCCTCTTGGTATTGTCTTCTTGGCAGCGGTTAGTAGCAGTTTTGTGAAACGGTCGTAATTGTTTACTGTCGGCTGTATTCTACCAATGACTGAGTCTATGTATATAGCAAACTGCTCCCATTCGGCTTTGCGAAGATTCCATCGTGGTGCTGGGTAACTGTGTATTATAGGTATTGTTATCCCCATGGTTATCAGTGAAGGTCTGTGTTGACTTCTGGGAAAAGTTGTTAGTACCCGTCTGTTGGACGCAATTGGCGTGTTTTCTTCGGTTGGAGAGACGAAACATAGATCCGGGTTGGTTCCAGTTTTCCAGCGGGCCGAGCGGAAGGAGGGCTTCTGTTTGCTGTCATATAGAAGGTGGAGATTGTTTGTGTTAGCCCAGTCCGCGAGAAGCACTCCCGCTGAGCAGTTCGTGGAGTAACCCCAATTGCTGTGGCTGGAGTTAAAATCGCCGATGTATGCAGTAGGACCACTTGGTTGGGGAAGTACGGTCGCTGGCCAGTCTGCTTTCGGAGGCTTGTAGATATTGTAGATGGTCAGGTTTCCTACTGTCATCGCTACACTGTGGTCTCCTGTGTTGGGGAGGTCGCTGGCTGTGTGTGCAATACTTGACTTTGCGTATGAGGCCAGTCCGTGCTTATTGTGCAGTTTTATTGAGATTAACTCGAAGCCGGGAATGTCTAGTTTATCTGTGGTGCAATCGCTTATGTGGGTCTCCTGAAGCAGCAAAATGTCCACCCCGTGTTGCGAGGATAGTTCTTGGAGGACTTCGATTTTGGCTTTAGTCAGGCCTTCGACATTGATTTGAAGTATCTTTAGGCATTTCCCAACCTTACGTTGGTCGTTAATAAAGCCCTTAGAGGAGCTGTCAGAGTGTGGGTTCTTAGAAGAACCGGTTCTGTTCATCTTGGTGACGTTGACGGTGCCGAGAGGCTCAGGATTTTTAAGGAGCGTTCGGCGACCAGGTTGTTGTTTATTTAGCACCACCCAGGGGACACGTGTGGATTCAGGACTTCCACGGACGCAAACAACATTGTCCCCCAACGCACCTACTAACAGCAGGCGATAAGATATGGTGCGGTCCGGACCACCCGGACTGTCCGGTATGCTCTGCTCAACAGACGATAGGACAGAGGGGTTACTATAAACTCTTATAATAGCAGGACCTAAACCGGGCAGTTTTGCTTTTTAATACTAGAATGTTATGAATTTGTATGAAAAAAGCAGAACTGCCCGGCTTAGGTCCTGCTATAAGAGTTGATAGCAATAGCAACCCACCCACCAGCTTGTCGATCGAACTGTCCTCCAGTCTCTTTTGAGCGTGCTATGTACCTATTAGCGTCACGGAATGCTCCTCAAATGGTAGGGAGGGAGAACTGTCTTCACTCATAATAATTAAAGTTTTCTTTCCCATTTTCGCGGAAAAAACTTCTCTTTGCAACAAACTTCAAGCTGACGTCTAGCTGTCACTGTCAGTGTGACGTCTGTGCGACTTTCATCCACCTATTTCACGGGGCGACGACGGGTGCGATCGCCCGCTCACGTCCGACGATGTTACTGAACGGTTTGGTGCGATCGCCGGGTGATCGCACTGACTTTCTGAACGGGCTGGTGCGTCGGCAGGTGTGAGCGGGCGACGTTACTGAGTTGCGTTCGTTTATTCACACCCGGTGTACGGTGTTGACACCAGATATCACACCGGCGGCCGTTCGTTTATTCACTCTAAACAGCGTTCTTTATGCAGTGTTTTAACACCGTGTACATCACGTGTACATACCCTACACCGGGTGTGAATAAACGAACGCAACTCTGAACGTACCCCAGCGTTCAATTCAACTGTCATCACATCACTGTCAGTGTCAGTGTCATGTCATTCATTCATTTATCATTTCATATTGGAACGTGCTTGTTGCGAATTGTGTTGTGTTTTCTACTGAAGAGGGCAAAATATATCGATAATAAAATAATCAACTGCCTTACATATTTTCTTGACCATTTACCGCAGTATATAGCTGTTCACTTGGAGCACAGCAACAAGCCTCTTTTCCATCATGCTGTGAATTGCAATCCAATTTATCCCTTGGGTTTCCACACGGTACCTATCTTATCTTGCTTCCGATCAATAAGTAATCTATTTCGGCTTATGTCTTCATAGATAACTGGAGGTTTCCATTATTCCATTGTCAAGTCAAGTGCCCTGTCTAGGGAACAAAAGTGGCACGAATGGATACTCTTAGGTAAGTGCTGAAGGTACCTACTTACCTAAACCTGTAGAGTAGGTTTGCAAGTCCAAGGTTGTTTCTAGTCTCGCTACTATTAATTCGTATGTTTACTCAATGTTTTGCACCAAAATATTACAGAGTTCTGTGGTTCAATTACAAGTTTCGTTTGGATGTAAATAAGGTGTCGCCAAGCAGGAGCTTCCGCCCCCTTATCGACACTCTGACTCAAGTTTCATTTAATACAGACAAGCTATGTTTCAGGATAAACAATGTATGTACCCTTTGATTGACGAAATAAATCATCTTGGCTAGAATATAATAATAATGATATTCTTATTGGTCAAACATTAATATGATATGATATACATATTTCAAGTCTAAATAATTAATTGTTGGCAATTAATTATTTAGCCGATTTCTATGATTTATAATTCATATGCCCTTTCATGGCAGAACATAGACCTATCACATTACTTAATTTTATTAATTAAGATCATACCTAATTGAAAATATTATAGACTGAATAATAAAACTTAAAAACATCAATTAGAAAGAAATTGGGTTACATGTGCAGGGTCTATGACTTCCTGATACCTAGAAGTTGGGTTACATGTGCAGGGTCTATGACTTCCTGATACCTAGAAGTTGGGTTACATGTGCAGGGTCTATGACTTCCTGATACCTAGAAGTTGGGTTACATGTGCAGGGTCTATGACTTCCTGATACCTAGAAGTTGGGTGACATGTGCAGGGTCTATGACTTCCTGATACTTAGAAGTTGGGTTACATGTGCAGGGTCTATGACTTCCTGATACCTAGAAGTTGGGTTACATGTGCAGGGTCTATGACTTCCTGATACCTAGAAGTTGGGTTACATGTGCAGGGTCTATGACTCCCTGATACCTAGAAGTTGGGTGACATGTGCAGGGTCTATGACTTCCTGATACCTAGAAGTTGGGTTACATGTGCAGGGTCCAGGACTTCCTGATACCCAGAAATTAGGTTACATGTGCAGGGTCTATGACTTCCTGATACCTAGAAGTTGGGTTACATGTGCAGGGTCTATGACTTCCTGATACCTAGAAGTTGGGTTACATGTGCAGGGTCTATGACTTCCTGATACCTAGAAGTTGGGTTACATGTGCACAGGGTCTATGACTTCCTGATACCTAGAAGTTGGGTTACATGTGCAGGGTCTATGACTTCCTGATACCTAGAAGTTGGGTTACATGTGCAGGGTCTATGACTTCCTGATACCTAGAAGTTGGGTTACATGTGCAGGGTCTATGACTTCCTGATACCTAGAAGATACAATTATAGTGTAATGGATCAAAGCTGGTACTGATTTTCAGATTTTCAACATTATTTTCTAAGAAGAATCTACTCAGAATTCATATCATAATTTCTTTATTGGACTTCAATAACATACAGAAAACTTATAATAATAGATAGACAATCTACAAAGAAAGTAAGAATTCAACTCAATTACTCTGGATAAAAGGATTGCAATCATCAGACCTATAAGAATTTGTCTAGGGCACACACAACAATGTTATTTGCCTGTGTCATGTAGGTATATGTATGTTGATTTAAACCTCTCGCAAGCGAGACTATTGTAATCTATTGTTAGTTAGTTTGGCCCACATATGTCCTTCTGTGAACCCAAAATACAAATACAAATTCGTTTATTTTACCAAACAGAGTACAATTATAAAACTTACTGAAATGTGTGGGTACTTAGAAGACTGCTATATTTTATGTAATTATTTGAATCTAATGATAACTTTTGATCTTCCTCCCAGGATCTACCTAGTCACCTGGAATGTGGCGACGAGGTCCCCGGGACAGGACCTCAACTCTCTGCTGGACTTCCCCTCACAATTCAACAAGAACAAACCGCTTCCAGACTTCTATGTCATTGGGTAACAGTCTCTTATAAAGTCTTATGTAAAGACTAGTTATTACATAATTATCTAATTGCTGTGTGACTGAATAAGAAATCTTGTTTAACCTACATACTTTACTCAACTTTGCTTTATACTTTATTGCACAGAAAACATAATACAGACACTTAATATAGGAAAAAAACATGTACAAAGGCGAGCTTATCTCTAAAAAGAGATCTCTTCCAGCAAACATAGGATGGAGAGGATTACTTATTAAAAGGTAGACCTACATTATTGTCTGCACAACGATAAATATTAAATATTTCTCTTTCCAATTTGTAAGCAATGGTACCTACAGTATTATTCACTCACTTAATTAATAATAATAAGTAACCCATTAAAGTCCCCACCGAGGGCCTGGGCCTTTACTCAGATTCAAGTAAGATTGAGCCACGCCAGCTATTTACATATTTGCACACATTGGTCACAATTTTGCCCACCCCATGTGTTTGTGTGACGTTCCCACCTCAAGCCGGCTACTGACATGTGTTTGTGTGATGTACCCACATTGAGCCGGCTACTGACATGCCTGCTTTATAGGGCATCATAGAATGGAGCCAGAACCAATGTATGTGCCTCTATAAGTCTATAACATAACAAACATTTGTATAGTTATCAAAATTATTGTCCCTTAGCCTACAAGAAGTGAAGTCACAGCCCCAAAACCTGCTAATGGACACACTCTTCACCGACCCCTGGACGGCAGCGTTCAACAAGATCCTCTGCCGACAAGGCTTCATCATCGCTAAGAGCATCCGACTGCAAGGCATCCTGCTGATGGTCTACACACAGATCAAACACGTCACACACCTGAGAGACATTGAGGCGCAGTACACAAGGACTGGGTTGGGAGGGATGTGGGTATGTATGCACAGAATAACTATATTCTGGCCGCTGAGTAATGCAATCCTCACACATGTATGTCACGCGCTACTTTTTACTCTATTACACTTGTCGGAGTCACTTTTACAGTCAATATTGACTACTCAGGAAAATTACAAAACTGTATCTTGTGAAGATTTTTCCGTTTATGTATTAGAAAGAAAGAACTATTGAAAAAAATAATGTCCTCTGACAAATATCAGTAATAAACATCCTTCTTAATTATTATCTGTTGGCTTTTACTTATTACCTGTACAGCGTTTTGCTTTAGACAGGCATTTTTCTGATAAATCAGGCATTTTAGGTACTCCCTCTATTTACATATGGTAACCCTATCCGGGAGCGAGACAGAGCTACACTAGACAGCTGTCTAAGGGGGTATAAGCTTACTCTCCCTCCCACAGGGCAACAAAGGAGCGGTCAGCGTCCGGTTCAACATCTACGGGTGTTCAGTCTGCCTGGTCAACTGCCACCTCACGGCCCACGAGCACCTGCTGGCTGACCGGATCAACGACTACAACACGATCATCAAACAACACGTCTACCATGTGCATGAGACCATCAACATACTGTATCATGAGTGAGTAACGAGGATTTATCATTTTTTGGGAACAGCAATGTGATTACATTTTAGGCGAATTAGATGTACAGGGAACATATCATATCCATACTATGTGACGAGTAATAAATAAATAAATAAATATAAAATGTTACGGCTTAATATAACAATATCTGGGGACCGATCTTTACTTTGCTTTACTTTATACTTTATTGCACAAAAACAGAATACGGACACTTAATAATGGAAAAAATCTTTACACGGCGGCGCGGCGGTTGGTTGGTACATAATTGAAACAAAAAGTAAACTTTAGAAAAAACCGACTTCCACAAACCCTATTTGATTAGATTGAGTTTAATACAAACTGTAACCCCTTATCCCCCCCCCCCCCTTGGGGACTTAATTTTGTCAAATCCCATCTCAGTGCTACCCCACGCTACTAAGGAACCTCTGTACAAAGTTTCATGGCTCTAAGTCCACCGGTTTAGGCTACGCGTTGCCCGTCAGCCACGCATAGTAGATTGTATTTGCACCTACTATTGAGCAGTTCTGGTGGCCATATGTGGTCTTCATCATCAGTTCCGCATCACAATATTATGCTTACCATGTGCATTTGCACGAGTTATTATGAAAAACACAAAAATCACTATAGGTCTGCCTATGATATTGGAAGAGTTCCCTCGATTTCTCCAGGATCCCATCATCAGATCCTGACCTGGTGTCAATGGGACCTATGGGAAGGTGAACCCTTTCAAACAAAAAAATAATTTTCCAAATCGGTCCTTCCGTCTAGGCGCTGCCGGGGTACATACATTAAAAAAAAACATCCGGACGAATTGTAAACCTCCTCCTTTAGGAAGTCGGTTAAAAAAATAAATAAAAGATAATTCATATTCATCAGACTGCATTATCATTATCACCAATCATAACTATGCTGTTCTGTTTTAATCGTTTCGCTCGCGTTGAAACACACAGGGGCCAATTACGAATGAACAATAGATTGGCGAGCGAGAGGGTTACAATAGCCTATGCAAACGAGAAGCAAAGATGCATTTTTGCCTGCGGGCCACCGGCCTTATAGATGATAGTTTAACGTGTAGTTGACAGGCTTAATTAGAGTTGACAACCTGTAAAAGAGTTACACAAAGTACATCTGCATGATTGCGGTTACAGTTAAATAGCATAATTGACATCTGTCGTGTATTATTATTTTCCTTATCATTGTTCAAGAGACATCATAATATAATTACCGATAGCATACATACATCGAGGTAGAAAGAGGGGCGTTTATATCAAACGCCATTCGCATGGGACACGAGAGAGATAAAAATTATGGAAGAAACATAAATACTGGGATGTATCACAGGGATTTCATACAAATTAAAATTAGTAACCCTTCGTAAAAAAGAGATGGCGTGAGGAGTAAGATTTGTACTTTAAACGCCATGGTTTCAGTTAACATACTTCTAGGTGGCGCTAATCTTAGAATAAATCATATATATCTTAGCGCCATCTCGTGGTATTTGCAATTTTTAGATAGTCCTGCACCAAGCAATAATGGCCTCGAACTAAAGAAGCTTCCGTAGCATCTCAGTTTATGCCGCGCCGGTGTCATATTTAGTTCTAGGTGGTCTATCTGTATTAGTATATTATTATAGTATCTGTGCTAGTAGACCAAGCTACAGTAGTAACGCACATTTTCAGCTACGTATTCTGGCTGGGTGACCTCAACTTCCGAACCGACCACCCGACCGGAAGCAGCCCAACCTCGGAGGAGATCGTCGCATCCCTCCGCAAGATAGAGAAGGACAAATACACCGCTCTTCTAAAGCACGACCAGTTGCAAGCAGTCAGAGAGACGGAGGAAGCCTTCTCGGAGTTCAGCGAACCCGAGATACAGTTTCCGCCGACTTATAAGTTTCTTATTGGGAGCGACGATTATGATCTCAAGTGAGTTACTTTGATTATTTTAAGCCGAGTGTCACATTTTCTTTAAAACATAATTACAGCCCGCGCCTCGCTTCTTGCGCTCTGAGCGAGTTGTGACCTCTCGTCACAGAAGAGATAATAGTACTACGTACAGAACGGCCACTCCCTTCCCCGCGCGGATTCAGATACCGCACCTCACCCCGGAGTCGGGGAGCCTCTTCGGGAGACACTTTGTATAGAAGCTGAACGCACACATTCACAAACGAACGAGTTTACGCACACATTTGCACGTGTACAAATGTCATTAGGCTATGTAGTAGTAATAGGTGATTATTTTACGAGCGTTCTATGGAGTGTCCGAGGTGTGCTCTCGTACCCCCATAGGCTAAGAGCGTGTTCCCTACTTCCCACTACCCTATATAAGTTACTCTATGCTTCCCACTATCGTACGTTTACAATAACCTATCTGCAGAGAGATAGGGTCCAATTTGACATAAGTTCCACAGCGCAACTGTTTATGCATAGATAGAATACCAATGGACGTATGACGGCACGACAGATAGTCGTTCCATTTATTTTATCGTGGCAAATAAATGAAATCTGAATCTTTAAATGGAGATGTTACCATTAGGACGATACGATTGATTATCGTCTGAGACTTTTTTACGGCGGTCCCCCAACGACTAATTAATCGTGTCGTCATAGTATAAGGTGGGTTATGAGCAGTGATCGGAGTAGGCAGAGCTATTTTATGTACTTGCCATATGTAAGAATAATATGGATACTCCCCGAATCTGATTTGAATTGAATTCTAGTGGTGCAGAAAGAGACAAAAACAGGTGGGTCACTCTTGTTTTCGTTTCGTTTCGAGGAACACCCCGCTATTGTTTTTGTTTGGCGATATCACGACGAGTTTCAACAAAGCGGCAACGTCGCACGTTAGGAAAAAAGTTTGGCAACGTGTTGCTGATATAAAATTTACAATGTCGCTCATGCGCTTATTGCCTTACATAAACCATGTTTTATACTTATTGATAAAAACAATTATATTTATTAAAACCCCGGAGTATCAGTCCCAATACCATGGATTATCCATAATAATATCAATGTTTGCGGTCAATGAACCTAAATAGCTCTGCCTACTCCGATCACTGGTTATGAGAAAGAGAGGTGACAGCTTGCTAAAGCTAAGGAATCTTATAACAGTATTTGTATGTATAGGTAGTTAATGCTTGAATGCCTCGCTACACTCGGGAGTCATTCCATCACCATTTTGAAGACAGTATGACAATTTATGGACAGGAAAGAAACTCTGCTTTTGATGTATGTTTGTAACAAAGCGTAAACGCCCTACTCGTGGGACTAATATGACAGTTCCCTTCCTCATTGATCGCCAATCGATCGATCTGTATCTGTATTCGAAAGTACATATCAGATCAGACTTATTCGTAGCATCTACAAACAGTACTTTCGGAAGTACTTAAGAGATTTTTATTTCGTCCGCCGTCATTTGACCTCCAGGTTCATTATTGTGTAATTTATACGCTTACGATATAATTGGGTTCGTACTGAGACGTAGCGTCATAACTTCTGATCAACGTACCTTCAATCGTGCTACAAATTGCGTGATGGGTTAGAGTCACGTGACGTCACGTCAGAGGTTCACGCAAAATGGAGACGGTATTGGACAACATTAAATATATTCGAGAAAATGTGGTAATCCTATCAGATGGTAGCGTAGAAATCTATATTTCATTATATTTTAGAGTAATTTTTTTAATTTTAATTTTATTTTTTATTTAGCCATCAAAGTGTCCCACTGCTGTGCAAAGGCCTCCCCCTCTTTCGTCCACACTTCCCTGGTCTGTGCCACCTCCGGCCACCCCGGCAAAAACTTGTCGAGGTCGTCCCGCCATCTCCGTTTAGGCCTGCCCCTACACCGGTATCCCTCCTGTGGCACCCAGTCAGTGGCGATTTTCGCCCATCTGTCTGGGTGCATGCGACTTACGTGGCCGGCCCAGTTCCACTTTAGCTTAGCGGTCTGTGCACCCACATCAGCGATGCCAGTTATGGAGCGCAGTGTAGTGTTCCTAATGTGGTCCGTCCTACGAACATTTAGGATGCTGCGCTCCATTGCTCGCTGGCAAACCTTGAGGTTGGACTTCTGAAGTTCGGTCAAAGACCATGACTGAGCGCCGTAGGTTAGGATAGGCAGGATACACATGTCGATGAGCTTGCGCTTGAGGGTCAGCGGAAGGTTACCCTTCATAAAAGTAATGAGTAAAATATGTTTTTTTTTTTGCGGATTCCAGGAATTAAAATCTGTGAAGAAAAATGACGGAAACGCTGCGTCTGACGTTTATATCTCTGGTGACGTCACACGCTCGTCCCTGACATCTTATAAAATAAAATAAAAAGCCTTTATTTAGCTCACATTTCCAAATATTTACAAATGTAAATAATTTCTTATAATACTACTTTTTGATTAAATTATTTTGATTATAGCTATATTTTTTTCATATTTAGCATTAATTTGTTTATTATCTATTTTTTAGCATATTATTTTTAGTTAAACATTCATATTCATTTTGTGTAAACCATGCCTTAATAATTGAATTTGTTTTATTTAAATATATATTTATAGTACCTACCTATTTATGTAGATAGTATTTATTTATGAGCACCCTGACCGGGTGAAGGCCTTCACCCTGTCCTCTTGCTTGACTAAATCATAATTATGGCGGGCGTTCACTCACGAGCATGTGACGTCACGCGAGTCATGTGACCGGCGCCATTAGAAAAACAGCGTTTTTGGAGCGGTCTTTTCAAATTCAACTATAATATTATTATTTTTTATTGAAACTACAGAATATCCCGGAAATATTAATGTAATACGCTTAAAATGTAATAACATTTATTTTAAAACTACTTCCGAAATGAGGCCAATACCGTAGCGTACCAATTATGTATTTATCACTTATATTATGAAGCGTCCGTAGCCGAAGGTAACGATAGTGCGGGTGCAGCAACATCTGGCTACGACGGGTATAGGATGGGTGACCCGTTTCTATGTGGCATTGGTTTCGGGCGCGTAATTATTATTATTTTATTTTATTAACAAAAATCCAAATTTAATCTTAAAAAGTAATCTTAAAATGAAGGATTAAGGATTTCATTATGTAAACAACCTATGCAATCGAAAAGAAGAAATAGAAGGAAAAATAACCAAAAAAACAGCATGAGTGCCTTACTTATGGCAGGTGTGTCCCGTGTGTGTAGGTTGGTTGGTATATATTATTTTAGTATTAATCACGAACCCCGTCAACATTTCAGACGGAAACCTTCCTGGACGGATCGCATACTCTACAAGGTTGTGGCTAACAACTATGAGAACGTGACGCTACGCGCGGATAACGTGACATACAACCACCTGCCACACTACACCGTGAGCGACCACAAGCCTGTGATAGCGCAATACAACGTCAAGGTGAGAGGAGATTACTGTAGATGGGTCCATTTTACGATTTTGGTGTCACACGAATGAGATTCGTCATTCGTGTGACGTGAAATACGGTGTTACGCACGCTGCAAATAGCGTTGCAAGCGTTTCGAATCTGCTACGAACGCTGTTACGGCACGCTGCAAATAGCGTTGCAAGCGTTTCGAATCTGCTACGAACGTTGTTACGCACGCTGCAAATAGCGTTGCAAGCGTTTCGAATCTGCTACGAACGTTGTTACGCACACTGCAAATAGCGTTGCAAGCGTTTCGAATCTGCTACGAACGTTGTTACGCTCGCTGCAAATAGCGTTGCAAGCGTTTCGAATCTGCTACGAACGCTGTTACGGCACGCTGCAAATAGCGTAGCAAGCGTTACGAATCGTCTACGAGGGTCGATTTCACGAATTTTTATGTCACACGAATGACCCAGATATTTATGTATTTTATTACCCCCTTATTAATTAAAAGTTACTTCGGAAGTAACTACCGGACAGAGCTCTAGCTCTGTGTTACTGTGTTCTTTGTAGTTTCTCCTGGAGTAAGGTTAAAGAGTGGGGTTAATGATAAAAAATCCGATAGACAATGACTGTCGTCTCGTTACTGTCACTGAACCGTCATTGTCTTAACGGAATAGGACCCCTGTGGCCATAAATGGAGGCAACACGTCAGTGCATGTTGTTTACAGTACAGGTCAGATATTTAGAGCTGGCACGTTCACAGTACTCACACTAATGCAATGCCACTATAATTATGTACAGTTTAGAAATCGAAATAGGTAAATAATCACGTTTGTCACGTCATCACAAGCAAAAATGAGCATATCTATATATATAAAAATGAATTGCTGTTCGTTAGTCTCACTAAAACTCGAGAACGGCTGAACGGATTTATCTTATCTTAGTCTTGAAATGTTCGTGGAGGTCTAGGGAAGGTTTAAAAGGCGAGAAAAAGTCGAATAATTTCCGGGAAAACCCTAAAAACAGCCCTTTTCTATTTCCCATACAAACGTTTTCTAGAGTTAATTTGAACTTTATTGCTATCCAATAAAGTTCATATTAAATTGAGGCAGTACGAAGTCTGCCGGGTCAGCTAGTTTATCTATATTTATAACCAGTAGCAATAGTAAAACAATAACTGTCTCCTTCATACTGATATGTTTGACCGCGCGCGAGAGAGACAGACAGACTATTCTTGATGCCGATGCAGTACAACATTACGCCGCGCGCTTATTCACAGACACTAGACTAGCGCAACGTATTAACCTTTTAAATGCAGAGATTATTTCTCTCCTGGCTGAAAAGGAAAAATATTTGACATTCAAATTAGGGGAAATTAAATTTTCAACCCCTTGCAATTGACGTAAGTCTTCGACTTTTTTGTCCAGAAGCCACTAGGCCGGTTAATGGTGTCGAACGTGCCAGCTTTTGATAACCGATCTGTACTGTACAGTCCAGAAGGCGAGACATGAGAAATGCATTTGTGAGTGCTTCCGACTTCGGTGTAAGTTTCGTCAGTGTTGTGTACTCTTACCTAGTAGCCCAATGGCCGCGGCACATAATCACGATTCAATCTCAGGTTTCGCGTTCTTGCCTATAACACTTATTGTTTATAGCATGAGCCAATAAAATGCATAATAATATTGATAAATAATTGATCGATATTTTAATACATTTTTTTGCTAGCGGTTGCCTAGCACAAGGCGCGCGCCACTCACGTATGTTTCGCACTTTGCTACATTTAAATGTCAAAAGAGATCATTCATTTTGGGCCAAAAGTGAAAGTGCCGGCCAGAAAAAAAGTGTAATATTCGGATAGAACACACAAATCCTAGTATTTTTTACTACCACACTTAACCTGTTTGCTCCATGGTTTTGTTTTTATAGGCTATTGAAAAACCATGGAGCGAACAGGCTAAGTGTCATAGTAAAAAAAAACTAAGATTTGTGTGTTTTATCCGAATATTACACTTTTTTTTTCTGGCGCGCATTTTCACTTTTGACCCAAAAATGTATGTCAATCAATGTTTCAATTTCGCTAGTTACCCAAGAAGGGGTGGCGGTTTTCACTTCGACATTCCATTCCTGTCATCAAGAATTTACTCAAAAACATGTGCTGGTGTCCGAAACTGCCGGAGACGGCAGCTTATCTGCATTCCGAAGTTAGTTTCATAGAGCATAGACTCCTAATAGGCTGAGTACTGGTTATTTAGTCCGTAGGATTGATCTTTCACTCATACCTACCGATTGGGCGTAGTAATTATTTCATACTATTTATGTATGTATATTATATCAAATCAAATCAAATCATTTATTTGTGGAACATTGTATTATTAATATTATGTCTCTCTATGTGTAGCCATGAGGCATACAAATATTTTACACATTTATGTAAAAGTTTTCAAAGTCAGATAAATGTTTAACGTCATTGATTAAATGGCGTGCCCAGAATCAACCTAAGCACCTTAAGTCACAAGTTTTTATCCAATAAGTATTCAGATATGGAGTAGTATATTTTATCAATCAGAAGCTTTCGCAGTTCTCTTTTAAATTGAAATGTGTTGCCTGTATTACGAATTCTATCCGCTCTAATTAGCTCTTTCTGTAAGTGCCAAAACGTAAGCTACCTACAACGGCCGTTTTTACGGTTCCGTACCCGAAGGGTCAAACGGGACCCTATTACTGAGACTTCCCTGTCCGTCTGTCTGTCTGTCTGTCTGTCACCAGGCTGTATCTCATGAACCGTGGTAGCTAGACAATTGAAATTTTCGCAGATGATGTATTTCTGTTGCCGCTATAACAACAAAAACAAAATCAATTTAATATTCAGGGGGGCTCCCATACAACTAACGTGATTTTTTTGCGGTATTTTATAGATAATGGTACGGAACCCTTCGTGCGCGAGTCGGACTCGCACTTGGCCGGTTATTAATAGCCTATCTATCCTAAATAGATAAGTGTTTAATGACATAAGTTCCATAGCGGAACTGTCAAATCTAACTTTAGTAATGTGAAAATCATGGATTGATAGAATGTTGCAAATGGACTATAATAGTAAATAAATCTCTAATATTTATTTATTTATTTATTTATAAGTGGACTTATCTTATAGATATGGCGCTTGTGACCTGAAACAAAGGTTATTTATTATTATTGTTATATTATTATCTATTCGTCACAATATACTGCACGATAATACCAATAATACCCAGGTAATAAAACAAATCGCAAAACACTACAAAGTCTCCCCTATCGTGTACTTATCGTAGATTTGGTATAACAAGGGATTGTATTATAGTCTATTCGTGATAAGAATGCAGTAAAGGCATCACTGTCCGGCGGCCTAGCCACGCCCCGTAACCAATCAAATCGTTTCTAATTATCAAGCCAAGTTCACAGTGACCAGTTAAAGGCAAACTTTCGAACGCGAAGGTTGTGTCCTGTCCGATCCTGACAGATTTAACTTTAAATTTCACTGCATTCTTATCACGAATAGACTGTAGATATCTTTATTTATCATTAGACGTAATAGGAAATAATCCTTGACAAGAGGCAGACCACTTTTAGTCAGTATGCATTATTCAATTTTGCGTGAAGGGAGCTAGCCTATCGCCGCATGTATGTTTGATTTGTGTTCAGTATTCTTACTGTAATAGACCCAACCTATACAGGATGTAACAGAAAGGTGTAGTCATATTTTAGGGGGTTGTTAGGGACATCATTCTGAGCAACTTTCACTATGAAACTGATTTGATCAGAGCAACTTTAATTTTCACTTCGCTATACAAATTAGCTGACCGCCTCGACCAAAATGTATAGAGCAATGAAAAATAAGTTGCTCTGATCAAATCGGTTTCATAGTAAAAGTTGCTCAGAATGGTCTCCCTAACAACCCACTAAAATATGACTACACCCTTCTGTTACACCCTGTAGATTTGTCCGTTGCATGTTAGAGTAGAGAAGACTTAAGTATCTAGAATCTCTGTAGCTTGTTTGACCTTCGCTTAGAAGAAGATAGCTAATTAATTTACTCTAAGGTAGGTAGTAATTTTCCTTATTTATCATGAGTAGGTAGTAGGTACCGTAGATATATAAACTCTGTTCATTTTCTGTTCTCAGACAAACCTCAGTGGTTTACGAGTACTTATTTTGTGAATTTATTTATGTATATAATTAAGATACAACCAATAAATAAAATTAAAAATAAACAATTTTCACTCCACCATACAGATCAGCTGAGCGCTAGGCCCGAAATGTACTGAGTTTTTAAATAAAAATAAAGTTGCTCTGATCAAGTTGGTCCCATAGTGAAAGATGTTCAGAATGATGTCCATAACAACCCTCTTTCGGCTTGTACACCCCATTCTGTTACACCCTGTATAGCTAAAAGTCCATGTAGCAGCTGTGAAAATGGCATGCACACGCACACCAGTATACTTAGTATGTTCCTTCGACGGAGAACAAAATTTTCGAATCAAGGCGACTGAGTATACCAATTGAGTTGAGGTTGAGTCGAGGTTGAGTAACCAAGTGAGCATACCGCCGTAACATCACACCTTTTTGCACGCAAAATCCTTTCTAACACACCCCACACCCTTGCATGCGTAGAATCGACCTGGATCCAGTACTAGTCACGTCCAACCTCCAGCTGCGAAGTCCGCTTTCAGCATGCGATCCATGGAGCTTAACCCGGAGTTAGCGGCACTTAAATTTAACCCGGAGTTAGCGGCACTTAACTCGGGGTTAGAGGTGGCTTCTTCAATGTCCAGCCTCGTCGATGGTGATATTGTCGACGGAAAGCAATCGGAGGTGAGATTCGTTTTGTTTTTGGCTTTGTTTTGCATGAACGTAGGTTGTTATGGTATCTGGTTATTTATTAGTTGTGGGCACAGGGTGCTCGTCCCATACAAATTAGAATTAGTAACCCTTTGTTAAAAAGAGATTCTGTGAGGAGTAAGATTTGTACTTTAAATGCCATGGTTTCAGTTAACATACTTCTAGGTGGCGCTAATCTAAGAATAAATCCTATATATCTTAGCGCCATCTCGTGGTATGTGCAATTGTTTACTAAAGGTTTTTTGAGTTTTTGTCTCTGGCAACAGGCTCAGTCAGTAAATACTTTAGTTTCCAAGTTCCCCGATTATAATATTTCTAGGCTGACTTTGGCTCCATTTTAAACATCGTTCCCTTTCCCAGACGTTCTCAAACTACACAGAGAAGACGGTCGAGTTCGCGCCAATCAGCCGGATATGGTACATCGGTGACGCCGACTTCCGGATACAGTGCACGCTGTCGACGGATGTGGAGGTTAATGCTAACGACTGGATCGGCATTTATGATGTGAGTTCCTTATCCACTCAAGCGTCTAGCCCTTAATCGGTGGCCGGTGATTTACTCAAGCGTCTAGCCCTTAATCGGTGGCCGGTGATTTACTCAAGCGTCTAGCCCTTAATCGGTGGCCGGTGATTTACTCAAGCGTCTAGCCCTTAATCGGTGGCCGGTGATTTACTCAAGCGTCTAGCCCTTAATCGGTGGCCGGTGATTTACTCAAGCGTCTAGCCCTTAATCGGTGGCCGGTGATTTACTCAAGCGTCTAGCCCTTAATCGGTGGCCGGTGATTTACTCAAGCGTCTAGCCCTTAATCGGTGGCCGGTGATTTACTCAAGCGTCTGGCCCTTAATCGGTGGCCGGTGATTTACTCAAGCGTCTGGCCCTTAATCGGTGGCCGGTGATTTACTCAAGCGTCTGGCCCTTAATCGGTGGCCGGTGATTTACTCAAGCGTCTAGCCCTTAATCGGTGGCCGGTGATTTACTCAAGCGTCTAGCCCTTAATCGGTGGCCGGTGATTTACTCAAGCGTCTAGCCCTTAATCGGTGGCCGGTGATTTACTCAAGCGTCTAGCCCTTAATCGGTGGCCGGTGATTTACTCAAGCGTCTAGCCCTTAATCGGTGGCCGGTGATTTACTCAAGCGTCTGGCCCTTAATCGGTGGCCGGTGATTTACTCAAGCGTCTGGCCCTTAATCGGTGGCCGGTGATTTACTCAAGCGTCTGGCCCTTAATCGGTGGCCGGTGATTTACTCAAGCGTCTAGCCCTTAATCGGTGGCCGGTGATTTACTCAAGCGTCTGGCCCTTAATGGGTGGCCGGTGATTTTTAACCGCATGACTTGGTAATAAAGTTTCAATTCTATAAAATAAACGGGCAAGTGCGAATAGGACTCGTGTACCAAGGGTTCCGATCATACCTGGGGAGCGTTACACGTGTAATTCGATTTCCTTTTAAAAAAAAACCTTAAGTATGATGTCATCCATGTAAACCAAATTGAATATTTTCGTAGTAAGACAGAAAATCCAACAATTTTACAGTATAATCAGCTACGTCTGATACATTACAGGTCGCGCGACACTTGGCGCAATTTGTATGGCCCCTATTGCTAGTGTAATCGCAACGTTTCTGTATGTAACTGTCCATCCCACAGGCAGACTTCCACAACCTGGACGACTACATAGTCTACGAGTACCTGGCCAAAGTGAGTGTGAATCCGCCGAGTGAGCCCGGCCAGCCGCGCTCGGTGACGCTCAGCTTCCCCGTCGGCAGCGGGGTGCGGACTCCCGGGTTCTACCGGTTCATCTACTTCAGCCAACCGAATACCGATGTGCGGAGTGTTTTGGGTGAGTGAGGATATTAACTTAATACCATAACATAGCTAAGCAAACTAAGGGACAGTCCCTCAATTTTCACTTTTAAGAAAAGTTTGAAAGAACACTTCCTTTCTCTTTCGTGATAGGTATCTTGATTATATAAGTAGATGTATATGTATGTTTATGTATTCTACTCTATTATATATATTTTTATTTTATTTTATTTATGTATTCATATTTAGGTCTATGTAGCATTTTTATTGTGTAGATATTATAGTAGATATATGTAGATTCATTTATCTTCAATTTATTTATTGTGCACTTGGACTATTCTCTCAGAACAATCTGTCCTATCTTGCCTAGGTTTGCTGGAAGAAATCTCTTTTTAGAGATAAGCTCGCCTTTGCCTATTTACCTTTGTTTTAAGACTATGTATCACATTGTTTTCCGTGCAATAAAGAAATTATGAAGTAAGATAAGATGTGTTATATACCTATAGGCGTAAACAAGCATCCACATACAAACCCGTATGGTTTCCGTGGACCTATAATTTAGGAGTCCGGCTTCCAAAAAAATCGCTAGAGATTTAAGAAAAATGGCTAAGTGTCCCCTAACTGTGGTGAAAAGGAGCAGAAGAGAACCACAGACTGGCTCTCAGAAAATGCAAAGAGAAAGCGTGGCCGATTCAGGAAGAGATGGAGTGACGAGTTGGGTCTATCGGATACGGAGTAGAGGGAGACCGCTCAGGGTCGGATAGAGTGGAAGAGGGGGAGAGAGGCATTTGCCCAGCAGTGGGACATAGCAGGCTCGTAATAATAATAAGCTAAGCATAAGTCAAACATGGGTTATTAAACCTGAAATAAATATCTGTAAATGTTCTAGATTGATAGTAAGACATGCACATTCTGACGCCCTCTGAGGCGTTGCCCTTCTTGGCTCTGCCTTTCGCGAGAAGGCTCGGGTTCAAATCCCGGCTGGGGATAAGAAAGAAAGAAACCCATGGTCTCGGTTGATTTCTGGTTCCCACGAGAAAGGGTATCTCACCTTGAAGCAGGAAGCAATGTATGTGTCTGTATACAATAAAAAAACCATTACCGAAGAAATATAAATCTGTACTGCCCTGGGCCGGGAGTCGCATACTGGGTCGCATGGCAAAAGCTATGGCGAGAGCGCAAAAAGCCGGTTTTGGCTTGTCGACGGTGCAAAGACGCGCCGTCGCCGGCTACAAACAAACCGGTTTTTCCGCGTCCTCGCTATAGCCCTGCTGTGTGACACGATGACCACTACGACGACGTCCCCAGGCATCTCCGAGCCGTTCGAGGTCAGCAGCAGGGAGGAGCGCGCGCTGGCCCTCGCCCCGCACCCCTCCACGAGCGCGGCGCCCCCCCGCAAGCCGACCACCGCCCACGCGGACCTGTTCACGGACTTCGCCGGGCTGGACGTCGCCAGCTTGTCGCGGCACTTCAGTAATGACCTGTCGATTGACTGACTACGGGGGTACCTGCCCGGCGCGCGGCAAGAATGAGGGGGGGGCTGGAGGGGGGAGCAGTCTCCCCCCTCAGCCCCTGTTATGTGAGGTGGGAATGTTGTAAGAGGAGGGAATGTTGTGAGAGGGGGGATTGTTGTGTAAGGGGGAAATGTTGTGTGAGAGGGGAAATGTTGTGTGAGAGGGGAAATGTTGTGTGAGCGGGGAATTTTGTGTGAGAGGGAAAATGTTGTGAGAGGGGGGAATTTTGTGAGCGGGGAATGTTGTGTGAGGGTGGAATGTTGTTTGAGGGGGAATGCTATGAGAGGAAGGAATGTTGTGTGAGGGAAAAATATGTGAGGGCGAAATGTTAATATTGGGTTAAGTGTAAGAGCCCGCGTCCACAGTGACTTTTTGCGGCGATGCAGTCGCGTGATCGCATTGATACAGTTCCGAAGTGGCTGCCATCTGTGTATCCTCGCCCACGTAACCACAAATCAGTCGCGAAGCAAACGCGTCGCGCTTCTGTCGCGATGCAAACGCGATACCGACGTGCTTCTGTCGCGATGCAAACGCGATACCGACGTGCTTCTGTCGCGATGCAAACGCGATTCTCCACTCAAGCGCCACCCCCCCTCCATTCTTTCCCCGATGTCGTCCGACTCGGTCGCGCGTTTGCATCGATGTAGTCACGATGCTGTAGCGCGTTGGCATCGCTTCTGAAGCGCGTTGCAAATGCGACTAACGCGCGTTATTAGCGATGCTCGCTGCAAAAAGTCGCCGTGGCGTGGGCGAGGGCTCTAAGGTCATCTGTCCTACCCCGCTGTTAATGTGACATTAACGAAAAATGCCTTAGATGTCAAATATTGCCGTTACGTTACCGTTTGTCGTGACGGTGACGTGTCTAAGGCCGTGTATCCACTGGTGACGGCGGCGGTGGAGAGTAATGATAAAAGGTACAATATACTTTAGTGTGTTACTGTTGTGAAAGCAGGCATAATTACATTGTGTATATTATATTATATTATATTATATTATATTGGCTTGCGGCAATATTTCAGTTTTGCTTCGTACGATGTTAGTGTTAAAACGTATCTTATTAGTGAGATTTAGGTAATTGGTTTAGGGACTAATGTAAATAGCTGTAACATATGAAGCTTTATTGTTGTACAATATTTATAGGACATTATGATATTATGACATTGTTTGTACAAACAGAATTAACATGATGAAGTTCACAGAGGGCGCTTTTGTGGCCTAAAATCATTGTCAATGTTTCGACAAATAATTTGACATATAAACACTTTGAATTCTGACTAATGAAACATGCAGAAGTGCTTTTTTGTAAGGACTCGTGAAAATTTTCACCTAGTTTCTGAAAGAAGGATCAAAATGTAATAGGCGATTAATCATCGTCGAAACTTGGTCGATACACATAAACTTGATTAATTTTAAGATCATCATCACTATGTCAAAGCTCAAGTCTATAAGTTACTTGCTTCCTAGGCAGGCTCGCTTCGCTCGCTCCAAAGTAGATGCACTGCGTTAGCATAATTTATTAGTACAATTAAATGAAAATCATGTCACAAAAATGCAGTATTCTTAGTAAGTTTTCAGACGGATAATAATATGAAATTGTGGACAAGTATAAAATATATAGTGCCTAAGGTGTACCACAGAACAAGGTAGCTGCACGATGCATACAAGGAATTGTTATAGGAGCCTTAAATGTTTATTACGTAGATTTTCGTGAAATATAAAAAAGTATACGGGCCTTAAAATATGGGAGACATTACAGCTTTTAATATGTGTGTTCTATGCTTTAATTTTTTGTTGAGATTATTTCATGTTCATGACAATAGATTTTTAAAACCTAAGTAACTATTTGGAATTAAGGTAAAAGAACAAGTGCGAGAGAATACAATACTTAATCAGTATTTGCCTTTAACCAGCTTATATTCCAGTGAAATAAAGAGTCACAAATTTAATTAAAACATTGTATATTTACTTATTTAGTCATTTATTGTGCACTGACTTCCCTCTCTGTATCTGTTTTTTCCTGTCATGCCTAGGTTTGCTGGAAGAAATGTCTTTTTAGAGATAAGCTCGCCTTTGTACATACCTTTTTGTAAATGTTACGTGTTTTTATGTTTTGAGCAATAAAGTGAAACAAGAGTCAATGCTGGCCCTTTCTGACTAATCTTTACAACATTAAAATGTCAGGTATTGATAGTGACAATAACATTAGTTGAGGCATGCACCGGGTAGCTAATTAATCCCTTAGCCCTTTGTAATCTGAGCCAAATGTAGCCCGTCCCTTTGATATTGTGCTTGTTAATGTTACTTAGTATTGTAGAAATGTGCCTATTTTACATATAGTTCCTTGGTTGTTGCTAAAATGGTTACCTGTTTTTAATTAAGAAATGTCTGTGTTAATGTTGTGATTTTTGCCTTATTTGAGGTTTGTTTCTCCCTTTTTACGTTTATAGCGTCAAGTTATCGACTTTCACGTTCGAGGGTAGAAAGTAGTTTGCTTAAACGTAGGTATAGGCAGCGCAACTATGTTGATGTGAATGGTTTCGCGCAATGTACTGACTGCAAAAAAGGTGATTGATGAACGAATGAATTAATTATATTATATTATAATTGATTACAGCAAAAAATACGTATATCCTATGTAGAAAAAAACTTTATTCATAGTAAAAATAACGTAACAAAAGATAGTTTTGTAGACTAATATCATAACTAGGCTCACAGGTAGCCTGTATTTATGAGTTAGTAGGCCCGCCCTCTTACGAGGATCGTAAAAGTGATTTGGTGGCGTCATGTTTAAGCTGTAAATGTGATACAAGCAAAAAACGAAAATAAAAAATAATTAAAATTAAAACAATGTTGAATGAGCTAAACAATGTGCTCCCTCAGATGGAGGGAGACACAAAAAGAAAAAAAAACATGCTGCATCCTCAGTTAGAGGTTGTGTATGAGAGAGTGAGGGTGTGTCTGTGTGTGTGTTTATTATTATTATTTATGTATCATGAAACATATGCCCATCGATCGAGAATTTAATTACAAACAACAATGTTCGCCTCTGTAAATGTTAGTTACGTGTTTTTTATGTTTTTTTTGCAATAATGTAGAAATGAAATAAAATGTTCTGTGACAAAATGACGTAAATAGTAGGCTTTCTGAGACAATTTGTTTGAATATGTAAAAAAAGTAATTTACGCATAAGTGGAACTTTGATGAAGTCTTATCCTAAAGGTCATGTCAAGTCATGTCAAGTCTTACCATTATGGTCAGTACGGAGTTACACAACACATTCACAGTTTCAGTTTATTTATTCATTAACAATATAAAATTGTATTTGAAATTGCTTACATGTAAGTAGTATGTATCCTAAAACATAAAATAGTTCGTTACAAATCATTATACATTTTTTTAATGCAGCCGTAATTGTGTCCCACTGTTGGGCAAAGGCCCCCCCCCCCCGTCCACAGTTTATTTATATTTTATTTCGTGTTTAAATTTTCTGTTGAGTTTGCTATCGCTACAAAATAGAACATAGATTTCAAAACTCCGCTGTCATCTAAGTCTCGTTCCCGTTCACATCAACATAGCCAGCGACACCTATACTTACACTACAATATTGTACATCTGTAAATAGCTTCCGTGTCTTTGTATTATCTAAACTGAAGACAAGGTTTTATAAAAAAAAACGATGGATTCATAAATACATACATATTGAATTTATTACCAAGCAATGTATAAAGGCGAAAAAAAAACATCGCCGAATGTAGTTATTTTACTTCCAACAAAATCCAATTTTAAAGTCTTTTGACTTAGTACAGTTTTAGTACGAGTACAAAATGTATCATTAAGTACATACAGGGTGAAGCCAGACGAGCGTAAGCTTGTGAGTCGTGAGTCGCAGAATTTCGGTCGCGTAAATCGGTTTCATACTAAAAGACCGAAACCGAATGCAGCAGAAATTACGCGACCGAAATTCTGAGACTCACGACTCACAAAATTATGCTCGTCTGGCTTCACCCATAAAATAAGTCCTTAATAGTCACAAATGTTGTGTTTATTGTAATATATTATTATTTAGTTCCGAATTCTTTGTTTTATTGTTATCGCCACGATAAGCACCTATTTTCCGCTGTCTTTCTATTTATCGGTAGGAGCGTAATGATCGCCCTTATCAAATAAATAGCGTCGTGAATTCTTGATACGGGCCGTATTACACGCGCGTTTGATATACAGCCAGCGTGGAAAAAACGAATGGGCCCTGGAGGGATAGTAAAACTTAAAATCATCAAGATAAAATAAACACTCGCTTTTTTGCACTAGTCGATGCGGTAAATGTTACAGATAATTAATTTCTCCAAGAAAGTAACCTTTAGCTGGTTCGGTTCCCGAGTGTGACAGGCAAGTCTGAAAAAACTTTGAATGCAGTTTTGTTTATATAAAAAAGCGTGTTTTCTTGAGTTCCGCTTCCGCAGAATGCCATTAGAACCGAGAATTTATACGCCTTTAAAAATAAATTTAAAACTACTCCTAATAACACGTAAATAATTTAATTAATTCTTACATAGACATTAATTTTTAATTACAGATCTATTTTTTTTTTTACAGGTCAAATCAATTTTTATTTTTTTACAATCTGTTATTGAGCTTGAGGTTATAGTTATTGCTGTGTTTGCATGTAGTTGTATAATGATGTTGTATAATGAATTTATAATTTTTAATAATATAAAATATGTTGAACGCCACAATCTGGCAGATCATAGAGAAACATTTCACTGAGTGAGCCTGTACACCATATTCAATTCAATTCATTTATTTTCAATTAAACCTTATCAACCTATGTATCGTCAAACAATGAATATATTTATCTGAGCTATCCTAAGGATTTAAGGCACTTTCCCTCCAGCCCCCCTAGACAAGATGCAAAACGCTATTATCGTTCGCACGAAACGCTAAGAATATGTATGCGATTTGACAATTAGTAACGCTACGCTAGCGTTACCAAATGTCATATAGCATACATTTTGAGTTTTGGTTTCGTTTCGCTTACGTAGCGTTTTAACTTTGTCTATAGGCCGGGCCCACTCGTTTGTTGTTCCACCCTGTAGTATTCAGTAATAAGCGCTGGGCGCACGTTGATGTCTCTCTCTTGCGAGTGTAGAGTCGCTGTTATCTGAAAAGCGCGGGAAAGCCGCTCCGCGCGGAAAACTTCAGTAACCTCGCGGCCGCCGAGCGAGATGGTCGTCTCCGCGCGCGTGCTCGTCTTATTACTCGCGGTCGGCGCCGCTCGCGCCCACATCGCCTCCCACGACAATATTCTACGTATACAACTATGGGACGCCGACGGACTCAGCAAGGAGCCTATCACCACCGACACACCAACCACGATAAAACCTCGCAAGTCGAAAGTGGACCTGGAGGCTTTACACAACGCGATGGTGTACGAAGGTTTCGGTGGTGACTTCGGGAGGTATACCAGGCGGCATAAAGTGCGGCATAAGCGGCGGCGGCCGAGACAGGCTAGTGAGCTGCCGTGGAGGTTCCATGCCGGGGAAGGTTCCCTGAATGTGGCCGTGTTCGATGATGACGCAGAGATCGAGGGTGTGAACAGTTCAGTGAGTGCAGTGATCCCCTCGAAGGATGTTCCCGCGCCGATGACGCTCCGTCAGGACGAGGGAGAAGACGAGGAGGTAATGAGAGTACACAAACACCTTTCAGCGTTATCGTCGCCCTGGGTGGCTAATACCCATTCACTGCTGATAGCCTTCAGTGTCGCTGCAGGGCCTATTCACAACGCCTATTCAGCCCGCCCTAGAGCGCGATGCGTTGATAAAACTGAATGCCCTTCATTGTTTTTAAAATATTCTTTCTCCGACGCCTCTGAGCGATAGTATCGCCGGACCTCGTTCAGAGCAAATATTTTTCAGAGGGGACGAGATAGGGAATTTGAGTCACCCATGTTTGCTTTAACCTTATCTACGATGATAAAATGCTTCGTGCCTGCACGTAATGATTTCAATAGGTGCGGACGTATAGGTGTGTAGTAGTGATAAAAATGTAAGGGTATCCTAAGCAGATAACAAGTAGGTATCTCGGTTCTCAGAACGATATCGTCAATTACACAATTGGTTTATCTTTTGAATTGCAATGGAATTTATTAAGACACCGGCATTCCGAATTAATTACTTCGCTGGGTAAAGGTGTGCACAAAGAGTGAGATAAGAGCATTGTTTTAAAAATGTTAAAGAGAACAAAGAGGCAGGGGACAGATCAAAGGTTGGACAGATAATTCAGGGAAGCGGAGAGCATTTCGTAGTCCCTTAGTTAGGTACCTATATCCAGTATAACCGGTTACATTTATTTATAGGCACATCAACAATGCAAACACGAACAACAAACAATTTTCACAGAGTTTATAAGTATGTTTGCATCAATAAGAGATGCGCACAACATTCACATCACAATATCAAAGGATTACATTTACATGAGAGTGCAGGCTGATGAGAAACAAACAAAAATCTTTTTCATGGGAAACATGTTATGTTTACATGTTTGTGATGTCACTGTTTCTGGTTCCCACCACGAAACAGGGTATCCAATCCTGGGGTCAGAGGCAAGCAAATGTGCCTGTATGTAAATTGTACATAATGTTATTAGTTGATTTAGATTAAATATCATGTTTGACAGACCTAACTGAGGCTTTTGCGTACAAAGTACCCACTTAGATTTTTTTTTACAGCCTAAATGGTGTCCCACTGCTGGGTAAAGGCCTCACCGGTTCGAGCCCATACATGCTGGAGCTTTGTCGGTCCATCCTGGTAGGAACTTAACCATCCCTCCATCTCCTTCAGGTCCTTCCCCTTAGATTGTACTTTCGACTTAGATTATGTTTTCGAAATTATACAAACTTGAAGAAACTAAAATCAATTGAATGCATTAATCAATAATCAATCCTGAATTAACTTGACTAGAAGTGAGCCCACGGTGCCTCTGCCACCCGTATGGGAAAAGGCGTGACGCTATATGTTATGTTGTTGTTAAATTAACACTGTTACAGATATTCTTACAAAAGTGCTGCGTGCAATTAAAATTAAATATTTCTCGAATGGCTCCTATTCAGTAGCAATCTATTCATCCAATCAATCGAAGGAACCCAATGTGTAACCATGTCGTTGATATAATGAGACTAGGGTAGCACACATCATCATCGTGGCACTCTCTGGTTAGTTTCACCAAGAAAATAACCTGCAAGTTAATGTAGAGCCATGAAATTACCGGCTCTAGTCTAAGGGCCGTTTATCTACAACGATAGAGTTACGTCTTAATTTGTCGGACTGATCGGTGTTGATCGAACTGTAAATGTTGTGCATGTCTGTAAAAGGAATATATATCAGAATTTGTCATTGAATATCTCGATTGAGTGTAAAAATATGTATTCTGTTGACGTGTCTAATAATAAATAAATAAATACTTTCCCTTTATACTAATTACTTTAATGTGTTTGGTGTTATCATCATTTCTCTATCGCATTATAATGTTAACCTATGTACTGACTATTCTTAATGCTCGTAGTAACTAAATAGTCCTGAAAATAATACCTGTAAAACTGTAACGCTGAAATCTAGGAATTTCTGTCGCAACGGTCAATTTGATGTTTTCAAGGAAGTTTTGCTTACTTAAAATTAACTTGCGAGTTGCGGCGACTTAATCATTCCACTGTCATTTAAAGCGACTGTAATTAGAATTTGAAAAGAATCGGCTCGTCAAAATATACAGAATACAGCTACTGGGGTGTTACCTATATCTATAACTAAAATACCTAATACTATATAATCCTAAAAATAACTTTAATGTCTCCTCAACATATTGCCCGGCCAGACAGCAAAATTGTTAAAATTACATAAAACCGGTCAAGCTAACTCCAAAGCCCTCAAACCCACACATCCCTCAATGTACCGCCCACCTGCAAGCTCATTTCCCGGTTTTAATTATCCCGGGTTTTTCCGGACAGGCTGGCAACCCTGACCGTGCCTCCACGCCCCCGTCCGTCCGGACACCCTGTATGCGCCAATAAACCGGAAATTAGGCTGAAATCAATAGAAAACATCGTGAGCCAGCGACGTGTGAAGGGGTAATCGCATTATCGAAAGCAGCTCGACATTTTCCGCCCGTTGCTGGACTTAGACGAAGGTTTAGTTATAGTTAGTTAGTTTTATATTAGACAACTACAGCTACAGTCTACTCAAGAGTCTAAAGTAACTAGTTCTTTTGTTTTGATTTTCATAAGTTTTGAGCTTGATTAACTATTAATAGGGTTGAAAATAGCAGGCCGTTGTTTTTTATGCAGACGTTTGAGTAATTAAAAGAAAATTGCTTTTAAAGCAGATATTATAATAGTTAGTTTCAAAACTGAAATCATCATTTTGAAATTATGCCTTATTTAAGACGAATCAAATAAGCCCACACTCGATGGGTTTACTAGTAAAGAATTCAAGGGGTTCCGTCTGTCACTTCTAGAGGTTTCACTTTAGTGGACCTAGCTGTAATTTTACAGTAAAAAAATAAATAAACGCTCAAGTGCGAGAAGGACCCGCACACCAAGGGTTCCGATCACACTTGGAGAGCGTAACACGTGTAATTAGGTTTCCACATAAAAAAACGAATGTATGGTGTCATCCATGTAAACCAAATTGAATATTTTGTAGAAAGAAGTAAAATTGCAGTTTTCAGTTTTTTTTTTCCCTTTATAAACGGTCGTAGCGTTCGATTGAGTTGACCTAGAAGGTTGATTTTTTCACAGCTACATGCAACCACAAACATAAATCATTGATGTAAATTTCAGCTTGATACGTCCACGCGTTCTTGGTATAAAAGGTCTTGACACACAGACGGACGGACGGACAACAAAGCGATCCTATATGGGTTACTTTTTTTCCTTTTAAGGATCGGAACGTAAACTGCCAAAAATCTTGCTAAAATGTACTGTTAATTTGTATGTATTTTACGTTAGTCACGTTCTACCTCTTACAAAGGGAATAGAAAAGTCCTTTGTAAATAATGTCAGTTAGTTTCTTCAAGCGAACAATGTTGCAGTTTCGAGAAAAAGAAAAGTTGGAGTCAAACAAACCTGGTAACCCACTCAGCCGGTCACACTCAACATCCCTTACTGACATACTTCACTTACCTTTAAAGAAGACTTTCCAGCTACTTTCTTGAGTATACTTGTTGAAATGAAACTAACTTCTGTAACTCTGGAGTCTGTCTCACAAAAAAAATCTCGTTTTGGAGAGCTAGAAGGAGTTTTATGTTATTGCAGAACTAAAAATTGTTTAGGTGCGGCGCATGTATTACCAGAGGTCGTAATAGGCAGACTATTTACCTAACGACAATACATAACGTGGAGTTGTTATCACCACAAAATTTTCTGGATACCTTTTAGTTCTATTTAATACATATGTTTTAGATATGTATTTCAAACATACTGTTGATTTGTCGATCCTAAAAACTATTTGTACGGTATACATCTTATACCCCGAAAGTTTTGCGGTTGTACCGCTCCATATATGTCTTGTAAAGTTAAGGTACCTAAATATAGTCTGCCTATTCCGACCTCTGATTGTAACCTAAATCGATGCTTGGCGGTGTGGTAGAAGAAGAGACACAGTGGCTAATGTTTAGCTATAGTCTATTCGTGATAAGAATGCAGTGGAGTCATCACTGTCTTTCGATCTAACCACGCCCCGTAACCAATCAAATCGTTTCCAATTATCAAGCCAAGTTCACAGTGACCAGTTGAAGGCAAACTTTCGAACGCGAAGGTTGTGTCCATGTGCTGTGAGTGTGTGTTAACAGATTTAAATTTAAATTTCACTGCATTCTTATCACGAATAGACTTGTAGTCGATCAATTATCTATTTAGCTCAGCTCAACATGACTATGTTATTAATTATTATATTATAAAGCAACTATGGTGGTTTCCATCCATTCCATTCCATTAATTCCGAATTTATTTTCCTAACGAATCATCCTAACATCACACTCTGATTGTTCAAACGAACAGAATGTCATCGCCAAACATCAATTTGACAGAGATTGCGCTAGTTTCGGTAGTAAATAGGCATAGATAGAGCTACTGTTTATAGTCTGTATACTGTCTGTATACTGACTGTATACTGGCTGCATATAGTCAGTGCTTCGTCCACGCCCGTTAGCCGCGACCGGCGACGGTAAAGCGATACGGAAATTAGACTGAAATCAATAATTAACCTCGCACACTACCCATCTGGGCCAGACTAAGGGGGTGATGCTATTAGGCTTACTATTAGTCTCCTCTGACCAGTCTCATGTAGATCCTGCTTCGCTTACCCCCAGTTTCGTTAAGTAAGTGATTTGATTGCTTGACCGCAATTTTGATTTTGAATTTATCTTTTAATCGCTTGTTACGGTTGACCACTCTTTCTGAAGGGGGTTAGTGTTCGAGAAATTTCTGTGTAATGTAAAGATTCGTCGATATGTAGCCACAAACTAAATCGACTATGTGTAGGTAAACAGATTTCCAATTTTCCATACATCATCATGCTCACTGACTTACAGTCCCGGCATTTGATTTGGCACGTCGGGTCTGGTCTCGCTCTCTCTCTCTCTCTCTCTCTCTCTCTCTCTCTCTCTCTCTCTCTCTTTTACCTCTCGATAAGTCAAGCGCCGAGTATCAAGACTCGTCGCACTTCGGGTCTCGCTCAAACGCTGGGTACTGTACATGATCTTTCTGTTCATACATCTCAGTAAGAATGGCCGGCCGCTGTTATGTCTTCCGCACATCCCCTTCTGGTCGACTATTGGGCGGTGGTGGGGCTATGGATCATGTCTTCAAAGCCGCCATGTTCACACAACTGCGAGGGCCCGATTTTGAACCGTCTTGGCATGTTTCATACAGTTACTTGTATTTGTATTTGACAACCGCCCCGCTACCGCTTTGCCGATGATGGGATTTTTATCCTGACTGGGACTGCTCTTACTCACACATACATTAGTAGACCCGTGTTCTCGGACACCTCTATTGCCGTGTATTTGGCGATGCACCGTGCTAATGGCCGCCCGATTGACTGGTAACAGGCACTTTCCTACTTTGCCAGACAGGGGCCTCATGTTGGCACTTTACACCGCGCTCGGCGATAGTAGACATCACGGAATATGCTGGTCTTTTATAAATACGTTTGGGATACAGGCGGAGCGTTTTGTATACATATGTCGCCCACCGAGGGGCACGGGTCTTTGCGCGGATATTATGAAGATTATTAATATATTATTTTATTGACATAATTTTTAAGTGCATCAATCAATCAATTAATTTATATTTGACATGTAACATACTGTTATGAATAAATGATTATGATTATGATTATTCCACCACACTGTGCGGGTAGAGCTAGTGGCCAACATTTTTTTCTTACAAAATATTTCGTGAAGCAAGAGGCGTGACAGGTTAAAATTAAAAACGTATCGTAAGCCTCTTTGTCTCTAAATTGTTATTACTGCTACGATATTACTACTAAAATCACTCCCAGACGGCACATAAAGTCCTTTCACGTATTTTACGGTAATAACAATAAAATTTCGTTAAAAGATCATAAAAAGTACGTTTCGGAGTTAGAGCCAAGTGCGTATCATCGTCGAGGTACCCAATAATCCCCAAGTTAAAACGCCTATAAATCTTCCGAAAGATACCCGTCTGTCCCCAGAGCACCGAGCACATTATCTTCCCCCGTCGACGAACTGGCAAGAATTTACAGGCAAAACTTTCTTTGCCTATATCCGCTGTTTGTACGCAAAAAATGATAACGCCTAATCCCCAAATACCAGTTTGCCTAGCACGCTTTTTTGTTTTTCTGTCCTTGGCTCATCGCGACGAAAAGTTCAACGCTCTTTAAGTAATCTGTTTTATTTTTCTCTGGCACGCGTCCACATACTGTGGTTAATCATTTTTAATTGCAGCACACGACACAAAAAGGACGTTTTATTAAACAATCCCTCCACGACTAGGCTTTTAAACTTTTAATTAATTACGTAACAATAAAGACTTCAAGTGTGTAATTTAATATTCCACATTGCACCCCGAAGGCACGTTGCGGCCGCGACGTCATATTGTGAAACGACAACGTCGTAATTTTCTTTTATCTTCATTACACAATTACACGAATTTATAGCTCCGAAAAAATAACAGTATTATTTTGTTGCGTGACTGAAAACCTATGCTTATGATAATGACTCATGAAATATCCACCAGCTCCCGACTTTTAATAACAGACCATGTCGCGATCTGGTTAAAGGTTCCGAGTTCTTACGCGTGTAATAGTCATGTATGTTATGTACCGTACAATACAGGTAACATACCTAATTGCGTCACCACTTTGCGCTCCCAATATACTTCATCTTTTATTGAATTAAGCATTAATAACAGTAAAAGGGAGATTAACTCAGTAAAATGCCCCGTAAATAGTCCCAATCGAGTTTGTTTAACAATCAACAATAAAAACACTCCTGAAACTCAAGCGAAGCACTCAGAAGAAAATCATAAAAGCGAGCAATTATTATAACGCCCCTACAGTCCCGGAATCATAAAAAGGAGAATCTAATTTATTAGGGAATCAAACATCTGCCTTCGAAACATTGGCGGCCGTCAAGCTAAATAATTATCTGTTCTTTCCCCTAATCGCGAATGTTTAAGGGAATCGATAAGGCTCCCCTCGGATTTGGGAAAGCTTTCAGGGCGTATTCGGTACACCTGTGACTCCATTCGATTTTCCTAATCGTGACGGAGTTCACGTCATCGACTATAAGCCCCGCAGAAACTCTGAACACGGGGCGATAAACGCATGTTTAAAAAAATAAGAGTCATGTGCTATCAAATGTCCATCAAATATCTATCAACCTCTCTCATCGAGACCCGCTGCTGGAAGAAATCTCTCATTAGAGAAAACCTTGCTTTGTATACTCGTATAATCATATTATGTGATTCTTGTTTTCTCTATTCGTTAAAGAAATGATGAAATATGAAATATCTATAAAATTCTTATAACTCTTAATGCACTTTATCGGTACTACCGACGAGGCGTGCTGAGAATCGAATCGACCATGAATCAGTTACACCGTCATCGTTTTTATTGGCGTAATTTTTTGTCGCCTGTTTTTTACGTTCCCAGAACTAGAGCTCCGGTAACGGTTAGTATGACGAATGCGATAATACCGAAATATTTGCCAGTAGCCGAATTGGATCCACCAAAGCGTGTAGTTTTTTAACCTAACATTTTTCTCGGTTCCCAAATTACCAATCAACACATTGAAATCTACTGCGCACTCCAAATGTTTTATTCTCACTTTAGAAATATAGCTTCTTCGTTGAGTATATTCACGCAAGGCTCGATTGCTTCGTGGAAACTCTACATTTCCTCGTATGAAATTGGCCTTCTTTTCAACCGACTTAAAAAAAGGAGGAGGTTCTCAATTCGACCCGTATGTTTTTTTTTTTTCTATGTTTGTTACGTGATTACTCCGCCAATTATGAACCGATTTGAACAAATCTTTTTTCGGCGTATAGGTAATACCTCAAGGGTGGTCCCATTGACACCAGGTCAGGATCTGATGATGGAATCCTGGAGAAATTGAGGGAACTCTTCAAATATTATAGGCAGACCTATAGTGATTTTTGTGTTTTTCATAATAACTCGTGCAAATGCACATGGTAAGCATAATATTGTGATGCGGAACTGCTGATGAAGACCACATATGGCCACCAGATCTGCTCAATACTAGGTACAAATACAATGCGTGGCTGACGGGCAGGTAACGCATAGCCTAAACCGGTGGACCTAGAGCCATGAAACTTTGTACAGAGGTTCCTTAGTAGCGTGGGGTAGCACTGAGATGGGATTTGACAAAATTAATTCCCCAAGGGTGGGGGGATAAGGGGGCAGTTTGTATTAAACTCAATCTAATCAAATAGGGTTTGTGGAAGTCGGTTTTTTCTAAAGTTTACTTTTTGTTTCAATTATCTAACGAGTTGATTTGCTCGAACGAGCCTTTTAGGTAACGGTATCTACTGGGGTAATTTTCAATGGCGACGCTTGAAGCTTCTTCAAATATAGAGTTTTAAATGGAAAGTTGAAGATTCCTATTGGACCATGCATTAGCTAAAGGCACGAAAGGAACTTGTGAAACCAGTGTTTCTTGTAAGTATTTAGATCTGCCATCCGCCCGACTTACAAAATTAGCACAGGTATTTCGAAGTTGCAAACTTGGATATACAATACTGGTAGTTGTCTTAACAACATATTAAAAAATCAGAACTAGCATGTAGGTATTTTGTGATTTATAGCAATGTTTGACTGGAGTAATGCGTGCATGCTTTATAGAGTTTATTTTATTTGGTCAGCCCCGCTACCGCCCCGCCCCGCCCCGGTGGCACAGAAGAGATAATAGTACGGTGGTGTAACGAAGTATTAATCTGTAGCTAATGCAGGTCAAATAGGAATCTATCAATTTTCCATTTAAAAATCTATAAATCTATATCTTCCATTTAAAATAATTGAAACAAAAAGTAAACTTTAGAAAAAACCGACTTCCACAAACCCTATTTGATTAGATTGAGTTTAATACAAACTGTAACCCCTTATCCCCCCACCCTTGGGGAATTAATTTTGTCAAATCCCATCTCAGTGCTACCCCACGCTACTAAGGAACCTCTGTACAAAGTTTCATGGCTCTAGGTCCACCGGTTTAGGCTATGCGTTGCCTGCCCGTCAGCCACGCATTGTATTTGTACCTAGTATTGAGCAGATCTGGTGGCCATATGTGGTCTTCATCAGCAGTTCCGCATCACAATATTATGCTTACCATGTGCATTTGCACGAGTTATTATGAAAAACACAAAAATCACTATAGGTCTGCCTATAATATTTGAAGAGTTCCCTCAATTTCTCCAGGATCCCATCATCAGATCCTGACTTGGTGTCAATGGGACCACCCTTGAGGTATTACCTATACGCCGAAAAAAGATTTGTTCAAATCGGTTCATAATTGGCGGAGTAATCGCGTAACAAACATAGAAAAAAAAAAAAACATACGGGTCGAATTGAGAACCTCCTCCTTTTTTGAAGTCGGTTGAATAATATTAATAAATATTATCTATAAATAATGTCTATGTCTATAGTTGAAGGGCTTCAAACGTCGCCACACATATAAATATGATGAGTTTTCCAAAAAAAATTGGTTATATGTGTATTAGTTCTTGCTCATCTTTATAATATACATACCTATTACAAAGATGAGCAAGAACTACGCTGATAAGACATTAATCTACACATAAAAAAAAAACCATCCAACGACCGTTTTTGCACGGCTCATTTCTCGACAAAAAACCGAAGTAATTTCCATGCTAACGATGGAAATAAATAAGTCATTTCATCATGCATCGATACTTGAAAGTGATCAGTGGAACCGGTCTCCAGCGTTTAACGGGCGGGTTTTAATGGATTTAATCGCGGTTTAATATTCGTTATCGATGCAGGGCCCCTAACAACTTAATGTCGGGTCCCGAATATTGTTCCTTAGTAATAAAGATTGGGATCGGGGTGTCCCCAATGACCTGGCAGAGGTCATTTGGTATAACATTATAGATTATTGGGGCTAAGGCTAAATGAAAACGTGTACTATGAGTTCAGGCGCTACTTAAATAATTTAGGAGTGTTCTAAATCTGTGTATTTCAGGAAGTACACGGCAAATCGTAATCAATTTCTGGTATATGTAATTTGACTAATCTAGGGTTGTGAAAAAGGAAAACGTATTGGGATAAAATCTCGACAGAAAATAAATCCAAAGTCAACCCTTTTTTCCAATATTTTTTCCTATTATACCACAGTAGTAGTAAATATGATCTAAGTGGGGAATTGTTGCTACTATTATTATAGCCTTTTATTTCAGAAAAAGGGGTGGTAACAATGTGTTTGTATAAGTATTGAACAATTTAAAACAGTTTTAAATAATGTCCCTAGTTTCTGTGTGCCTTTTGGCATAGGCCTCCTCCAACCGTTCCCATTCGCCTCTGTCCAGTGCCACTCTAGTCCAGTGTGGTCCCAAGGTTTGGCGTAGTTCGTCTTCCCATCTTCTCGCCGGGCTACTAGCGATATAAAAATTGTTATATATTTTTCCCTGAAATAGCTTATTTTTTATGATATGCATATAATTACAATAAACAAATGACTGCAAGAACAAATTGGATTACTAGCTGGATCAACTATATAACTCGAATCACTCTAGTTTGTGGATAGTCTATCCAAAGTCATTAGATTAATCCGATACTCGATACGTGACAATCATACAAATAAAGCGACAATTGAGTTCAGATAATTAACATACGTGGAGGCAAACAGTAGACGGAGATAGGCCTGAAACTCACTGAGTGAGAGTGAGAGAGAAGAGACACGATATTTCACTAAGTTTTTGAAACCAACTATGATTTATCTTGCCTTCAGGGTATTTACCAGAATACTCAAAGCATGCTGAAAATTCATGTTGCAGCCTACCTATCATGATATGATGTCACATTTTACTTAACTATATATGTCCTGGTTAAACCCAAGTTAAAGCTACAAACTAACTAATAATATATGTTTCAGGAAAACATTTTGCTTTGATGTCAGAATTAATATTCTGTTTTTTTGACATCGCACATGCAATGTATGTAGGTATTACATATAAATCCTATCCCAACAAAAACATGCATAGGCATATACAAAAACGCCAGTCTCGCAGCCTGCGCAGTTTATTCTACCGTAAAAAGTTGTGAGATCTAATTTTAAACCAAGTCGGTTAATTTAACCAGTATCTGTGTATGGTAGAATCTTTCCAACAACTTTATTATCGTATACTGTTAAGTACCTACCTAATTAGTTAACTAATAACATTTATAGTGATCGGATCAATATAAGACATCTTTATTTCTTCAATAATAATTAGAATGACTTGGCAATCGCACGTAGAAAAGTTGTCGACTATAGGACCGTGTGTGCAACGTAATGTACCTATTGCTCTCGCTCCGAAATAATTCGTTGTTTTCTTATTAGTTAAGTTTATCTTTATTTAGAGATGTGTTGTGTTGAGTAATAATATTAATTTGTGCTCTGGGTGCTATAGAGTGGTCAGTTGAGCGCGATTGCCAAGTTATTCTAATTATTATTGAAGAAATAAAGATGTCTTATATTGATCCGATCACTATAAATGTTATTAGTTAACTAATTAGGTAGGTACTTAACAGTATACGATAATAAAGTTGTTGGAAAGATTCTACCATACACAGATACTGGTTAAATTAACCGACTTGGTTTAAAATTAGATCTCAAACTTTTTACGGTAGAATAAACTGCGCAGGCTGCGAGACTGGCGTTTTTGTATATGCCTATGCATGTTTTTGTTGGGATCTCATTTCTTTTTGTAAGTAACATTCCTTTTTTTCTTTTCGGGTACTATTTCTTGTGCGTTAGATACCGACTTTCTCAAAGCCCACTCCCTATCTCTATGGGCTCTTCTCTGTGGCTTTGATGTTACGATTTGTGACAAGTCTGGGTGGTGAATTATATAAATATAAATCATACCTCAAACCAAACCATACCGCGATTCAGGAAATGCACACCTAGCGACATCTAATGGGGAATAGCGATATTAGACAATATTGTAACCGCATTATTTAAATCATAGCTGGAACCTCGCTGGAACCAAACCATACCGCGATTCAAAATACACATAGCGACATCTAATGGGGAATAGCGATGAATCGAAGTAGTCGTGTACTGAGCTTATTGATAATTAATATATTATGAAATTGGGGCTAAAATTGCGCAATGTTTGAGTTTTCCTTGGCTTTGCAGGCTAAACTTTAACCATGCTCAAAATTTTAAGCTTGTGGGTTCGCTAGAAGTAACCTTTAGAGTTTTCATGATCGTGAATCAGTGAGTCAGTGAGTGTCAAAATTGAGGAACTTTGAATTGCTGTACCTTCAACTCTACTGGTTCAAATTTATTGAAATTTTGAGAATATGTCTTATGACATGGTGCCTTTTAGCCGCCGGGAATTCAGGTTTCTATCTTTATCCACAACGGAGTAACAGGTAGGTCAAATATGCTCTGAATGGCTTCCTGTAAAGGATGTTATTGCTGCGCCCGTATGTTTTTGCTCGACTTGGCTTGGGGGCGCTGCCGCGCCCCCAGATCTATGGATAGCAAGTTAACATATTTTATTATTTTCATATGTGGGACGAGTAAGTCTCTATCGTCCAATATTAAATGTCACAAAGGTTCATCCAAGCCCACACTTATTCATATTTTGTTCATTGTTATTATAACACGAGACATAGTGGAGACCGGTAGGTACAATGGTATGGTTTAACGGGTAATAAATTGTTACCCAATTTGATGAGACTCGATAACAGTCTGTATTTTATTAACATCTTTGTGATCTTGTTGTCTTTTTCGACAAAAATCTAAGTTCACAATAGTCTTTAACCCCCTTAAAATTGAAGTCTTTGTGTGTCTCAAACGGGTGGATGGATTTTAATGCGTTTTTCTGTAAATGCTAAAAGACCCCCTTACAACGACTCAGGCGTGATTCAAATCGATTCTGGGGTTCAATAGTTATCAACTAAACAAGGAAACAAGTAAGTAACATTTTAGTTAGGTTTCATAAAAATGTCTAGGGTGATTTAAATGTTAAATGTATCTATAGTTTAACAGCCTCGTTACAACCGTAGCTACAGTCTATTCGTGATAAGAAAGCAGTGAAATTTAAATTTAAATCTGTTAACACACACTCACAGGACAGGACACAACCTTCGCGTTCGAAAGTTTGCCTTCAACTGGTCACTGTGAACTTGGCTTGATAAATATAGAAACGATTTGATTGGTTACCGGGCGTGGCTAGGCCGCCGGACAGTGACGACTTTACTGCATCACGAATAGACTATGGTACAATATTTTTGGCAATACTTATTCTGGGTCTCGGTACTTAGAGACGATATACATAGGTACATGGGTCTCTATGTTATGTATTACCTTATAGTCACTTTTGAAAGAGCAGACACATGTGTAGAGCATCTGGCGCTATTGTGCATAATAAAAGAACTAACATTAGCACCCGCACTACAACAATACAATATCCACAATCAGCCATATGGCAACCCCAACGCACAAGGCTTGAATAATTAGGCCTAACTGCAAAATGATTACCTACCACAAATAGCCTCTGTATGGAACTTGAATAGCGGACAGTAACAAGCCTCAAATAACAAGCCTGTTAGACAAATGCAGCTAATCGATGCCTCATGTTCGACATAATAGTCAATAACAGAATTGTTTCACAATAGCGCATCGAATTTCGGGTTGATGTTGATATAATGCGAATAGTGCTGGAAATCGAATGATCCCGCATCATATTAACTAAACCTAAAGCACACCTCGGACACTCCATAGAACGTTCGTAAAATAATCACCTATTGCTACTACATTAATAACCAAATGATGTTTGTATACTTGCAAATGTGTGCGTAAACTTTGCTAGGGCTGGTGGCACGCGTCGTCGTCACTCGTCCGGCATTCAGCCCTGTCTATTGATCCTATAACCAATCTTTTGACGCCAGGAGGGGTGGGTGTGCGGTATCTGAAACAGCGCGGGGAAGGGAGTGGACGTTCTGTACGGAGTACTATTATCTCTTCTGTGCCTAGCCAAGTAGGTATCTTTAGAATTTCCTGTTTCCCATTATTTTTTCATTTTACCATACATTGCTTCCTGGTCCTACACTAGGATATTCTGTTCGGGTAAACCAGAAACAATGGCATCAATGCACATAAACATCCAAGGGGCATGTTTTCTTCCTTCCGGGGATGCGAACCCGGGTCCTCTCTTTTGGGAGGCAGACATCGCTTTTATGCATATTCAAAGCAATAACAATTTGTCGATCCGGAAACTCAATACGCCTATAAATACCTCACGAGAAAGAATTTTAAAAAGAACTATTTAAGTCGGCGACCGCACGCTTGCGTGGGTAAGTGACATGCACCAGCCTCCAATCAATAACCAAGCAACTCTCAAGCTTAATTCTAGTATAGCAAGACTTAAACTGCAGCTTGAATAAGTCTAGAATTAAATGCTTATGCAAATTCGGTATATTTATTACCACTGTAAAGGGCACGGCTTTATTCCAATTGATAATGTTTAATCAAAAGTCGATTTTGTTCGTCTCTCGGCTACGATATGTAAATGGAACCGTCCCGCTGTGACATTGTTTAATGTGAACAACTTTGAAGCGTTTGATGTCTTAATTCACGTGTTTCTTTATTCCATCTGCAGATAATTTATTAAAACATTAGCCTGGGCGAGTTCTGATTTGAGTTCGAGTTAGATTCACCATGCACTTTCTTATAATAAATGTCTGTCTTTGATATTGTAATACCTCCTTTATCATGGTTTTGAAATTGCTCAAATAGCTATTTCAAAGTCGCCGACGCGCTACAATTTAGCCTTGATATGAAGTCATACGTGTATTCACGGTCAATACATACCAACTTAACACAATCTTTTTGTTGTCCAAATTACTTGGAATATAATTTACCTTCAAAATAATGGCTCATTGTTTCCCGGGTTCCGATTAGTTCCGAACTACTTTATCATTGATGACGGATTAATTGGGGTAAAAGAGAGAGATAGGGATGAGAGGTCGCTGAGAGCCAAAGAAATTTGGCGCGAATTGTAACTACCGAACAGTTGCATAAACTGGTAGTTTATATTAAAGTTTTCAAGTTCAAGGGCAACACCGCAGTGTGTCAAGCTTAAGGACCCATTTCGAGCTACTTTCGATGTAATAGTTTTATAGACGCCTCTTGAACCGGTCTGTCTGTAAAACGATTAATTGTCTACCCTAAATCAAGTGTCAATTTAAACATACAAATCGTACCCGCCCTCGTTATCAACTCTCCTCGCCTCATCTCAAGTGTGGTCTAAATCCCATCGGATCCCGAGCCAGTATTGTTTCTAACGACCTCAAACCACCGATCTCGGCGCCTTAACGAGCAGCCTGTTTCTCTTATGAACATCAATAAACTTTGTTGCTAAGCAAACGACCCGGTTTATAAATCAATCTTTATGCCCTTAGCAATAAGGCTCGGATGATGCGGCTGTAAACACTATGATTATGGTATCGATAAGCACGTTGTATTGAATGGCCTGAATAGTTTGCTTTGGCAATTTGGTACCAAACAATGTGCAGTCAACATCAACAGTCGATTTGTCAAGAGGACCGGTTGCACTGTTATTTGTTTTTGTTAACTGTTTGTTAAAGTTTATTGCTTTTTTTGGAGCCCACGGGATTGAAACAACTGGTGTTTAATGTGTTGTACCATAGAGCAACCATGGTAGTACTTACTTAATGGCGAATTTTCCGTAGATGAACAGACAAATATAACTTTCAGGTATATGAGCAAAAAGTGCTAAATTCTTCAGTAAAACTGACAGATAAGAGATCTGAGATATGAAAAATTGGCCGACTAAAACTGCAAACAAACTCTTTTATAAGTTTTCGTCCGCTTTTATTCGTTGTCGAGCGTTAATAAATAAAGCTTGCTTGCTTACTTTAAAAGTCATTTATTAGAATATCCCTCCCTCAGGCGCCCATACATCAAACTTTGGTTACCGCGCCCGCGCCGCCCAGTAAATGCATGAGATGTAGATTAAAGCCTTGTACAATTATTCGTTCACTATTGTTTTCGTGTGTAGACTCCATTAGGATAGAAATTGAGTTATGCTATTCGTGTTACAGTGTTGTGAACAGTGTAAAAAGGCAAGTCGTTAATATTGGAGTGTCGGGGAGAAAATTGGGCATGAAAGCTTGACTCGAAGAAATCAAAAGAATATTTTGAAACGATCAACCACCTATTTTCAAACCGCATTAATCTTCGTCCGCCCGTTTGTGACTGACAAACAGACAGACAGATGCTTTCGTTTCTCGCGGCGCGGTGGGTTAAAAAGAGCAAGCATTATTTAAAGAAGTGCCGAGAGGTAAAGTAACCCTAGACACAGACAGGGCTTAGTCCTTCGCCCTGCCGCTATTCACCAACAAATTATGCATGAACACTAATGGCTCCCTCCATCAGTCTTTGTTTGCGAACCTTTCTATGAAATTTTATTCGGTAATGGCTTGTATGGTGGCTGTCTCGCTCAAATTTCGTACTGCAAACATTTCGCGCGGAGTTTACTTACCTTGAGCATAGGTATCGATCTGGATCTGACATTCAGCCCACGGACTATTCATAGCTTGCCCATTATTAGCATCATAATATTTATGGATCAAAACTGTGGAAAAGTCATAGTTTTCCCAATAGACTAAACGTTAATTTGATATAGACTGCGTCTATTCGATTGTGGATTATACATTTCCTAAAGATGAAAATTAACTGTACAGAGTCCGACGATATTTTGGCGCGTGAGTGTCGTTTACAGGTGGCGCCAGTTTCACGCAACCATAGACGCAACAAACCTCCCGCGCCCACAAGCAGACTCTCCATACAATAAGTGACAGATGACATTAACACGTCAATTAATGACTATTGCAAGGGGACGAAAACTCAATTTCCCCTAATTTTTATGTCAAATATTTTTCCTTTTCGGCCAGGACAGGAACGCAACCTGTCAAAAAGCGTTAGTTCCACCTGTCACCGCAAGCCGACACATCGTTGGAAAGCTTTCTCTATCTGACTAGAATTTATCTATTATCGTCAATACCATCATCTATGTCAATGTCAAAGATACAGAATAGAACTGCTAGACGCGGGAGCTAATAATGATGATTTACCTTACACAGTTCGAGAACACACTGTCCTATCCTAACTGAACCTTGTGTAAGAAAAATATCGTCCATTTTACCTGATATTTGTCTTATTTCTTACATTCCCTCAGTGTGTATCTACCAAAATAAGTCTGCCTGTGCTTTCAACTCTTATCTATCTCCGAACCAAAGCTGAGAAATCTCGAGCAGTCTACGCCGTCTGCACAAGCCAAAAAAAAAGAAATAGGCACAAATACACGCGCGGGCCGCCTAGTCTAGCATTCACAATAGGCGGCAATAGTTCGAAAACGGAATGTGTTGAAAGGAATTCTCCTTTTTACCGCCTTTATCGGTTCAACTTGACACTACGGAACGTGAAGGTGGTCTGTGGAGTGGAAAGAAACGTTGTGCTGCCGCTACACAATACGGCATTGGACAAGGTACCTAGTCAATAAAATGTAGGCATGGCATGATTAAAGTTGAAGTCATAAAAGAATGTCTTGACAATCTCAGATTTGTATATTTCTAGCAGTTGTATTTTATAAACTAAATTTTGTGTAAAAAACTACAGCATTTGAATAAAACGTCACATGCTAGTACTATGATATGACTAGCAGTTCAAACCATATCTAAAAGATGGTTCGTTTGTAATGGTCGATTCATACACAATTTTATAATTTATAATCTATACCACAGATAGTTACTATAATATTAGTCAAACACACAAACTATACGTCCAAGAATAGAAGAACTACAAAACAATCCTAGTTTGACTCGGGCCAACGCTTTCCAAGCAAATATGTAGAGTGGGCTTAATACCCGTCACTTCATCCTTTCTTGTGGTGTAGAGCGAGAGCGGCATATCTACGGAACTCGAGATATTCAGAGTGTTTGGATTCATGAAATGGTAGCAGGAAAGGCATTTATTTAATTATCCAACTATAACCTCGTCTTAAAAGCATTGCATTTCAAACGTTCTTTGACCATTTGCTTTTGTTAATTAAGTTTGGAAAACTGGTTTTTTCCATTCCTACCAATTCCATCTGATAAATACGAATAAATAGTATTTGATGAATTGAATAGATATAAATGGAAATCTAGAAATAATGCGTGGGCAATCATTGTTCCTAATAGTTTAGGCATCTAGTACAGGCCGCGCCAAGTTTCTTTGGCTCTGTGCGAGCTGTGGCTGTGACCTCTCTTTCTCGCGAAGTATAAAGAGGTGACAGAACCATCAAAGCCAAAGAAACTTGATACGAACTTATGAATATATAATCTAATCAGTGGTGGATCAAAGTGATTTGACATGTCGAGTGATACCCGTTTTTGCCGAAAAACACATAAAAAAATCGAGAGCATTCGTTCAGTGAATGATTTATTTACTTTATGTCGAAGTTATTTCTAAAGCCCTAATAGATGCTACAATATTATAGTATGCCTTACTAATGTCTACTTTTTTAATTGTAAACGAAAAATGCGACATTTAAGGGAATTTCAAATTAACCGTGTAAATTGCGCGTTAATTAGTGTTTTTAAGCTGACCCGTTAGCAAAACTGTGAAATAAGTATAAACTAATCATTCATCTGACTGTTTCATTTTATTCATTTAATCGATTCATAAATACAAGTCACGCAACGCAAGCGTGCAACATTATCTGGCTAAGTGACATTTCGACCTGCCAAATAACTTTGATCCATTACCGAATAGGGTATAGGATAGTAGGACCATTACTTGGACGCTACAGGTATAGTCCCAAATACCCTGTGGCATGAAAAACAGAAACACCGAAAACAAAAAATAAACATCAACATCTAATTATACTCGAATTACTCTTGTTTCTATTACTGGCCGCTGTGGTTAACCTTATTGATAATTTTACTGTGGGCTCAGTAATTCAAGTAGGTATAGTAAAAGCGATATGCGGAAATAAAACGAATCCACAAAACTGGGCGGGTCATTGGGTCACTTGCATAAATCATTGACAGAGTGATAGCGCACGTGGTCAGCCGCAGTCCACTTCTTTCAATTCTTATTGCTTTCGACATAAAGGCGGAAATAGAATGAGGAATGGCATTATGTTATGAGGTCAGACAAAACAGGTGTACAATTCGCTTGTTTCCTTTTGTGGTTTATGCTGTCTTTTTAAATATTCTATGTGTGCTATTTACATGGTAGGTAGGTAGGTAGATCATCTGATGTAAGTATTGTAAGTTGACACCCGTTTCACCAGACAATGGTCAAATATAATTATTAAGTCTAATTGTTATTATTAAACCTTAAAATAAGTACAAATGGATGTAATGTCTGAAAGTAAATATATTCTATTCTATTCCATTCTATTGTTGCATCAACATTATGATATTTCATAGCTTTTTGCAAACTTTATTATTTTACTTACATTGTATGGTCCTCAGGATGCTTGTTGGTATAATTGGTCTTATGCAGTTGGTAATTATGTTTAATTCTAATAATTAAATGCCTCTGTACATGATCATTGTAAACATGTTATATTTCTCATAATATGAATAACTACTCTTTTTTCAATAAAAACCTAAGTACTTAGCTTTTATTACTATTTCTATAAATAAATCAACCAAAAACAACAAACAGCAGAGCATTTCAAAGATCCATTATAAACTAGAAACTAAACTTCAATGACCCAAACTTCGCATTCGGATCGGAGCGACATCAATACAATTTGGTAGGCCAACGTTTCAAGCAGACAATTAGTCCTCTCCAACCAGTTTGCACGCCCTGGATTGTTTCCGTGGCTATTTGCAACCCCTGGAGACGTTGACCCTATTTACTATAGCCCTGTTCATGGACGAAGACATTCCTCTACAAATCTACTGCATTGTTAGAGTCTAAAGAGAGCCGTTGAATTTTGAATTGCAATATATTTTCTAACAAGTTTCCAATATCTGCAGTTTTCGGAATGCATTCAATTGAAAGATTTTTAAGGCTTCGCATGAATGGATTCTAATTCCGGGACTCTTTTGATCGTTTATTTACTTCGGCGTTACCAAAAGAATCCGTTTTATTTTAGACAAAGAAGAGGAAATTTAATTATGTTCTTGTTCACGTAGCTCCGGAATTTTCTTTCTCGTAACGAAGTTAGCGGTGTAACATACCTTCAGTTAGAAGAATTTTTAGAATAGACTTTTTACACCACCAGATTAGGTTCAATAAATTCCTATAATTTTAATATAAATCTCTTAGCTCAGTGACCCTCAGTTAAGCCCAATTTCACCCTAAGTTAGTGGACACTTAGCTCTTTTTATTAGCTGTCTAGTGATTGTTTTCCAACCTCTTAAATTTAAGGTAGCCTAGATGACTCTTAAACGTAAGTTAAAGCGAAACAACAACTAGGTGTCTCTATGTCATCCATTAAAAATATATTGCTTATCCGTTTTCAAGACAGTTTGGCAATAACCTACAATCACTAGACTCAAGCCCACTGAAGCCATAAGGCTGGTTTATTTCAGTGCGCACCAAACTGCACCGAGGGCACAGAGGAATAAATAGGAACAGAGAGAAAGGTTCCAAAGAGCCTACAAAATTCATACCTATACTATTAGGGTTGGCAAAAGAGAAAAAAATCAAATAACAAACTGTTACAAGCTTTTATTGACCGAGCGAGCGCGAAGCGATCTTACCCAACAACAACTACCTACCTCAAAACTTGTCCAAGTTGTTTGGCGTTAAGTATACCTAATCTGGTATTCATTTACTTACCTAGTAGACTCCCTGGGATAGTTAAAATATGAAATGTCTTTTCTTTTTCTAGTATCATTCATACAAACAGTACAGTTCACCATTTTGAAAGTCCAAAATGTACACCTTAACACTTTTATAACTATTTACAGTTTATTCCACATAAAACAATTCGATAAGGTAGGTGACAACAAATAAAACGGGGTTTGTGCAAGCCCACAGTTTGTTCACTGCTCGAACGAGCGTAAACCGGTTTTATCCAGTGGCGGCGCGTACGCGACACAGCGTCCAGTGCTCACTCACACATGCGCAGTATGCTTGTAGTAGTTAACCTACGACGGCGTGGTTGTATGAAGCTTTGTCTCTGTTCCTATTTATTTCCTCTGTGCCGAGGGTACGGAGTACTATTATCTCTTCTGTGCCGAGGGCGTGGTGGGTTTAACCTCCCTCTCTCACCCTATGCGAGAAAGAGAGGTCCCCCCACCCTGCCCCCGCTCTGAACCAGAGAATTTTGGCGCAGGCTTTACCTAGTTTGTGAGGCAAACAGCTCTCTAATGTGAAATAGATTGCGGTCTGACGATAGGTAATGTTGTATTTGTATGCTTATTGTCATATTACAAAGTATTTTGTGATATTAGATTTAGCGTACGAATACGAAGACTGTGAGTATACTGGTATTTTGTGTTGTGTGTGTGTCGTTATTATAAAGCTAGGTATTATAATATAATAATAAGTTATTATATATGAATTGTCTGCGTGATATAATTCGATTGTTCCTTCTCCGATGCTTTTGTCAAGCTATCACAAATAAATAATTCATTGCATTCCTATCCTATACCCTTTGTCTGTAGATACCTAAATACCTAAATAATAGCCAACACACTTATTATTATCATAATAACACATCCCATGGTTTAAATCAAATCAACAAACACTGGGGTGCCAGACAATGGAGTTATATACATCTGGGGTTGTACCGCCGTCCTCGTCGAAGGTTTTTACCGCAAGGGCCGAAAAGCCTTAAAAATCCAAATGACAAAGGAATTATGCAACAGCAAGCTTATTACTTAATGCTGTTGTGATGTCATGATTGGAGGCTTTGAATTTGTTTTATTTAGATTTTCTGCCAATTTGACGGTTCCCGCGTGTCGACAAAATGTTGCTGAAATGGAGTCGCGATGTTCCGCTCTAAAGGGAAAACGAGGAGCTTAAACTATGTATAAACCTGACTTAGATAATTTTGGGAATCCCGGATGGGGACGAAGCAAAGCAACCCCAGGTCTTGGATGTTTACATGTTTGTGATGTCGCTGTTTCTGGTTTCCACAACACAGGGTCTCCTAGTGTGCGGCCAGAAACAATGTATATGTCTATAGTGTGTAGTGATTGTATATAGTGTATTAGCAGCTAAGCTAAGTGTATAGTGATTATAATGGAAAAGAATCGAACTTGGTTCTTTTGTCAGGCTTGGCTTGACACACTGCCGTTTGTACCGAAACCTTGACCAAGCCAAGTATATTATGGTATGTATACGTCAATTTTGATGAAATGGCCTTAGTCGAAAATTAATAAACAATAATTTATGGCGGTGGCGACTATAGCTACGTGGAGAGCCACGTGTAGTTTGCTTTACGTTATACGTACTGGTAGAAAATAATAAGTGACGTCGAACATCAAAATTATGTTAATGACAACGTCATTAGAGAAATAATCACAGAAAATTGATCCTGGTCTATTTCCACTCCATTCCATTTAATGTTGTATTAGATTATTCCCTTTGATATAATACGCTAGGCATTCTCGTATGACAGAAACGTAATTTAATTACAAATGTACTCGAGTATTAGAGATAATTATTCTTCCTATCATGTTCCTAGTATTAGTTGCGAGTCATTCCCAACACAAGTATATTCTTATTACTTACTGGGAAGTCTTGTTTTGTGTTTTTAACAGTTTATAAGAAATAAACAACTTTTACTTTTTTTTTACTTTTACATCTATCTATAAGGTGCACTTAATCGCGCAGTATGTTGGAAAATATATATTTTAAATCGGAATTTTCATAACATAAAGATAATTTAATATATATATATATATATATATATATACATAATTTATATTTAATATCTCTAGATAGAGATTGGTTCTCTCTCTTCTCTAGGTTTCGATAATTTCAATAACTTTGCAAGGGATTGTTAATTTTCCTTTTGCCTAATATTCATATCAACTTGCCATATAAGATTCACTTAAAGTAAAGTACAAAAAGCAGTCAAGGTCTTTACATCATTATACAGTTTCTGATAAAGTCACTACAATGTTATACATACCAATGAGCCATGGTAAGTACTTGTATTGTACCCATAATAATATTTAACTGCGTCAGTCCTTTTACATGTTCTAAGGCGGTTAAGTAAGCTTAGGGAATTGTCAAACTCCCATCCCTTTAGAGAAACACTTTCCGGAGAAGAAAGGGGAGAGATTTCCATGCATCACAGTGTCTAAATAGGATTCGTATATATTTTTTTTCATTAAATAGTTTTTCAACTAAAACTTGCTACATATTGCGATCTGAAAGGAATATTGATGCGGCTCTTGCATCAAAAGCTTTCAAGTAACAATCACCTGCGCTGCAAAAAATGCTTGCGTGCTCTGGACATAGACGGAACAAAATTACAATGGAGAACAATAAATGTCGGAGCGAGAGGGTGTACATATCACGTTACTACTCTCATATGTAGACTATTCGAATGCAAAACGAGTATCTATATATATAAAAATGAATTGCTGTTCGTTAGTCTCACTAAAACTCGAGAACGGCTGAACGGATTTATCTTATCTTAGTCTTGAAATGTTCGTGGAGGTCTAGGGAAGGTTTAAAAGGCGAGAAAAAATCGAATAATTTCCGGGAAAACCCTAAAAACAGCCCTTTTCTATTTCCCATACAAACGTTTTCTAGAGTCAATTTGAACTTTATTGCTATTCAATAAAGTTCATATTAAATTGAGGCAGTACGTAGTCTGCCGGGTCAGCTAGTGAATTTATAAATTTAGTAGTAGATAGTCAAACGATATGCGGTTTTATGTACTTTTTACTGCGCATTATGGTCTGAGCAGGGAGCACTGAGTAATACTAAAGTCATAAAGAGTCACTTATTTCTTCTACGTCATAAGACCAGCTTTACCCAGTACTTAGTTAAATGCGATGTCATCCACTAACCGATTCTTTAGCATCCTTAATTAGTGCGAACTTAGGACTATATTACATACTGCTTTGGAATAACCTGACTGTACAGTATGCGTCAATTTTCTTTGTTATATAGCGAGCTGTCACCTCTCTATTTTTCTCTCTCTTATCCTGTGTGAGAAATGCTCGCTCAAAGCCACAGAAACTTGTTGGCGCTGCCTGTACACGATATGGAAATACAGGTTCCCGAGCAATACTCATACTCTGCATCGTTTCGATTTAAAACGCTTGTATAGGAAAAACGTAATTTGTTTGCAAATTGCTCAAAGCTCTCACGACTTTGAACCAACATACATCTTAAAATATTGATACGCTGCAGAAGTAATAGTTCTAGATACGTGTAAATAAAATATTTTTAATACGAACTCATGCAGTTTGTGTCACAGTGATGTTGTTTTTATAAGGATTAGATAATTGAAACAAAAAGTAAACTTTAGAAAAAACCTTCCACAAACCCTATTTGATTAGATTGAGTGTCTTCACAAAATGAAAGGCCCCTGTGGGCCAAACTAAATTCAACCTTATTACGTCAGTGACACGAACGCTGTCACCGGGCCTTTTATTTTGTGAAGAGTACGAACTGTAACCCCTTACCCCCCCCCCCTGGGGACTTAATTTTGTCAAATCCCATATCAGTGCCACCCCACGCTACTAAGGAATCTCTGTACAAAGATTCATGGCTCTAGGTCCACCGGTTTAGGCTATGCGTTGCCTGCCCGTCAGCCACGCATTGTATTTGTACCTAGTATTGAGCAGCTCTAGTGGCCATATGTGGTCTTCATCAGCAGTTCCGCGTCACAATATTATGCTTACCGTGAGTAAATGCACGAGTTTTTACTAAGAACACAAAAATCACTATAGGTCTGCCTATAACTTTAGACAGACTACACAGGCAGTCGAAAAAAAACCCAAATAACGACATCTTCAAAACAACTTACCTACGATATAGAAATTTCTGCACTAAATTACTTAAGAAACTGAAGAGACAATTCGAGTCATCCCAACTTCAAAAAGCTGGGTCAAATTCAAAACTTCTGTGGGATACAATTAAATTAATATCTAATTCATCAAAATCTAAATCTACACCGTCTCAGTTACTACTACCGTCCGTGCCCCCTTTAGAATCCTGCAACAATGTAAATAATTTCTTTGTTAATATTGGTAAAACTCTAGCAGACAACTTAACTAGTAAGTCCTCGCCTGCGCACACTCCTCTTTCGCAACAACTTTCAACCACCATATCCTCTTTTGCTCTCTTCCACACTGACCCTGATGAAATCATATCTTCGATTCAATCTCTGAAACCACACGCAGCTACCGGTTGGGATGGTATCTCGCCTCTTATACTCAAGAGGTATGCTCTCCCTCTGGCTCCTGTCATCAGTCATATTTTCAACCTCTGTTTTGAACATGGCATCTTCCCTACTTCCCTTAAAAAGGCCATCATACATCCAATTTTCAAGAGTGGAGACAGATCCTCCCCAAACAATTATCGTCCAATCGCTGTACTTACGTCACTCTCCAAAATTCTAGAACACCTTATAAATAAAAGACTTACAAGTTACCTTGAAAATAATAACCTAATCTCCCCCAATCAATTTGGTTTCCGCAAAAAAATATCCACCGTCGATGCTATTCTAAGACTATCAAATAATATTGTTAATCAAATAAACAATAACAAAAGAACACTAGCAATATTCTTAGACCTGGCGAAAGCCTTCGACACTGTTCCTATCCCCACTCTTCTTTTAAAACTCTCTTCAATAGGTGTCAGAGGCTCCCAACTCGATCTTTTCCGCTCATACCTTACAGGACGACGCCAGGCTGTAAAGATAGGTGCATGTCTGAGCGATGAGCTGGAGATCTGCTATGGAGTACCACAGGGTAGTATTTTGGGACCTACGCTCTTCCTCATCTTTATTAACGATTTATGCAACTTATCCCTCTTGAACGGCTCCATTATTACCTACGCTGATGACACGGTACTTCTCTTTAATGCCAAAACTTGGATAGAGCTAGAAGCTTTTTCGCAGACAGGCTTTGATTCTGTGTTTAATTGGCTACTAGCAAACTCTCTAACTCTAAATACCACTAAAACTAAATTTATTCCTTTCTCCGTCACCTCTGTTACCCAACCATCATTCAATATAACTATTAAAGCCCACTCCTGCGATAATCCTCTAAATTGTACATGTCCCGTTATTGTGCAAACCGATACTATTAAATATCTGGGCATCACTTTAGACAAGCACCTAAATTTCAAATGTCACATCGCCACTCTAACGACTAGACTCCGTAAACTTATGTATATATTTAAAACAATCCGTAACGTTGCCGCATCCAAAATAATTAAGATGACTTACATGGCCCTCGTTCAATCAATTCTAACCTACTGTATCACCTGCTGGGGGGGAGCAGCTAAGACACATTTGGGACCCTTGGAAATTGCCCAAAGAGGAGTTTTGAAAGTTGCCACCAAACGTCCCACATACTTCAGTACATCCGAACTATACAAACTTTGTGACGTCCTTACCGTCAGACAATTATTTATTTTGGACACAATTCTCCGTCAACACCGTCTTACAGCCTATCATCCAATTTTGAAGCGTCGCAAAGATCTAATCTGTTGTATCCCCGCTCCTAACCTTACTTTTACAAAACGTCACAATATTTTCCTAGGCCCATATCTGTACAACAAACTAAACAAAGTTTTTTCCTTCTTCCACCTAACATCTTACGAATGCAAAATAAAAGTAACTAAGTTTCTCAAAACCCTAACATATGATGATACCGAAAATCTCCTCTTATCTTTAAATTGAAAAAGTTTAATTGAATTATGCTTATAACAAAGTCAACTCAATGATTTGCGTATAATTTCACTCGCATCATACACTCTCATTGACGCACGCACACTCACTCACAAACACTCACATACACGCGCGTTTATCTTCCATTCGATACACACACTCACACACCCTTACGCACCCTCACACACACACACACACACACACACACCCTCACACACCCTCACACACACACACACACCCTCACACACACACACACACACACACACACACTATACAATATACACTCTGCATTTCCGAATTGTAACTAGCCTATTATTATTATTTTATTTTTTATTTGTTTTTCTCAAGTACTTGTATTATTCTTGTTAGAACCGTCTCAATATCCAAATCTTACCACAAACGCCTCGGACGAGGTACGGGCCTGCGAGCCATAAATACAGGTTATATTATTATCCTAGTTATGGCAGCAGTCAACCACCATTTTTAAGTGTACCTACCATTTTCCTTGAATAAATACTTTTACTTTTACTTTATAATACTTGGAGAGTTCCCTCGTTTTCTCCAGGATCCCATCATCAGATCCTGACCTGGTGGTCCACAGTACCAATGGGAAGGTAAACCCTTTCAAACAAAAAAAATATTTTTCCAAATCGGTCCATCCGTCTAGGTGCAATCGGGGCACATACATAAAAAAAAACAACATCCGGACCAAGTAAACCTCCTCCTTTGGGAAGTCGGTTATGAAAAATCACAACAGAATCAAACAGGAACCCAATTCTGTAACCAAAAGACCGCTCAGTGACATGATGCGACTGTAGAGAATCCATGGCTTTTACATACTAACGTGTGTCGGACTATTATAAAGTAATGGGAGTATTTGTTCACAAGTCAAGATTGTGCCTAGGCAGAGACTGCGCCTGCGGGGGAATGCGGCTCGCCAAACGTTTGTTGTATTCACGACCTATGTACATATACAGCCTATGTACGTGTACGATGACGGGCCGCCAGACAGTTTCGCAGCGGCTGACCAATCACAGCTCTCTTACCTCGTCCACCGCCGCCCGTAAATTGGTGAGTTGTGTTTCAAAGGAAAATGTATCTATGCGCTCTCCACTGGATAAAGAACTGCTCCCTGTGCCTTGGCATTGAAATGTCTCGATTTTGTTTTAGGCATCACACACCACACCAGCATCGCTTTATTTATGTCCTCTGTCTGTTCCTGGAGCCCTATTTTTGAAATCGCTCGTGTGATATAATCGCTCGTATGACTTGCGCAACGAGTGGTTCTGACCAATCGTTGCAGAGCGAATGAATATAACGAACGATAATTGAAACAAAAAGTAAACTTTAGAAAAAACCGACTTCCACAAACCCTATTTGATTAGATTGAGTTTAATACTAACTGTAACCCCTTATCCCCCCCTCCCTTGGGGAATTAATTTTGTCAAATGCTATATCAGTGCTACCCCACGCGACTAAGGAACCCCTGTACAAAGTTTCATGGCTCTAGGTCCACCGGTTTAGGCTATGCGTTGCCTGCCCGTCAGCCACGCATTGTATTTGTACCTAGTATTTAGCAGATCTGGTGGCCATATGTGGTCTTCATCAGCAGTTCCGCATCACAATATTATGCTTACCATGTGCATTTGCACGAGTTATTATGAAAAACACAAAAATCACTATAGGTCTGCCTATAATATTTGAAGAGTTCTCTCGATTTCTCCAGGATCCCATCATCAGATCCTGACCTGGTGTCAATGGGACCACCCTTGAGGTATTACCTATACGCCGAAAAAAGATTTGTTCAAATCGGTTCATAATTGGCGGAGCAATCGCGTAACAAACATAGAAAAAAAAAAAAAAAAAAAACATACGGGTCGAATTGAGAACCTCCTCCTTTTTTTGAAGTCGGTTGAAAATCATTCGTTATGATGGCTCGTTTTAAAATTATATCACACGAGCGATTTCAAAAATAGGGCTTCTGGTCTCGCGAATGCAAACGTTCCCTCGATTTCCATGTGGCGGGTGCTCGGGTACTCACCGTGTTTGGCGTGTGACACCCGCCCTGTCTGTGTAATTAGCCAAGCCGTAATTGATATCGTGCCCTTCCGAGCGTCGTCGTCGGAAACCTTTGTTTTAATGGGATTCATATAGAGCAGTTATAGTTGTAACGTCTGATAGATGGCGTTGACGACGATCCTCCTTTTGTTGTGTAGAGCGTAGTTGCGTAGAGCTTGCGCCATCTTGTAAGCGTTACTCATCACATCAGCCAAAAGATCTTTGGAAGAATGTATTCTAGAACATGATTATTTCATTCCCATTATGTCATATCATACTATTACTTATTTACCGATACTTTTTGCTTATTTAGATGCCCAGTATAGGTAACGCCATCCACGACGACGCGTGACGTAGCTATTTGCATCTTTCTCTTTCAATTCAATTCAAAAATTTTATTGACCATAAAATCATACATATTACTTAGTCAACGTCAACATAATATTAATATTTTTGTATACTACCGCCCGGGACATCGGGCACCTTTCATCGGGGCACTCTGCTGAAAGACAAAGATGCAAATAGCTACGTCACGCGTCATCGTGGATGGCGGTACCTATAACCATATTATTATTTATAAACGTCAAAAGAAAACAATAGATGAGGTGTCTTCAGCGCCATCTATGAGATTTGGAAAAAAATCCTGCTCAGAAAGTAAAACATAAATATTGTGCTCTCCCAAGCGTTGAGTTGAGTGAGACCCTTTGTGTAAATTGCTCCAGTGGATTTTCGACGATATTAAACAATCTGAAGAGGCGGCGTTAATTCGAGCTATTGTTAATATTATCTCTTCTGTGCTATTGTCTTAGGAAATACATTCGTGTTGTGTGACATGAAGATCGTATTTTGTGTTTTGAGGCGAATATTTGGTATTTACTTGCGCGATGACGACGCTCCGGAGGTTATTAGATGACACATTGATAAAACGTGATGATAACAAATAATTAAATTGTAGACTAAAGTCGCAATCAACTGTAGAAGTAACTCTATCTATTCTTTAACCCTATCACTTAGAACAGTTGCAATGTCTATCAAATTGTCGTTTTTATGAATATGCCTCTCGGCCCAGGCGTTTGAATAATTTCACGCATCTCAGATTCGGATTTCGTATGAATAAACATCACACAAAATTAGTATGTAAAGCTTCTTCCATACACGCTGGTGTTTGCAAAAGAAAATGGCGACAAACCGGCTAAAATTAGCCATTTTACTACAATTCAAACTGTTTTATCATTATTAAAACGTCATTAACCGTCACGTGGGTTACTTAGTAAAATCTACGGGCCATTTACGGTGATCGAGTAATATCCTGGGCGAGCTCAGTTTAGAATTATAGACTTACTCGTGACTCCTAGTTCGCAGAAGCACCAGCGGGACTAGAGATTGATAAATTGGCTAATTTGATAATTTGCACCTTCTGTAAGACAATGAATCAAAGAGTAAGCCCTCCGAACACGGGGCTCGAAGGCTAATATACAAATCCCCTTCGATATCAGAATGTATTTCTAGTCTTCAATGAAAACAAAAGATTATTTAAAACAACTGACTAACAAAATGATTTTGACTCACTGAAAAAATATTATTTTGGCTACTTTGTCCAAGTTTTTTCCCGTTACTAGTCTCACCTTAAGGTAATAATATGGTATGCCTCTGCTACTACTATTAATTAAAGCTAAGGTATAGGTAACACGGAAAATTGAACACAGGATTGATTAACCGCTCTCGCAATAAAACGCGTGGCACGTGCGAGCAAGATACCGATTCTACTGTTAAATTGACCAGTTGCAATCAAATTAACTAGACATCCACAATCAATAACAAATAAACAAATTCATTTTCAAGAAATTATCGTGGCCATAAATTTCTTTTTCACAATGAAATTACCCCATCCTTTGTAAGTAAGATGAATAACTTTTCTACTTTTTATAAGCAGACAGAGTTTTTGAATAACAAATTGATTAATTTGGATCCGTCGTTATCGTAAATCTTTTATGGGCTATAAAAATAACAATAGCTCGAGTTATTGGCATAAGCTGCTAATAGAATACTAATATCCATTGATTTATTAATATGATCATTGCGCTTTAGTAAACGCGTATAAATAGTACTTATTCAGCGTGTAATGAAAAGGTGCCTTTACAAGTACACAAACATCAAAACTTGTCATGAAACTCTACTATTCTATTTTCGATAATCTCTATTTTAACCTTTTAGCACCTTACAGATTTTAGCAATTTCGGTCAGTCCAAAGTTTCGTCTTGTTATATTATTAACTGGCCTTGTTTGTGATGTATAAGTTTGACTTTTATATACACACATTCATAGCTTCTAGCCTCAAACTGGGGAACGTGGAACATGATGTCACACACATACAAACTTCCAAGGTCTGGAGATTTTTCTTCTTTCTCCCATCCAGGGATTCGAACCCGGGATCTCGGCCAATCATAACACAGAATGTCATACGTCACGATTTGGACATACATGGTTCCATTTAAAAATACGCAGCTGCGACCACAACGCTGCGGCTTGGATACCGGTTTTACATTCGTTAATTAGCGCGGTAATCAATTGTTGACAGCCATTAAATGTCGAAACCAACAGATGCTTATTTAAACACCACATTTACTCTGTGTTGCTCTCGTAGCATGTCATACATACCACAGTCATATACTGTTCTGTGGTCGCGATTTTAATGATATTATGCAGCGTGTCCATCCATACGGGCTTCACATTGAGTCCAGGCATAGTTTGTGTTCGGGCAAATTCTAAAAAAAAAAACACAAACCCGGAGGTTATTGTTCTGACCAAATTTGATATTATAGCACGCCATATAACAAGGAGAACAAGAAGTCGAGCTTGTTGAGACGGTTTGCAACAGACCGTTAGTTTAAAGAATGATTAATTATATCCTGTTGTAGTAAAGTGCAATATTTATTTATTTATTTTATTTATTTATTTATTTAACACAAATCCACAGCCAGTCGAATAATAGTAGTCGAATAATAGTCGATATTCTGCATCCTTGACCATTGGTCTCTTTTTGAGCAGTCCTCCTCCAGGTTATCTACCTTGGTCTCCAGCAGCTTCACGGCGTTCTTAAGCGCGACGTTCTCGGTCTGCAGCATCTTCAACTGCATATACCACCGCTTATTTAGAGGATGCAATAGACCCACAGATAGATTCCGAGAACTACATTAAGATGATTCAATGATTCAAATCATCAACAATTCAATGATTCGTTTCAATATTGAAACAAATAGCAGTTTTATTGCTTGGACATTCTCGGTGTCTTTTGACTTGATTTGATTTGAGTTTTTAACCTTCAAGCGGTCGCGCGGCGTCGAATCGACTACACTCGATATATTATCGTTCCTTATATCATTAATTCTGGTCACATATGTTTCTCATCTCTAGTAGCCTGACATTGATTCACTGTGGATGAAATTAACTGTTTACCACCCCTTCACGTGCCCCCGGAGTGCACACATCGCATTTTTTTTAGTTGCGGCGCAAGCGTCGAAAAGACGTCACGCGCCTTTTAGGTTACGCGCGACCGCTCCCGTTACAAATGACCGCGCGCCCGCTTGAAGGTTAAATTTAAACCACGCTCACAATATCCAGTAGGTAGAGAGATCCATCAAGTAGGTAGGTACCTCAACAACCATTTTTGATGTTGTGTAAAATATTCGTCGATCAAAACTTTCGAAATCTTTTAAGGGTTCCTTGAAGAAGGAAAAAATAACCCTGATCACTTCGTTCTTCGACTGTCTGTATGTCCGTTTGTCCGCTGCCGTCTGTCAAGTTAAGTTTTATAAAAATCGAATAATTTCTAAGATCATCGGATATATTTTCTAAGTGGGTTTCTCGTGGTAAACTAGGAAAGTGGACAGATAAAACTGTCGCTATTTCTTTGGGAATGGTTATTTGAAAAATAGCACATTTATATCTGACCACGTCAACTCTCGTTATCGGTTCCCAGGTTTAGTTACACTACAGACAAGTAACTTACTTACTTATTTGTCTATGGTTACTCAGTTATTTTAACGGACATAAGTTATTTACGAGTGTCCTCCTAAACACAATAATGGTATTTACCTTTGAATTTTCATACACGTATCACTTCACACAATGCTACTCAGATTCTTTGAATTTGATATCTACCACCCACTAACTTTGATAAGTATACTTTCATTAGTATTAATTATCACTCTTGTTAGAGTAACTATACTATACTATACCTACATGGTTGTACCGAAAAGGTAAGAATTAGTTCATCTTATATTTGTACATTGCACCTTGGATCGTGACGTGAGGTGCTAAAACATAAACCATTATACACCGAAGGTGGCAAAATAGAGCAATGTTTTAACCTGCCTTGTGTGCATTTCATATCTTGTTTGCATAAAGCTTCATTATCACTACTTACTACCTAATTAGATTCTTTTGAATGAATAAGTAAAAGTACCACATTAATGTCCCCAACGAGGAGCACAGGCCTATACCCGGATCAGAAAAAAGGAAAGAAAGAATGAATAATAAAGCAATAATTTGCTTCAAAGGTCAACTTAAGAAGTAATGGATTATAAGAATAACTGTAACTCTTTTATTAAGTGTCTGTATTTTATTTTTAACCGACTTCCCAAAGGAGGAGGTTTACAATTCGTCCGGATGTTTGTTTTTTTTTTTTTTTTATGTATGTTCCCCGACAGCGCCTAAACGGGTGGACCAATTTGGAAAATTATTTTTTTGTTTGAAAGGGTTTACCTTCCCATTGGTCCCATTGACACCAAGTCAGGATCTGATGATGGGATCCTGGAGAAATCGAGGGAACTCTTCAAATATTATAGGCAGACCTATAGTGATTTTTGTGTTTTTCATAATAACTCGTGCAAATGCACATGGTAAGCATAATATTGTGATGCGGAACTGCTGATGAAGACCATATGGCCACCAGATCTGCTCAATACTAGGTACAAATACAATGCGTGGCTGACGGGCAGGCAACGCATAGCCTAAACCGGTGGACCTAGAGCCATGAAACTTTGTACAGGGGTTCCTTAGTAGCGTGGGGTAGCACTGATATGGGATTTGACTAAATTAATTCCCCAAGGGGGGGGGGGATAAGGGGTTACAGTTTGTATTAAACTCAATCTAATCAAATAGGGTTTGTGGAAGTCGGTTTTTTCTAAAGTTTACTTTTTGTTTCAATTATTGTGAAAGAATAACTGGCTAAAATTGGGCTAAAATTGTGCCTCTGCCATCCCATATGAGAAAAGACGTGACACTGTGTTATGTGAAACGTAAACATTTATGTACAATACAGGAACCATTGCTTCTGATTCTACTCGGGGATCCCTGTGACGTAGGACCAGACGTCAGTGACAGCGACGACAGTGACGTCATACACATTTTGTTCCTATAATCATTATTGTTATTTATTTATTATTCAAATTAAATAGTATAGCATCCAAGACCTGGGGTGTTTTTTCCCTATCCAGCCGGGATTAGAACCCAGACCTCTCGTTTAGGAAGCAGAGTATCAATGCAGAAAATAATACAAAACGCAAAGAAGATATGGTGAAAAATGATCCGACAATTACATCAGACAGACCATACCATTTGCGCGCAATAAATGTTAAACATTGTTTAAAGTATTCCACCCTTTTGCCACCTCAGACAAACAGTGTTAAAGTCATCAAAACGTGACTACATATTTAAAACGTACCATTAACGAAGTATTTAAGTAATTTTTAGTCTCGTTAGTTCAATGTTATCTTGTTGACAAAGACGGACGTCAGTGGCAGTCTTTTGTTTTTATCTGGCAACATTTACTAATGAAGTGTGTTCTAACTCTAACTCACTGATTGCGTAATGTTAGGCACACTTGTCATTGTCAAGTTTACACAAAAAGCGGATATGTGTGACATAAACCTTGACCGTGGGGAAAACTTACATGACAGGTTGGGACAGATCATATCTCGTGATTGAGAACTGTCCAACTGGCATGTAACTTATACTTGTGGTAAGGTGTATAAAATGTAAATATTAGCATTGTGTTTGTTGAGTAATGCAGTAGAGGTGTAAAGACGTGTCGTGTTCTTAAGCAATGATTGAACAATATTTGCCAACTTCCTCTGTAATTCCATAGTAGTCTTTTTAGGGTTGTGTACTTTAAAAGGAAGAAAGAAACCATTATAGGTCCGATTTGTTTTGCGTCTGTCTGTAAAGACCCTTTTATTCAATAATTCACATAACTTCTTTATTTATTTATTTATTTTATTAATGAACAAAAATCACACAGCCATTCTTACAGCTAGTCGGAAACATAAACTTAAAATAAGGCCAATTACGGATTTAACTATGTATACAGTTTACAATAATTAAATGACGGTTATTTACCTAGTTGAGCTAAAAGAGCAACAACAACAAGAAATGTATCAGAAAACAGTGATTTTGTGTGGATGTGGTAAGTAGTTGTATTGTGTTGTGTGTGCGAGTGTGTGTGTGAGGGTGTGTGTGTGTGTGTGAGAGGGTGTGTGTGTGTGTGTGAGGGTGTGTGTGTGTGTGTGTGTGTGTGTGTATTTGGCGGTCTGTGTAGTGTAGTGGACAAAAACAAAATAGATAAGTGACTGAACTTAAAAAGCGCGCACTCTCTTAAAAGACAGTAATTTTTAAATCAATTTACATTATTCTACAGGAGAAATTCTTAGACATGCCTGAAAATGCCTGGGGCAACCTTAGGACATAGGGCTTGTCTGTCTGCAAAAGGGCTTTAGAAAAAAATGAATATAATTATCTTAATTGCCTTACCTTTATTGATATAATCAGAATTCAATCATTTTGTCTACATCCGGTGACAATCCAAATATTTATACAGTGAGCAAGTAAATTAAATATACTGGTAACACTGTAAATAGTATTTAGCAGATAGCTTGGTATTTACTTATCTGATTAAATTGTTGTTAAATTGTTAGTCGAGATACTGCGAGTGTTGAGTGTAGTCTGTGTCTGATGTTCTACACAGGGTTTACATTTCCGAGATATACAAATTGCGAGCGTAGTTCTGATTTAGGAGTACGCAACAAGCAAAGTTACGATGTCATGTGAGAAACCGAGAATTCATCTCAGAAAGTCTGCTAAACCCAAATTTTAAGGCGAAAGGGTAAACAATGAACGAAAAAGTGATACGATAGAAAATACAAGGCGTTGACCAACTGGGCCACCATGGACTGGCATGTCGCCGCAGCGCGGGCCGCCTGTCGCGCCATGCAGCACTAAATGATGTCATCCGCCGGGCTCTTGCCAGTGCAGGCGTTCCCGCGATACTAGAACCATCAGGAATATCGCGGGACGATGGCAAGAGGCCGGACGGGATGACACTCATTCCGTGGAAAAACGGGCGGTCGCTTGTGCGGGACGCGACTTGTGTCGATACGCTGGCACAGTCTCACATACAAGCGACCGCTCGCAAGGCTGGTGCGGCAGCGGCCACCGCAGAAGGCAACAAAAGGCGCAAATATGTCACCCTTGGCCAGGGTTACATATTTGTCCCTTTTCAAAGAACTCTCATCGCGCCTGGTCGATGCCTCAAATGACCGGAAGGCTGGAGCCTACCTTGGGCAACGGCTGAGTCTTGCCATACAGCGAGGCAACGCCGCCAGTTTTTTGGGCACCTTGCCCAGCGACGGCGGCAGTGATCTGGCTCAAATTTTCTATTTAAATTAACTTTTTCATTAAATTATTATTATTTCAATTGAAATATATATAAACCTGTAATTATGTAAAAAGAAATAACTAACAACAAATAGCTAAAAAAAAGGTGTAAATTAATTAATGCAAAATGAGAAACTACTTTGTTAGGTACATGATTCTAAGCAACTTTCATTATGAAACCGATTTGATCAGAGCAACTTTATTTTTCACTTCTCCATGCAAATCAGCTGATCCACTCAGGCCAAAATGCACTGGGAAGTGAAAAATAAAGTTGCTCTGAGGAGAATATGATATTTACGAAATATTTGCGAAGTAGAGCAATGCGTGGCCACACTGGTCTGGTTCTTGCGTAAGCAATCGCATGATAATAGCTATAGCGATGGCCACAAAAAGTCGGTTTTGGCGTGATGACGATGCTGAGCTGAGCTGAGACGCGTCGCGCCTGCTACAAACAAACCGACATTTAGCACCCTCGCTATAGCTATTGTCATGTGACTCGCTTAAATAATCACGGTCCTGAGTGCGGGGCCGCGGTATTAACTATTTCCGTTCTCGTTATCTTACGGTGATACATCTATGGCTTTTTACAAACGGCCCTTTGTGATGACCCATCGATCGCCGAGCGAAAAAAATGTTACTTCCGATAAGAGCGCTTATAAAGGCGCGCCTTTCTTTCAAAGCGAACTTTGTTATAAGACGATCTAATACCACTCAGCTGGTGAGATCACGGAATAATTCAATTTCCTGCCCGATAATTGCGAAGAGCTTAGTAGACTTAAGGGGGTGCTCTCAAGTCTCGGCTAAAAAATATTTGACAGCTGGTGGACTTACTAACTTTTACATTACTGCGCTCAGAAGCAAAATACAGACACACAACAGTAGACGACACGGCAGTAACACATGCTGAGCTCAAACCTTTTTGACATTTAAACCTCAACCGTAAACTGTACTATTTTTATCCATATATCCCTGTGTTTATTTCTCAAATAAATATATTTCTATTTTTATTTATATTTCTATTTCTACAATAATGAAAAAAAAAAACCTGTACAAGGCGAACTTACTTCTCTATCTTGATTATGAATCTCTTAAATTGACATGAAGTTACACAGAATTCTTACAAATTAACGTTTCACTGAGCGTTTCACCGATGTCATTTTGTTTTATTTCAATGACAGTTTCTGACACTAATATAAGCGCATCTCTGATTGGTTGAACGTCACTTTGATTTGAAGCTTTGAGGTGAGTAAACATTCTTTAAAACATGAAGTTGACAGGAATGTACAGCTAACTGTTACGAAAATTTTCTATGGTTAGGGATCCCTACCCGAAGGGTGGCAAACGGGACCATGTTACTAAGCCGTAACCGTAATAAAGTGGAAATTATCACAGAATGTGTGTCTACTAATGACTACACGAAATATGGAAAAAATAAAGATGCCCCACACAAGAAACGTGTATTTTTGTACTTTTTTGGTACGATGGTGCGGAACCCTACGTGTTAGCCACTCAAAGTTCCGTAAAAAGTCCACGGCCCGCGATTTTCAACCTACCCACATCGAGATAAAGTTCAAAACCTATGAAAAAATAGAACAAAAGATCTTTTAGTCTTTTGGGGACGCTGGACGGTTGAGGGTTTAGAGTCCGACCTACATTTGGACGATTTTAAGCGCTTTGAATTTTACCATTATATTTTCAACTCTTGTATGACAACATGAACTGATATTAAATTAATGATTCATTCTGCAATATTCTGCAATAGCAACTTTAATGCAAAGTGCGTGGGGCATGTCCCGAGTTGCGAAAGGGAAGATTCCCGCGATTATATTTAATGATTGATGGGGTGCAGCCGCTGGAAGAAATTATCGAGGGCATTTAAGGGATATGGATTTTAATCTCATCTTTTCGTACAATTTTGCACCATCGAGGGGTCAGAGTAATTATTTTCGTTAATAGCAATTAGTGATTCGGGCGCTCATCTTGGAAATTAATTAACGGTATTGCACCTGACTGATGATTTTTGTTTATTTATGGATCTTTTAAATCAGAAAACATACAGCTAAGGGCGGTATATTCATACAGGCCTTAATGCCAATAGATGGAACGCGAGTTGACACTACACTCGATATTTTATACGAGTTGTACTCGAGTTTAGATGAACTAGTATTCTACCTAGTGGTACTTAGTGCCATTGCTTGTCTGTATCAAAGTCACTCACAAATGCACAGATTACAAAACAAACGATCTCGTTCTCTGTAAGTTTCATGACGTTGAGAGTAAAAATGACGTTCTCATACATCAACTATAGAAGACTCAAAAGTTGGATTAACCGATTTACATATTCGTATGACGACGACAGATTGCCTGACTGCCAGGCCACGACACCAGACTATACTGCGCACCCCGGGGCCATGAAAGTTCGTTAAGGTATTCTTACCCCAGAAATTATGCGCACAATATTGGTGGGCACGACTAACGGTCAGGGCCGTATCATGACGGCGAGGGACGGACGGTGGGCGTTTTCACTTACACGCAACGCAACTGCCTGACGGCTAGAGACGTGGAGATAAACCAGGTACAGCCGCGATAAGTTTCTTTCGCTCTTACTGAAGCTGTGAACACTCTTTGGTGCAGGGCAACGTGGGGTGAGAGGGGGCAAAGAATCTTGGCGCGCAGGTATGGTAGAGGGAAGTTTTGTTCCAGACACTATTTTATTCTTCTTTATTGTAAATACAATGACATGAAATATTATACGCAAAGGGAAGGTATTCAAATATTATTACTAACTTAGCAAATATCAAAGCGTCTATAAATATATTGTAGTCTTATACATGCTTTCTCAGTAAATCATTTCAATAAAATATTTTTTATTTACTTCACTATCACAAAGAAAAAAAAAAGGTTGGGGGCACGATCCCGAAGTGAAAGAACATAATAGAATTCCATTTTTAACTTGAAGCAGTGATCAGTATAGCAAACTTAACTGGAACTACCCTTTAATAGATATGAGACATTCCCCGCCCGAGGGATGTGGGCAATCTTATGAGCAATCAAACTATTGTTACTGGATCTTAGATAAACTTCGCCTTAAGGTAGGTCAAAAGTTTACGTAGATCTGATCTCATTCTGAAGGGAAATGCATTTAAATAGAATACCTTTATAGGCTTGCATAACTTGCATCGGGAAAAAGGTTGCGTTCTGCAGGATGTCGGGTCAAAGGTCTGGGGTTCGATTCTGCTGCACAATGACGGTTCAGTTCAATAAATAAATAATAAAACAAAAAATATTTTGGTCTTTATTCACGGCCCAGCCGTATAAAAAAGATGCGACACAACGACGACCGGGTTTCATCATATGAATATAGGAAAGTGTCACTTATCTATCAAATATCAATCTTAACGTTCGTAATATTATAAACGTTAAAATCTTTGACGTTCCATGACATCAATAATTCCCTTTTTCTTGAAATTATTTAAGTAAAAGATATAAGTATTTTTCTTTTTTCAAACGGCCCATTAATTGCCGCTAAACCATCGTTGTCTAGAGAATACGGCCCGTTCTCCTTTGAGCTCTTGATAAGGCTAATAAGATAATATTCCTCTCTAGTAAGTTGGAGCAGAAATGTAATTCTATGAACTCTACAATATTACTCTATTTTCGCAAAATGACTGACTGATTTCTTATTAAATTGGTTTTCCGATGGGACAGCTGGTTATTGAACCATTAAATAAATGGCCTAAGGTGTGCAGAATTTTGCCTGAAAAAGGGCATATTATGTCGATATTTTCATCCTCAGATGGCATTTGACATTTTAACCTTTTAGTATACTTACTTACTATATCCTATTTGATTAAAAACCAATGTCAAGTGAATTTTGAGTTTAATACAAACTGTATTTATTTATTTATTGTAATATTTAATGAGGGATCAGCTTTCTGCTTGGCTGACTGTACAATGAAGTGTCAAACAAAGTTATCTAATATTAGCGGCCAAGCGGTCTAATTTATGCGGCGTTTCGTGAACAAAAGATTTTCTTTAGCAGGATTGATCTGTAGGTCCAAAGAAAGAAAGGATTTAAGAAGTGAAGCCATCTGGTATTCTGATGCAGGGGCAAGAGGGACCCACCCCTAAATTAAGTGTCAAATAAAGTTATCTGGTAATACTCGATATAACTTTTTAACAATATGGGGAATACTACGTCTTCAACATACTTACGTTTTATTCATTTCTCTACGCATATCGCAAGGCTGAATACTTTGTGAAGTATGTCTACAAGAACGTATAAAGGTACACGATGATCCATGTTATTCTTATCGCTAAGATACATATTTTGTTAGGCTTGTCAAAGCTAATATTGAATACAGGTTCGCTTGTTTATTTGCCTCACGAAGTGTTTTTGATACGCTCTTTACTAAGTTAAGGTTGCCTCCGAATCGAAATTTAAATAAACATATTTTTGGTAACATCAAAATGTTGATACATTTGTATTTGAGATTACGACAGTAAGTTAGGTTTGCGTTTTACCTAGTTACATTAAATGGTATAAATCGATTGGTCAAAGGAGATTACTATAGAATATTTTACTATTCTTCATTAAAACACTATTGTTATAATTCAATTTATTATCCAATGAACTGAGTAAATAACCCATAGATAAAACAATTGTATTAGTTAATTTAGGTTAACGTATGAAAAATAAAATACATAAAAAATATCATATTTTAATTCCTGATGAGAAACTATAAGCAACAATTCTCAACCCTGCTTCCACATTAGCAAAACGATAAAAGATTACTTTTTTAATTCTAGTCGGGACAGGCAAGTCTTTCGACCATACAGCCAAGAGGATTACTTTTCCTATCTTATAGTGTGACAACCCTAGTCATAAGTGACAGGTGGACGGCAGTGGGTGGTGGATCTTATCTTGTCTCTCCTTCAGCCGGTAGCATACACCTACAAGCAAAAACCACCCTTGCACTTCAAACCTTAAGGTGGTAGGTTATGGTGGTTGTGGTATTCCAGTTGTCATGCTACCGACGATAGCTGATAAGGCCGGACAAGTATTATGTGGCCATTTTATAGGCTTGCACCTTCATACCTTGTTGGATTAGACATTGATACTGATCAAGCTTTTAGTGAGGTGTTGGTTTCCAGCTTGATTGCTGGAAATTGGCTTTTAATTTACTTGCGTCTATTTATAGATTGTATTCTCTATTATTAGTTGACGGAGGACAGTGTTAATCGTAGTCCTGGATGTTTCTCATATTGAGTAATAAAAATAATTGCATATTTTTATGAAATCGCTGTTGCTGGGTACCTAGACCTACATAGTACATACTCTACAAGTATTTGTATTTGTATTTGTATTTTATCTATTTATTTGCATCAGCGCACACACACACACACAGTAAGGGAAAAAGTTACGATTATATTCAGATTTGGTTTCATGCAAGAACATAATTTGTCGTCAAAAACATGACTGAGTTAACTCCCAAGAAATTATTTCAATTTAGATTTAGACTGCTATAATTTTGCTGAATATGGGTTTTGCGATCTCCAGTTCGCAATCTGAGCTCAAATAGGCTAGACGATCGGATAAACTCGACAGCTATCACGAACTCTCGAACAGATTCACGATCCACCGTAAACAGTATCTTCATTGCGCAGATACGACCATATTGACGTAAATATCCGAATTAATGGTTATGTGTGCGTTAACGGCCGATGTAAGACTGTGGCGGTGTTTATTTTTTATTGATAAGATAGTAGGAAATAGCCCGGAAACGGCCAGTTGAGTTGTCATCTGAAATGATTTTGTTACCTACTATAGTGTTAACTGTCTATGTCTACATGGACAAATGAACGGTGTTTCTTTATGCAGTGTAAATAATCTACGTCACTACGAATGGGATTTCCTGTGCATGTGTATTAGTACTATGGTTACATTGCGATATGACGTCAGATGACTTAATCATATCCTTGAAGGCTATATACGAAATTTTTTAGGGCTACTTTTTTACAGTATAAAGAATAAACCTCCTGTAAAACGTTTCGACCAATGTATAAATAATGTTCAGGACCATCCAATTGCTATACAGGGTGTAACAGAAAGGTGTAGTCATATTTTAAGGGGTTGTTAGGAACATCATTCTGAGAAACTTTCACTATGAAACCGATTTGATCAGAGCAACTTAAATTTTCACTTCTCTACACAAATCAGCTCACTGCCCGCACCAAAACGTATGGAGCAATGAAAAATAGAGTTGCTCTGATCAAATCGGTTTCATAGTGAAAGTTGCTCAGAATGGTCTCCCCAACAACCTCCTAAAATATACTTCACCCTTCTGTTACACCCTATAGAGATTGTGGTACGCCTATTATTCTCTATTCATTCCTTTAAGAGTTCTGTTATTGCTAAAAACAGAACAATTAAGAAAAGACGTACCTTGGTACCCTCGCGTTACCAGTATTCTTTCAACAAAACCATTTTCTTAGCAAACATTGCAATTTACATGGAGGTCTCCGTAAGGCTTTACTCTGAGAATAAATAACTAATAAAGACCGATAAGCCAACATTCTCGACGGAGCCACTTAGAAAGATTGCCCTGGGGCCTCCATGCGAGGTTTAGGAAAATAGGATTTTGGTTAATATTAGTGTTCAGTGTACGAGACATTAGGACTCCGATAGCAGCGAATGAGATAACCACTTGTTTCTATCGTATTATTAGCAGAAGTAAAACAATGAGAGACTTTTGTCTTTGACAAACTATTTTTGCACGTGGGTAAATACAGGGACGAGGAAAGGAAAAGTATAAAAAAAATTGATAGGTAAGTAGGTACTTGTTTTACAGAACCCTGAAACTGATACGAAAATATACATTACTACAAGAAATATGATTAATCGGTCGGAAGTTCCAAATCAAGTTAAATTTTTTCGAAGGGTTCTTTTTTGTCGAATGCCTATGAAGTGGTGCTTATCTAGTACATGTTTTGTGCCTTCGGGGCTGCCACGCCAGGGACGCTTGGATCGAGGCAAATATTTACATTCTATCACCTACGAGTCACCTTCAAAGAGCGATGAATGGCTCCTTTCGGGGCTCATACGATTTAGTTATGTGTGTCATTGTTTACCTCTGTGTTCGGGGGTAGGTCCCGGCTACTATCGCTACTCGGTGGTAGTAGCCGTAATAGGGCAGCTTGACAACTTCAGACAGTCGGATTGGCCACTAGCCCTCCACCAACTCGCACTGAGCCAGCGTGGTGGAGTATGGCTCAATCTTACTTGGCGGTTGAAGGCCTGTGCCCCTCAGGCATTAATGGGCATCATTTTATTCTTAGCCCCGACGATGATAGAGAGGGGTGTTATAAGTTTGAAGTGTCTGTCGGTGTGTGTGTTTGTCTGAGCGTGTTTGTATCTTCTGTCTATGGCACTCTAGCACTCGGTGATTATTAAGGTTTTCAATAAATCACTAGTAGACTATACTGCGATGGTTATAGGCAGGTGTGAGGTATTGTGTCAGGATTTTATTGTCATTTAAAGTTATGTATACATTTTGTTATGTCTAACTTACCCTCCGTTTCTGAAAGAGTGGTCAAGTAGCTAGTAGATATCTAACAAGAATTATGTACCTACTAATTTCCTCGGCAAAGGTTGCTTGCTAGCAGTAATGAAGAGATACGCCGGCTCAACTGTTCAGCCCCCCTGTCTTGGAATAATTAGTTCACCTTGTAACGAAATAATGTGTTTAATTATACTAACGTAACCTCGTTCGGTTCAGTGGCAAACCCGCAAAACCTTCTTCATTACTTACAGCAACCTCTACATCAGTCAAGGAATTCTTGAGAAGAGGTACGGGTATTTTACTAGTTAGCCAAATTTACTGGAAAATTTTTTCGCCAACACCAGAATCCTGAATTGTGTTTTGAAATTTTTCGAGATGGTTGGTATTTTGGTTAACTTAATATTTTAATTTAAACATCTAACTTCTATGTTCTCCGTCCCAAAACTCACTTTTGGACGGTAATTTGCTCTGGCTTCTTTACTTAAAGTTTTGTTTAAGTAAGAGTCAACCTCTGAGGTTATTGTTTCCATGTTTGAGTTACTTGAGTAAATATTTGTTCGGTTTCCTTTTATCGGGTTGACGTTTACCGTAACAGGGGTTCGCCACGGCAATCGTCAACCATCCTGTTTCTATCCAGGCTAGATGTTGCTTAATCCGCACGATCGTTTTCGTTTTTATTTTGTAGTGGTTCTCGCACATTACAAGAGATCGTGCATATAGTATGTGGGTAACCAATTTGTGGCTTGACGACATCTGTGGCGTAGCGGCCTACCATGCGAGAGGTCCCGGGTTCGAATCCCGGCTGAAAAAAAGCCCCCAGGTCTTGGATGTTTACATGTTTGTGATGTCGCTGTTTCTGGTTCCCACGACACAGGGTATCCTAGTGTGGGGCCAGAAGCAATGTGTGTGCCTGTATGTAAATGTTAATGTTTGAATGTTTATTTATTTTATGAATCAAACCTAGAAACTTTATGGACTTTTCGTTCGACCATAAAATTTTACTGACATACTAATGTTAGATACTAATTTAGTAGGTTATCTGACGACGTCTATAAGTAGGTCTCGTTAGTAGTGGAAGGGGCAATTTTCCTTTCCGAGAAAATTTAAATGTGGCAAACCTTACGAATGTTACCGTTGAATCTTTTATTTTAGAATAAACACTGACGTTGCGGAACCTCTGTAAGTCTAAGGTAAAGTTAAAGAATCTTACGTCCATAAGAGTCAAGACTCCGGTACATAAATTTTTCAAGCGGTTTATTTTTTGAGGTTAGCGTGCTTTGTTTCGTTCGTACTTTGTAGTGAACAAAGACGATAAGGAATTTATGTAAAGCAGGACATAGGGTTGAAATTGGCCTGTGCTTGATTATGTGCACTGAAACTTAGTTAATGAGGAATATTTGTTCGGCAATGACACATTGCAATCTCTTCTACACATGTAACACAAGTCTCTTCTATAAACTTGTTCTGAACGTCATTTAAATCACAATCGCTTTAAACGACAGAGTGTAAAATAATCGGGTTCTGATTTAAATTTAGCCAAAATTTGTTTCAATTCTATTTATTCTTTGTTGTACAGAAACATTAAAATTACAATGACAATAAATATTATACGCAAATGTGAGCTTATCTCTAGAAAGAGATAAACATTTTAAAGGGATCCCAAAGATACAGGATACTGTTACTATAGATTTCATTTCACAAAGCTAGCCTCTACCAAAGCCACCCTGTATGGCAAAGCGAAAAAAAAATCTGTACAAATCTTTGAGATAAAGTAAGTAAATTGGTGGTGTTGGAAAACTTGAAAATAAATCACCATAAATCAAGCCGATAAAATCAAGCTTTTGTAACGGTACTTACATAGTAACATCTCTACACGAATATCGTGTCTCCTAAACCACAAGGGAAAGGGTGTGTCTAGCCAGCTAGCCACTAGTCCATTTAGTATCTAATTGGTTTTATTTACAAGCTAAAATGGAATGAAACTCCAAACAATGTTTATTCTATTTTTGAATCGAATAAACCGTGCTGTTTGGTATCGAGTCGGGTCTCGTGCGTGACTGTCCGATTGTTTCCTAAATTGGAGTGTACACACACTACAGATTCTGGAGATAGGACACAATTCAGTTAATTTATTGCTTTGCTATATACTATACAGTAGCTGGGTACTGTTTGTCTTGACATATCTCTTTCAAATACAAATAACAATCGATCTAAATAACAATACAAAATGAAGTCATATGATATGATAGTTCTCTAATGTTCTTAGTGGCATTTTGTTTATTATTTGACTTTGGATAGAAGCTGTCGTTAAATCAAATCAACTGGTTATATCAAGCGTATGAATCATAATAGTAATTGATTACCAGAACATCTTGACATGAGACAAAGACTTACATTGGGGACACGTCATGTTGACATGACGCAAAACGGAGAATGATGCGTCCCATCTGTCGCCCCATTAGATTCCTTAGGCACGTCTCTAACAAGCTTCCTCCTGACGTAGAAGGGTCATATTGACCTCCTTACTTCAGACCTCCGACCCGACGACGACGTGATATCGGGCCCGACAAAAAATTGAAACTCTACGACAAATTGGAGGCCTATACTATCCGCACTTGTGCATGCTTATGGACTACGTGACCAATTTCGGACGAGATGGGTGTCGTCATCGAAAATTTTGTTGATGAGGAATATGCCAAAGATCAAATGTGTGGCAGGAATGTTGATGAGCGCGTTATCTTCAATCATTGAGGAAGGTCTTTACTCAAATTGCTCAATTGGGCGGCGAGTATAGATCTAGGTATACAATGCAACGTAGACCTACTTCTTGTTAGCAATAATGCTACAATCCCTCGATGTATAAAATTTAATTTAAAGGAATCGATTTAACGAGGATACCCTGGATTACCTAGACTCAATGTCTGCTTTTCAATACACATAAGGGCAATGTTATAACATTAACTTGATTTAGACCCATATTATTAAACCGCCCTCAACTGGTAGCACAAGCACGTGAAAATGACAGATTTGATATGTCGAAACCGTCCCAAATTAAAAGTCCCTTCGAAGTGAAAGTCAAAAGATTTTTATTTCTGCTTAACAAATATGTACACATAGGTACAACATGTATTTTTTGTCTTTTCTTTAATTTGAACAACTGTTATTTTTATTTATGTGTGTATGCCTAACGGCTGGACGTAAGGATGTGAAATGTAAGAACCAGTCCCTCTCGCTCCGACACGTCTATTGTTCTCCATTGTAAGTTTGTTCGGCCTATGTCCCTATGAGAGTAAACCGATTAAAACTACGATCCACAATAAACGCTCCGATTCTGATTCTGAAACTCCTTTTACTCGTAATACCGCGTAGCCTTCCATATCTCATTATGTTTTTCCTTCTTTCCCAGGACGAGGAAGTCAAGAAACAACTGCCAGTCGTGCGAAAGTGCTGCGCCATCGGCCAAAACTTGAGCGCAGCGTTAGTGGACGGCAAACGCGTGTGCCTACCGACCTACCTGACCTTCCAACCAGTCTTCTACCAGCTGAATGAGACCCACATGTGGACGTACGACAGCAACGTCTTTGAGACCATCATCCACAACCCATGCAGCTACGACAGGTCCTTGCGAACATGTAACTGCCTTCTTACGACAGACATTCAGTTTAGCCACTTTTCCGGTGTAGAGAATTTAGCGTTTTTGAAAAACGAATACTGCTATTATTAGTATAGTTTCTGGATTGAAGTTATACTATACAGTCTCCAAGATCACCCAGTAGCTCTTTTCTGTATCTTTTGACTTATCCCGATTCCTCTAAAATATGAAATAATCGCGCTCTGATTGTTAAAACGTTAATTTGAAGTAAGTCAACATGAATTTGACAAGGTTTTGCGATAGAAGATTTGTCAGAAATAGAGAATAGAGCTACTCGCCTAACTTTTAAAAAATAGCATTAGGTTTCCATACATGCAAAAATATATTTCTTGTATTTTACCCCATTTTGAGACAACTAAACAAATGTCTCATCCTGCAGATACAAGTTGGACCCCAGTACTGGCGATGACGAGTTTTATCTCCTCGTGAATGGTTCCCTATTCACGCCAATTAATAAGCCAACTCTCCGTACAATGGATTACTGTATGGAGACGTTTTACAACGAAAGCGATCCGAATGGAGCAGGGATCACATTGCCACTGGTGTGTTTCCCAGAAACTGACAAAGCTGACAGTGGGACATCTTCTACGTTGATCGCGTATGCGATTGGTAAGAAATATTTTGTTGTGGAATATGCCGTATTTGGCTTTTCGGCGGCACCTATTTTGTTTGGACACAGGCTGCCGTATTCGGAAATTTTCGCGCTTTGGAGCAAACGATATCGTATCGCGATGTGTTTCTGTGGAGAATTGTACCCCAGTCGAGTTCACAAAATTCAGAGAATAATCTTTACGCGCCTTTGGAATAGAAGCACAAGCACTAACACAATCAAATCTTCATCCTTCTGTTGCAGGATTAATCATTTCAGTGCCGTTTCTGCTAGCCACGGCGTTCATCTACACGTTCATCACCGAGTTGCGCGACACACATGGCAAGGCTCTGGCATGCCACGCCACGTGTCTTGCGATGGCGTTCACGTGTTTAGCCGCCACTCAGCTCGCCGGGCATGCTTTCCCTGCAATAGCGTGCACTGTTATGGGTACGTTTACAAAAGTAAGACCTCTAGGGTGTGGTGTCCTGGTTTAGAATTCCTGTTGAGAAAAAACCCAGGTATCGGATGTTTTATGTGATGTCGATGATTCGGGTTCGGGTTCGTGAGGAAACCTTCGTATATCCATTGCGGCGATAGGTCAGCTCCTGCCTCGCAAAGAAGTATTGAATATCTGTTGACACGTTTGCGAAACCATGCTTCTTCCAACTCAAGAAGGTTTTTGCGCCGATATTCTGTTGTATAATTTTGTGTTGTTTTACTTATTTTACTGGCTGAAAATAGGCGATGGATAAATAATATCTAATTGTGTCTTCTTTGTTTCAGCGTACATGATACAGTTTTCGTTCGTCTCTTGTTTCTTCTGGTTAAATGTAATGTGCTTTGATACATTTCTAAACGTCAGGTTAGTAGCTTCTACTATCATTTATTCTTCTTTCTTTCCTGATATAGGGGTGCAAGAAACATCATATCGGTGCTTATACCTATATATATCTGAAGCTAAAGTCATGAAAAGAGATATCTCCGCTTCGCTCCATTACTCAACATTCACCATTAAGTATATCTCACGGATGCTTTGTTCCCAGACGATACATAAACTGCTCTGTGACGAGACGCAGCATGCGGCGCCGGTTCGCCTGGTACTGCGCATACGCAGTTCTCTTGCCTCTCATCCTGCTGGTAGTCACCATCACTATGGAGCTGTCTCCGGCTGTGCCCAGCTCGTATCTGAAGCCGAACTTTGGAGTTAAGGGATGCTGGTTTAAAAGTGAGTAAGGTCTCCTAGTTTTTAAATGTGGGTTGGTAGCCTGAAATGAACGTCTTCATTCATTTCATGATTCATTATTTAATTAGGTTGTTAATTTAAATGAATGAATTTCTTTTATTCATTGTTTATGCATTATTTCATTGATTCTTTCATTCATTCATTATTTCATAGATATTCTTCTTGTCATCATTGATTACTTTTTTCATTCGATCATTGATTACTTTAGTCTTTCATTCTAATTATTCATAGATTTGTTCATTCATTCATTGTTTGATTTATTCATTAATTGAATCATTATTTATTTATTTAATTATTTATTTATTTATTCATCCATTCAGTTTTTGTGATATCGATCTGGCCATGGTAACAAATTCATCAAGTACGGTTGGTTAGAAAATGCCTTACTTTACTACTAAAAGATACATTTAATGCCTGAACGAATAAAGTGTTACTCATACTCATAACATAAATCATTTAATGACACGAATTGACACAAAGTTATGAGTAGACTAAATCCTAGATCAAGACATGATGATAACGTTAATTGTGTTTGTGTAAAGATTGCTTATTATAACACTAGAACATGATAAGAAAGATATGATGAAAATCTTATCTTATAAGGATAAAATTCTTACATTTCATTGGGCAATGTCTCAAGTAGTGAATTTATTGACCTAATGCACGAACTCAGTTCAAATAAAGTGCTGCTGAAATGTCTTACTGCCACGGTTATTACCCGAACATTCTCGACTTCTAGACTGTAGTTAAGCTGTTATGTCCTGTCTGCCTGCCTGACATGTAATCTAAGCTAACCCTGTTTCTGTCCCTGCAGACAGCCTCAGTATGCGACAAGATTTGTGTATGTGACGTCATTTGTTATCGTTTGTGTACCAAATTGGCACTAAATTTTGAATGTCGCACGCATTACACACTATGAACATTATGAAAATTATACAAATTATTGCATGAATCTAGAACCAGGTATAGGTTAGGTTAGGTAAATTACCAGAAGTAAAATACACTACTTTAAAAAAAAATGGTACTATCATACTAGTTTTGCCCTGTGCAGTAGTAGTCCAGTATAGTTTTCCCTTCACACCATAAAATAACAAGAAATTATATTCTTTATTTTTGACATCAAGAAGTTTCTATCGCAATCCCTGTCAAATTGATGTTTGCTTACTTTGAATCACAGTTCAAATTCAAATTGACGTTTGACCAATCAGAGCACGTTTATTTCACAGGAGTTGTCATTTAAAGCGTAATTTGAATTTGGAAGTTATCGAGATATGTCAAAAGATATAGAATAAAGTGAGTGCATCCTGCTACAACCTTAAATATTATACATTCAATAATTAATTTATCCCGCCCTCCATCAACCCGCAATGAACCAGCGTGATGGAATTGTTCAATCTTACTCACATCCGGGTAAAGGCCTAGTCCTTCGATGGTGACTATAGAACCACATAAATTTATTTGTTTATTTTAATAATTAATTTGCTAAAGTTTTTATGTTTAATTGTTGTCAACAGCGGACAAAGCAGCCTTGCCGTACTTCTACGGGCCGGTGTCAGCCATATTGTTAGCCAATATCGTTATATTCTTCTTCACTTCTCGAGCCTTGGCCGTTCACTATGATAAGCTGAAAGACGTCACTGGTGAGTCATGCATGGTATTAACTTAAATCCTCTAACAATCTAGGGGCCGTTAAAAACCGCTCTCAACTCTGACAGGTATTTCAAGCGCGTGAAAATTACTGAACTCATAGTCTCAACTATGTAACAATGAATATTTGGGAGAACTGAGAGTGGTTTGTTATTACAGGCTTGGGAGACAACTCTCTGTGCACCGTTGCAGCATGGCATTCTCTAACATGTAAAATGGTCGCAATGAAAGACCAATCATAGCGCGATTATAAGTATCAAGAGCTGACATTTAACCACGTCTTCTTCTGTTGCTAAAACATGGTAAAACGTAAAGAAAATGAATCGGCATACATATTTATCAAAGAATCAGTATCAAGCTACCACTAGTCACTGGAAAAATACAACTACAAAAACCAAACCACATCGAACTCAAAACCGTATCATCACCAAAAACCCTCATCACACATCTATCCCCCAGCGTTAGAGATGACGCACTCGGACTACAGTACCTCAGACGACTGGGTGCGGCTCGGAGCAGCCTTGGGGGAGACCCTGCCGGTGCATCAGCGGACGGCATCACCGCCGAGAGAGCGGCCGGCGAACTTCACGCAGAGACTGAAGAAGTACCGGAAGATGTGAGTTGGCTTCCTACTTTTCACGAGGATATGAAAATGAGTACCTAAATGTGATGATAACTCGCAAACGGCTCGGTCGAATTTTGTTTTGTTTTTTTTCTAATATGGTAGTTTATTAAAGACTTCTGAGGAAGGTTCTTTCTGAGAAAAAATCAACGGTAAAGTGCAAGTAGGACTCGCGCACCAAGGGCATAGTATAAAAAGGGTTCCAAGTTCCGATCACACTTGTTGATTGTTACCTCGCAACTGGTGTAATTAGGTTTCTATGTAACCAAATTACATATTTTTGCAGATAGACAGAAATTTACAGTTTTCAGATTTTCCCCTTTACTTAAATTAAATAAAAATAAAAATTCATTAATTCAATTACTTAAGTGGAGTTTACTTGTGCTATAAGACCTTGCTTTGTGTCTTCTATGATTCTAAGGCAACTGGAAGAACTCTTTAGGATTTGAGTTCATTGCGAAAAATTGAAAATCCAATAATTTTCCATCATAAACGGCGTTTGATGCGTTGACCTATAAAGTTAATTTTTTCACAGATCTAAAGGGCCACAGACCTGAGCAATTGATATTTTTCACAGATCTAAAGGGCCACAGACCTGAGCAATTGATATTTTTGGCTTGATACCTCTACTAGTTCCCAATAAGGTCTTGACAAACGGTCAGACAGACCGAATCGATATTTCGACCACATGGATGGATATGATCTCGATACCGCGACAAGCCTTCTTGCCTTTACCTACCTTGGCTATAGTTGCTGCAATCTAAATATCCTTCTAGATTCCGCACATGCTGTATGCTGTCCGTCATAATGGGTCTCTCCTGGGTGATGGAGGTGGTCTCCTGGGCAGTCGGCGCCGGGTCTGACGTGGTCACCGTCTGGTCCCTGTTTGACGTCATCAACGCGCTGCAGGGAGTCGTGATATTCGGGATATTTGTGCTCCAGCAGCCTGTGAGAGGCCATGTGAAGGTCAGTGTGAGTATTACAGTTTATTTACCCTTAATTTGATATAAATGCTTATAACTAAAGATTCGTCGTATTTTTAGAAGATACTTTTCCTTACGAACAGCTTTATTAAGTCATATTCATTTCATTCATTTTATTTGTAAACATGTACACGGGGGGGTTACAGGTGGAGGTGTAAATAAATTAAAGTACATGCACCCTGAAAGGGTATCACAATGTATGCTTAAATCTAGATAAAACATTTCAAAAGTAGGTTCAATTATAAAATAAAATAAAAATATCTTGTAATATCTAGTCTAAATTAATGTGGATACGAGTGAGATTGAGTCATAATCCACTACGCTGGCTCAGTTTGTGTTGATGAGGGGCTTCACGACTACCACCACCAAATAGCGATAGTAGCCAGCCAGGCGGGACCTACAGCTTCTATAACATGTCAACCGAAACGCGGAACATCCGGGAACTTACATTATAGTTTGTCTTTTGAGATTTAGGTACACCATTTATAATAGATATCCAAAGATCTTTCTGCGCGCGGTGACAGGTGGAACTAACGCTTGAGAAAATAAAGGTCTGTGTTGATCACAGGTTTGTTGCGTTAAGTTGCGCAGAAGTGGCGCCCCTCTGTAAACGTCACTCACGTCACGCGCCAAAATTGGAATGCATTTGGAATGACTACTTTCATTATGATTCAAAGAAAAGCCAAGTCAAAACCAAGATGACCAGCGTAATCCGTAATCCTCATAAGTGAGATATCGTGCAAGGGGCTCGGTACAGGAAAAATGATTCACTGTGTGATGGATGACACATCAATACTTTTAGGAGGGGCGATGATAATGGCGATTTGATAAAAGTAAAATAGGTAAAATAGGTTCAAATATTTCCTGACAACAAAGTTACTAATCAAATATATCTTCTTATATTTCTACTGCACAGATTAATAAAGAGTTAGGGCTACTGTAACATTGGCGGAGCCAGTCATAACACTTTGCCAAAATGTGAATTGAATTAGTGAAAATAATTGTATGTTTAGTAAGTATAAAAATAGATTGAAAACAGACTCTGATGTGTTTTTGCCTTCTGCATTTTCGTAGGCGCTACAGTATAATAGTCATTTCATAGACAAGTTCTCAAGAGATATCAGTTTCCGCGCGTTTAGACGCACTTACCATTTATCTGCATTTAGACACTTACCATCTATCTACCTACGTTGAGGCAACTGATACCATTTCCGAATAATTTCGAGAATTTGATCCTGGGACCATTAAACCATTTATTGGGTTTAAACTGTGGTTTAAACTCTTTGATTCGATTGAAGTCTGTGGATTCGATCGATGTAAGGGATGGCTGACCTGAGACTCAATGTAGGAACTCTCAATCTCATAGCTCTGCCTTAGTAAAATGTAACGAGATACTAGAGTAAACTGATCCTTATCTTGCGACAAGACAATAATGGGAAGTTGGATTGTAAATTGTAATTTACGTCATGATTTTGTTGTAAGCTTGTCGTCAAAGTTATTTTGTTTGGTGAAACTGGCAATTCAACAAATTGTTGATACTTTTATTGTTTAGGAGAGGCCCAACGCAATATCGTGCCAATTTATAAAAGTAATATAACTTTTACGGAAAATGATCATTATTGATAAGATAACGAACTTAGCTAGAATTAAGCATTTATTTCCTTCCAATGACACCGTAGACTTTTCTTTATCGGTACATCCGGCCTATATAATTTCTGATCTCTGGTACACTAAGTCATCAGATGATACTTACCATATCTTCACCATCTAAAACGTATTCTTTGTTTTATCCCAACAGCTATCAAGGTTATGCCGAAGAACAAGTGGTTCAGAAGTAGCTGTGGTGAGTGAAAGGACAAGCATAGACTGTGGCACGGGACGCCGGGACTACGTGTAGTGAACTAGTGACACCGTACGTAAAGTGAATGTAAAAGTGGCATTCTGCGTAATCAAAGGGAATTCACCAAAGTGACAGACGTAAGGCTACTGCCTTGTGAAGTATAAACGCTGTATATGAATGACTTCAGAGACTGATAATCTTAACAGTATTAGTGGTACGAATAGCTATGAGATGTATGTAAAATTTTTGAATGAGATTTGAAGAATTATTTATTTTAATGTTTATTTCGCTTATATTCCCCACGAATTATATTTTACTGTCAGTATTTTTGACGTGCCCATGTCAGAAATGTATACTTCTGTGATAGCGTTAATAGCGTATAATAAGTTTAATTTTAATGGTGAAATAGGATACTGTCCTGTGCTCGTCTATTTAAGTATTTGTCAAAAATATATCCTAAAGTTCATTTGACTTATTGTATATTTCTATATATTTTTTAAAACTGCTATGTTTTGGCCAAACCCATAACTGTTATTTTTTCTTGCTATATGGTGTCCTATTCTAGAGATTAAGCATCACCAAGTTTTATCTTTGATTTGAGGTTAAAATTGTTAAAATGTTACGATAAAATAGGCAAAGGTATTTTTGTAACGAATTAAATGATAAATACGCATGACCAAGCTATGGTTTAGTATAAATCGCTGTTTGAATAGTTATTTGATGCTTAGATTTGTGTCTACCTATTTATAGATTTAGTGCCATAAATTAAAATAAAATCACGAAGTATGAATTGGAACAAACTATTTAGCATTTACTTCATATTAACTAGTCATCATAAATATAAAATTATTGTTACATCTAACAAACTATTACAATAAACATGTACTTCGCTACCTGGATATGCTGGTATTTGAACCCAAACGTAAAATAAAAAAATGGTCCATCTTATAACGACCTATGAAATCAGTTACTTCGGCGAATCAGCGAATCGTCGGTGATTCTATCATCGATGAACTGTTCTGGTGGAAATTCGTTATTTCAGCAACTAACTTGTGAACCATTTTCGGTATCACTTTAGGGTTTTGACTGATCTCTCCATTAAAACAAAAATTGTATACAAATGTAAAACTGCTCGATTCTGATGAGAAATATTTATATATTTCTTAACTTCCGGTTTCTACCATATTAGAAAATGATCATCATCGTGTTTATGTAATGAAGTGATTGTCAAGATAATGCAGTTTTAACTGTGTATTTGTCTCCTTAAATAGTACCTTGAGAACATATATTTAAATTTTTAATTCACAGTAATGTTGATTCTACATTTCATTAACCTTTTGATGCATACCTAACTATCGAATGTGATAGAATTCATACGTACGTCGTACACAGATAAGTATGGCGCGGGCGGGTGCGTATTCTAAAGTACTCGCGCGTTATGAGTTTATTACTACGACTAAAGGTGAAAAACGATTTTTTATATCAAATTTGCGATGTAGAATTGATGCCTCATGACAATAATTAGAAACGTAAATTCGTAAAACCAATTGTTATAAAAAAACAACTTTATTTTCCCTTCATTTTAGTCGTAAAATCAGTCATAGTTTGCGGTCAAGTTTCAGACTTTTGGCAGCTAAATACATTATTTGTTTCCAAAAAGTACAGTATCACAAAGAACTGTATTATTCAGTTGAATGGCCTCCCACAGGCCCCGAGTGTGGTAATTGAAGTATTTTTCAGGTCTCACCCGTAATTTTTAACATTTTTATTTAGCGAACTTGGGAACTTCAGCGTGAATTGAGTCTGAAATTTAATGACCCTTCATAGTTTTTTTTTAACACGACGTTGCCTGTCATCTTAATGGAGAGTTAAAGAGCTTTCCTGCACCAGCCCATTAGTGATAACAACGTAAAGTGTGTACAAAAACGAGTTAAAAATAATATTTTTCCGTAAAAATGTGTCGTATCGTATCAACTCGTCAGGCGTACCCTACCTATGTTCTTTTGTGTTATTTTGTTAACTTATCGATAGTTTTATGGCCTGTTTCAAACGGTCTCGATAAACTATGCGACAGATTTATCTACATATAAAATGTATGATAATTCGTTAAATAGGGCATATCGAGACCACTTGAAAGTGGCCCTAAGGGCGATTCGAGAATATGACATGATTTTTTACATAATTAAAGTGGATAATACGACGATTTTAGCGTCAGTTCTACGACTTGTGTATCTGTAAATATATAACCGAGCCCCCTTAGACAAGCAAGTTGCATTCGCTTGTCACTCGCCACAAGACGCTGAAAATGTATGGGATTTGACGTTTGGCGTTAAAAATATCATGTGATACTTTGCACTGTAAAAGTCAAATCGCATACATCCAGGGTGTCAAGTCAGGTAAAAGCCGTATAACATCTGTGCTGCATCTGTATTAACACATTACTTTCATAGCTTAACACGTCAGTACATAACAACGGACAGTGGACTACCAATTAAGTCAAAAACGGGTCTTTGAATGATCAGTGATTCATAATGTGTTTAGCAGACTTGACACCCGCAGGCCTCGCACATCCGGAATGACTCTAAATTCAGTAACTGGATCTAGAGCTGGAATAGGCTTGTGGCCTGTCAAGTCAAAATAGATACTTTTTATGAACTGTCAAAACGGAACTTTTATTCCTGAGTTCTATGAAATAATAACAGAATGACGTCATGTAAAAGTGCCATCAAATGCTGCCTTTTTTTGCACAAAATTGACTTTATAAAATATATCTTCTGGAAATATACAATTCTGAGAATGTCAAGCCATTTTGTACATAATGCTTCAACTTAAGACTTGTTCCTAGATTTATTGGATTACCTTGGCCACAAGCCTATTCAGGACGTACTGAAATGTATCGTCGGTTTTCTCCACACACTCAAAGTTTTTTTAGATCCAGAATTCCGGACTCTGAATTCAGAATCTGAATCTGACATATTAATATTATTAGAGTATCAGATCAGTTTGATTTTCCAAAACAAGTATGAGGCCATTTTTCCGGTCTGTATCAGTTTCAGGAGCGCGATGCATGGAAACGGGGAAGAGAGGCCTTTGCCCAGCAGTGGGATGCTATAGGCTAATAGTAGTAGTAGTATCAGTTACTGATACAGATATTCCAGACGTGTGAGGCCAGCCTAAGCTGTGATAATTTAGAGAATGCAACTTGTCTCGGGGGTCAGGAACTAGTAATGTTAGTAATGTACAGAGCAGTGTAGTCATGTAAGTATTTATTGTTAAATGTTGATGCGAATTTTCTAGGTAAAATGACAGTTTAAGGATGTCTATTTGTCTATTTTGCCAACAATGATGTTATAATAAACAAGCTTTATATAAATGATCGTCTTTCATTTAAAGATATCAGTTTTTTTTAATGGTTTTTACAATAAGTCATAGCAAAAACCTTACAGGAAATATTTTCATGGGGCTGTATTATTTTATTTATACAAGGTGTAAATGAATTAACGCAAAATGAGAAACAGGGACATCATTCTGAGCAACTTTCATTATAAAACCGATTTCATCAATCAACATCAATATACTTTATTGCATACAAATCAATACATTATGAAAATTAATAATTGAAACAAAAAGTAAACTTTAGAAAAAACCGACTTCCACAAACCCTATTTGATTAGATTGAGTTTAATACAAACTGTACCCCTTATCCCCCCCCCCCCCCTTGGGGACTTAATTTTGTCAAATACCATCTCAGTGCTACCCCACGCTACTAAGGAACCCCTGTACAAAGTTTCATGGCTCTAGGTCCACTGGTTTAGGCTATGCGTTGCCTGCCCGTCAGCCACGCATTGTATTTGTACCTAGTATTGAGCAGATCTGGTGGCCATATGTGGTCTTCATCAGCAGTTCCGCATCACAATATTATGCTTACCATGTCCATTTGCACGAGTTATTATGAAAAACACAAAAATCACTTTAGGTCTGCCTATAATATTTGAAGAGTTCCCTCGAGTTCTCCAGGATCCCATCATCAGATCCTGACCTGGTGTCAATGGGACCAATGGGAAGGTAAACCCTTTCAAATAAAAAAATAATTTTCCAAATCGGTCCACCCCGTTTAGGCGCTATCGGGGCACATACATAAAAAAATAAATAAAAAAAAAAACAAACATCCGGACGAATTGTAAACCTCCTCCTTTGGGAAGTCGGTTAAAAATGGAACTAACATATACAAAGGCAAGCTTATCTCTATCAAAAGATTTCTTCCAGCAAACCTAGGATGGAAAGGTACATCCCAGTACATTTTAGCCTGAGTGGATCAGCTGATTTGTATGGAGAAGTGAAAAATAAAGTTGCTCTGATCGAATCGGTTTCATAATGAAAGTTGCTCAGAATGATGTCCCTAACAAAGCAGTTTCTCATTTTGCGTTAATTCATTTACACGGTGTATAGCAAAACAAGAAAGTTTACAGGGCCAAGTAGATATTTAAAAATAATATAAAACAAATAAATGTTTGTAGTGACAGTGGCAGTGGTCAAAATTCCTTAGGGTGCTATCCTACCAATAATCGATCGACAGTCCATCGACGTCGATCGACCGTCAGTCAACCGCCATTGATCGACATCGATCGATTGCTGGAATATCACCCGAAAGCGTCATTGACTCTTTTTCCTGGAATGGATGGCCTGTTCCAAGCAGTTGTTTACTGGACTGGATGGCCTGTTCCAAGCAGTTGTTTACTGGAATGGATGGCCTGTTCCAAGCAGTTGTTTACTGGAATGGATGGCCTGTTCCAAGCAGTTGTTTACTGGAATGGATGGCCTGTTCCAAGTAGTTGTTTACTGGAATGGATGGCCTGTTCCAAGCAGTTGTTTACTGGAATGGATGGCCTGTTACAAGCAGTTGTTTACTGGAATGGATGGCCTGTTCCAAGCAGTTGTTTACTGGAATGGATGGCCTGTTACAAGCAGTTGTTTACTGGAATGGATGGCCTGTTCCAAGCAGTTGTTTACTGGAATGGATGGCCTGTTCCAAGCAGTTAGTTTACTCTGCCTACGTCCCCTGAAAATGATAAAGTTGCAAACGTTTTTATTCCTCTGTACCAACACAGATTAATAAAGAGGTACCAATCAGCTGATCACAGGATGGACACAAAATGAGTAACAAACACCGCAGCATTTTTTCTGTTTGATCACGATTGAAATTTTAATTTTCGTGCCACAATCAGCTACGGACGATGAGCGGTATTTTTAATAATAACTTGGGCAGGATACCAAGCCTTGCCTTCAGTGATACTCGCCTTGGGGGGTAGCGGGATGAGGCGTAAAGTCTGGGAATCTTGGAATCTAGGGGTGGGGAAGTATGGCACCTCCGCGTAATCTTTTCGTGTCAGTACCCGGGACAGAAATGGGTAAATTTATTAATTTGTTAGGTGGATGGATGTAAGTCTTAAAGAAATAAATAGAAAGGTGGTTTATTCGCCCTAAATATAGGTAATACAGCGTTGTTAGTAGCAGCAGCAACCAAACTTATACATTTGACAACATTGACAACCACCTCATACTCAAGCAAAACCCCGTTTTGTATACAAGGTGTAAATGAATTAAGGCAAAATGATATCCCTAACAAAGTAGTATCTCATTTTGGTTAATTCATTTATACCTTGTATAATAAATAACCTTTCGTCACATTGGTTCATTTTTCATTTGGTCCACTTGGTCCATTTCACGAAACGTCCATTTCTCGAAACGTCCCATTCGCGAAGCGTCCCATTCATAAAACTTCCTATTCGCGAAACGTCCACTTTGACTTAGAATATAAGGTTTTGTATGGGATACGGACTTGTAAATTTTTGCAGAGGAGAACAAACTATACCATATCTTTTGATCTATATTTTGATTGTAATCGATTGTAATCGGTTTCATCTCTAACCCAAAAAATATATTTTGAACATAAATGGAACGTAGTAACGTAGTAGTAACTTAATATACCTTAGTATCTATTTATATATTATATTTTGTTTTTTGTTTTTATCTGTATTTATGTATTTATTAGTAAGTAGTCTATTATTTTAATATTTATCGTTGTGCACTTATGTAGGTCTACCTTTTATTAAATTATCCTCTCCATCCTAGGTTTGCTGGAAGAGATCTCTTATTAGAGATAAACTCGCCTTTGTACATGTTTTTTCTAATATTAAGTATCTGTATTATGTTTTCTGTGCAATAAAGTATTCATAACGTAGAATATCCAAAAAAAAATAATCTTTATACGTTCACTTTCCACTACAGTAACAAAACTACTATATCAGTCAAACGATTTCATTTCATTTCTAGATACTGTAATATTCCTTTGCGCGTGTCCTGCATCGAAGTTTCAAAGGACTTTAGACTATCATACACATGAGACTGAGAGTGATCCTATGTCCCGGGGTTTGATTTAGCTAGTCCAATGGCAGATCATTGACAATGACATAACAATGACTGACGGTCCTCATCAGATTTTCCTTATCCTCTTTAGGAAAATTCCCACTTTCACCAATAAATCTGTAAAGAGTCTTATCTCATTAGGACACCAGTCGCGCAACCATCAGTGTCCGTAACCAACAAATTTTAAATTTAAATTTAGGAAGAATTTAGAAGGTTTTGTTATAAAGGTTTTGTTTTGTTTCTTACATTATTTATTCATAATTCATAATTTCTTTATTGCACATAGAAAAATTACACAGGACAAAAAAGCATAGTAAAGGTGTACAAAGGCGAGCTTATCTCTAGTAAGGGATCTCTTTCAGCAAACCAGGTATGGATGAGACCGGTTATTCTAGATTTTCATCAAATAGATTACAGCAAACTCAGTCAATAAACATTAGACCGCCACTGCCGCGTCACTGTCATTGCAAACGGAACTAGAGGCAATGTTATAAGTGGAATCAGGACCTTTTATTGCCACTAGAGATAGCGACAGGAAGCTAGTATATGGCTGGCAATGGCGATATCTCTTTGTGTTTACATCTAATATCAGCTTCTAGTGGGAATTTCTGCACTCTGGGTACCTGGGTACAGTCAGCATCAGATATATGTTGCAGAGGTGACGCAGGGGACTTAAATTAAAAGAGAATAGAGACTCATACAGGGTGACATTTAATTAGCTGACCATATTTTGGGCAGTGATAGACCCATATGAACAAACCTTCTCCGAGAACCATATGGTAGACAAAAAAACATCCCTCGTACATTGAGCCAATCAGCCGGTTACAAGTTACTATGGGACACCTAAAAATATAGTGCATAAAGCGACAGTATTAATTATGTTGGAGTGTTCTTTACAATCATGGGTAGTACTAACTAACACAACATGTCATGGACAAAATATGGTCAAATAAAATTCATTCTTTTTGTAAATATTTGTTGTGTTGATGCGTTCGAAGCAGTGGGCCCAAAACTCCGAAATGCCGGTATTTGTTTGTCAGCTAATGCACGTTTTCAATATTTTCGAGCCCTAATCTCCGAAATATGCAGCGTGATCCGTTCAGCAGTCCATATTTCACGCTGCGGCCAGGGAACCGGCAAGTTTAGTTGCGAAGTTTAGGTGCGATCGCGCGTCTGTCAAGGAAAGTGATTTAATTTTTTAATATTTTTGAAGTAAAACTTCTTGGGGCACGGGGGTAAAATTTATTTAACCTCTCAACTGTGGGTTATTCATATATTTGCTTTTCAATTGCTACTAGCCGGGTGCTATCACGAGTGGCTAAGAAATGTAACGGAAATTGGAATCGGTGACGTCAGGGTCGGCTGAAGACTTTTAAAACCGCAACTATTTTCAATACGGTTTTTAACTAATCAGATAAGATAATAATACATTCGTACAATAAAGAATGTTAATTAGTGAGAGAAAAACCTGATGAAACGTTAACAAATAAAAATTATTTTAAGCATTCTTCCACGAGTTCTTGATTTCCGGTATGGCCAAGATGGCGCTCACTCTCTTTCGCTAGATGGCGTTAGTAGCCTAATATCTAGCATGACTCAAACTACTTCGTTCAACCTCTTTGTTGGAACCGGAACTTATGTTTGACAGCTGTGCGATGCGATCCATACAGTTTGTAAGAAAAGAGTTTCATCAATGTCACACGGGTCGATATGGATTTCTAAAACAAGCAAAGCAATGCATACATTTGAGCGAGACGGCTTAAAGACGTGACGTCAGATGGTATATAATCTGAGCGAGATGCAAATAGTAGTGACACTATTGAATGAGTTAAGTATATCACCACGAGCGCGACAAATTGTAGATAAGGAATGGTGGGAAATAAATGACATGACGTATTAAAAGTAAGTACAAGTATAAAATAATTTCAAATAATCGGACGTCTGAAACTTAAAAGTAACTTGAAGCAGAGATTGGATCTCAAAATTGGAAATTTAAATCTCTTTTAGTATAGGTAGGTATAGGTGTATAGTATAGGTAACACTTAATGATCTAGCTAAAGAAGTTTTACTTCTAACACGTGTACGGTGCTACACGCGTATATTTTATTTTGATAATTAATGACCAAAGGTTGATGAAAAGACAAACAATCGTAACAACAAGACTACTTCTTCGTATTACGTAACCTATTCATACAAAATGGCCTGATTATTATCAAAATATCAATTGGACTACAACATATCAATTGGACGACAACGGGACTACAGGTAAAATGTTAACGCACAATGGAAGCTCTTATTCTATCGCTATGAAATACTTTTAATTATTTGCCTACTATCAAAATAGAGAAGTACCTATAATTTATTTTTTAATTGTAGCGTCCGTGTGTTGCCTGAATAATTTTGACAATGTGGGCTATTCTTGAGGTGTCAAAACCACTAAACTAAAGGAACTAAAGTCACTAAACTGACAACCATGAAATACGACAGCTCTTGCGCGGTGGTCACAGATTCCATTTTCAAACACACCATTTTAATTAGTTTAGTTAGTATAGTTCGTGTCGCCTTCGGAATCGCAGGCCGTTTCGTGACTTGCGTCATAGGAAATCCCAAGATTGAACACAGTATTAACCACAGTATTAAACACAGTTGGTAGGTATGCAATGCAACATAGGAAGAGACAGCTGCTGCCCGAAGACCTTAGCCATTTAAATATAAGCGTTTTTTCCGTGGCCCCATCAGCAGGGTACCGTAGACACGAGCAAAGCGTGCACCTCGCGAGATAAGCGGCCATCAATCACACTCCACGTTATAAACAGCAGGGCCCGATACTGCTAGAACAATGACCGCTAACTGATGATGGCGCGACGATGACACACCTAAAGATCCAGAATGCCGAGAGGCTGGATGAGGACTGGCGGACGGCAGCAAAAAGGAGGTCGGACAGCCAACTGGGGGATGCAGAGATATGGCTGCGGGTTACATGGATAAATCTAACCCTTTGGCGTTTGCCGCATTACGGCATGAAGTCGGAATAAACACGGCTGTGGAATGAGCTTCCCTGCACCATCAGGGGCAGTCCATCTTTAAAAACCGTCTAAAGAAGCACTTCTTTCATTGTCAATTTAGATATATACTGGTATGTATAAGTGTATTCATACGATATTTATTGTTAAGCTGTATTTATGTAACTGTGTATGTAGTCTATTCCTTAGCAATAGGTTCTTATATGTACCTATGTGTAATAATATCTATGTATTATAGGTACCTACTAGAATAGTTTTATTGTACGCGCAATTCTTCCCCTTACCTATCATCTCCGTCTCCTACCCAACATGGTTTGCTGGAAGAAATCTCTTATTAGAGATAAGCTCGCCTTTGTACATATTGTTTTTCTATGTTAAGCTATTTTTACTGTCATGGGAGTACAATAAAGAAATTACGAAATTACGAATAAAGTTGGGTGTAGGTAGGTGGGATATATATGTCATGCATCTAAAGATCCATTCTGGTGTTTGTTGTATCTTTTTTTTTCAGGTAATTAACAGTAGAATTACACCTTCATTACCCCATAGCTGCGGCAATGGGCTCATCACGAAAAATGGAGTATTTAATAACTATTGATAACGGGCACAACTGCTACTTTACTTTATATACTTTATTGCACACAAATCAATACATTATGAAAATTAAAAATAGAAATGACATGTACAAAGGCGAGCTTATCTCTATCGAGAGATTTATTCCAGCAAACCCAGGATGGAAAGGATAAATAAATCAACAATAGGTAGATCCAAGTGTACAACATCAAATACTTAAGTAAAAATATAATAATATAAAAATAATAATAATAATAATATAAATACGTACATATATACCAGAATTAATGGATATAAATAGGAAATAAAACATACATAAATACAAATACTTAAATTTAATATGGAAGAGAAAGGTAGTGTTCTTTCAACCGACTTTTAAATATTCCGCCAAACTGTATGGATAAAGAGCGTGACGCGAGGTATTTGGTATCAATCAATTCCTACCACTAATAACATGAAGAAAGATACTCCAAACGAACTCTATGGATACCAAAAGTTGAGCTTCGTGTCGTCGCGACATTAGGTGCCATTACACGTACGTTCAATCGCGCAGGGAAAGCGCGTGTGACTGAGATGCAGCCATACGAAAGAAGATAGATACGCTTTTCCTCTTTCCTTCTATCGTATGACATCTCAGTCACACGCGCTTTCCCTGCGCGATTGAACGTAGGTGTGCAATGTCACCTGTTGTCAGTAATCTGCCATTGTAGTAGCAGAATAAGGCTCCAGAGCACTCACGATCTCGAGGTCTCTCTCTCCACCCTGTATATTGGATACGAAAGGGTTGAAACTTGTTTGATGTGTGTTTAATTTGAGTTAATTGTGAAACTTGTTGAGAATACGGTTTTATAACAAATTGTTTTAAGTACAAGGGTACTTGTTAAAGGTTTCCTTTTAATTTCACTGGCTTACAGTGGGTTCACGTAGCCAAATATTAAAGGGCGTGCCAAGTATCTTGGCACCTAATTATCGTATGGAAAATGTAGCGGAGCGGGGACAAGAGAGATCGATAGAGAAAGAGGTAAGAATCCTGGCGGGTCCTGTACTCATTATAAGACGTAAAATGCACGCCCATAATGTCAATAACATAATGTCAATAACATAATGTCAATAACATAAATTGCGTTACGTCTTTTCCCATACGGTATGTCACAGGCACAACAGTGCCCACGTTTAGCTGTTATCCAATCCAATACTTCGAGTAGGATATTCTACATGTTTTAAATTAAGATTGTAACGTACTACCTCTTTGACCATATTGGCTACTGGCGGATTAGCCAGATAAAAAGTACAACTATAGAAATACGTAAATTAGAGTCTAGAATCTCGTCTGGCAGCTGATTGTTTTTTTTTGACGCAGTCCTGGTTTGAGCTCTGAAACGTGAGGACGTATCTTCTGCACAATTTTTTAAGTCACGCCTATAGTTGCGGCGATGGGCTAGTCCCTTTAGTACTGTATTGGAGCTGAATGTTGAGTTGCTGTAAAGTGCAGATGTTGCTATAAAACTTCCTTATTATCCCCAACCTTTGGGTAAGCATTTGTTCGTAGTTAGTCTTTCTTATTTTCGTGTATTTTATACTCTCTGTGTATTTCCCTTTTCTATAGAGTGTTTATTGGACTGCGGCACTCTTAGATCCTAATTACCCTAGGGCCCTCGTCGGAAGTCTCCGTGTGAGGAGCCGTCGCCTGATAGCTGGGCGCTGTAGCGCTCTTGTATTCCTATCATTCACACTTGTCTCTTTCCAGGGTTCCACGCCGAGGTGTTATATCCTCCTGGCGCTAACCGCCATATCTTTTGTTGACGTCTGGAGAAGTGGACCAGCTGGATTAGTCAGAGTCTACCAAGGAGCTGAAGACTGCGAATTCCCGGCGAGTCGCTACCCAGTGTTTCAACGATATCACCAATATTCAACTCACGACCTTGAGATAATAATAAACGTATCTTGAGCCTGCCAACAATCTCTTTTGGTCAGGATAGAGTCTCACCGTTTCAAGATGTTTATATTAAGAAACGCAATGTATTATATCTGGGGCCCGATGCTGCTCTGGGAAACGCGTTTAAATTGGAACGCAACCGCTTCTAAAACGCCCGGAATGGCGTCATTTGGTACGGTAACACATCGCAAATGGATTGCCTGTATTTGCAAGGCGTTTTTGAGGCGTTCTCGCGGCGTTGCAAATTGCTAATGGAACGCTTATATTTAGTATATTTGCCCCCCTGTTGTGTTTTTTATCCAATAAATAAAATACAAATATACAAATACTTCGTCTTGCGAGATGTCAATACCATACCAATAATTTCACAATATCTTACAGAGCTATGCTTTTTCAATTAAATTCGATAATTTATTAATAAATACAATTTACAATTCTTTCTGATAGGCTTTCTGATAGTTGCCAATTATTATAATTAATTCTTGCCATGGCGCGTCGGCTAATAAATGTCCGACATTGTTGCTCAGATTTGTTCTTGCCTCACTACATTAGCGATATACCAGTAGTCGAGTACGATACATCAGAGAATTTGTACAGAGATCTTATGGTAGGAATGATGCGTTACAGCTTCTACCACACGGAATGGCAGGGGCACAATTGTGCCCACTTTTGGCCTTTACCAATTACTAAATTTTGCGAGACAGGGGGCTAGTCCAGCGCCGCAGCTAAGGAGTAATGAAGGTTTACTCATGATGTTTTCGATCGCCGTCAGAAAGTCCAGAATGTACTTAACCGGTTGACTCGAGCCATTTTTTTTATTTTTTTGTAAAAAAAAAATACATTAAAATTAGTTTGACAGTGGGTACCAACGTCAAAAATTAGACATTCATTGACGTCTTGGTACCCACTGCCAAAATAATTTTAATGTCATTTTTTTTTTATAATTTTAATGTCAATATTGTTCCAAGGACTCTTTTGTCCTTACGACGCTACCGTGGGTGTTAAGATGAATTTATTTATCTCATTGATACATGGTCTGCCGGGATTCGTACCTGCGTGAGAAGCAAGCATGAAACCCTCTAGACCACGGAGCTCTGTTTTAGGGTCCCGATCCTTAAAAGGAAAAAAAGAAACCCTTATTTATAGGATAACTTTGTTGTCCGTCCGTCTGTGTGTCAAGCAAGACCTTTTAAAGCAAGAACACGTGGACGTATCAAACTGAAAATATATTTGCTTTATGTCTATGGTCGCATATAACTGTGAAAAAATCAAACTTCTAGGTCAACGCAATCGAACGCTACGACCGTTTATGCTATCAAATTGATGAATTTTCATAGTAATCGCAATAGACCCAAAACCTATAGGGTACTTCCCGTAGCGTAGGCCTACAATCATGAAATTTAAGCCAGGTCTTATAGCGAAATATTCTTATATATAAAGGGAAAAATATGAAAACTGCAAATTTCTATCTGTCTGCAAAAATGTGTAATTTTTTATACATGGATGACGTCATACTTAATTTTTTTATGTAGAAACCTTACACTAGTTTTGCTCTCCAAGTGTGATCGGAACCCTTTTGGTCCGCGAGTCCTGCTCGGAATTGACCGTTTATTATTTTAAATGTCGTGTTAAGTTAAATACAATTTAGTAAATGTTTTGTTATAGTCAAACATAGTGACGCATCTCCAGAGCATTTCCAACACGGATCCACCGCTCATCCTAGAGAGACGTGACTTATCTCTCTCGCTATAACATTCCTCATCCTCATCGATTCTTTTTCGCTCGACTACACCCGACTATCCTACGAGTACCTAGAATAAACGCGAACGTTCGTGAGGATGAATGGATGTTTGTTGTTCTATCGTATGAACTTTATTCGACAGAATTGGATAAGGATTTTGATAAAACTTTACATGTCTTACGTAGCATTTATGTACATCAGAATGTTAATAAAACTTGCGCCACCAATAATAGGTAAAGGTAGGTAAAGATATATTTTGAAAAACTAATGGAAACATAACTATGATAAACTTACGTTATTTACTTCTGGACGGAAAAAGTCACGGGATAGAGCTAGTAAAACATAATCGCAAATCGAGAGCGTCTTTGTAGGAATAACTTGGCAATATTACTTTTTTCGTCGACTATGTGGCATAAAAATGTAGCCCATATTGCGATGTGAATTCGTTTTTGTTAGGGTTCCGTACCCGAAGGGTGCCAAACGGGACCCTATTACTGAGACTTCGCTGTCCGTCTGTCTGTCACCAGGCTGTATCTCATGAACCGTGGTAGTTACAGTTAAAAATTTCACAGATGATGTATTTCTATTGCCGCTATAACAACACATACTAAAAACAAAATAAATTTAATATGAAGGGGGGCTCCCATACAACTAACGAGATTTTTTTTCGTTTTTTTTATAGATAATGGTACGGAACCCTTCGTGCGCGAGTCCGGCTCGCACTTGGCCGGTTATATTGAATACAGAATATTATTATAACAGTTTGTATTAGCAACTTCAACTGGAGCACCCGTAAATATGCGAAAATACGTTTTTTTACACACACACACACATGCTATTGAGAACAACATTTATTTACATGTACATAGCTTAGCTACTGTGTCTCGTCTGTAACAGAAAGGTCACACAAGCAAGTATATCTATCACTCATATAATACGTGTTTCTTGATTGTGATCATCATGTATCATCTTATGTTAACTCATTTACTTGTACCAATCAATCATATAATATCGCGTAAGTTCGGTTTTTCCGCCCTTACGTCACTATAGGTAATATCGGTTATGATTCGCGTCAAGGGCTGCAATATTTCTCGATGGCACAGGGCGTAGGGCGTATCTGGACCCTTCCATCAATCTTACTCATTTTTACTCTTGCCGCTCATCCGTTTTCCTACTGGGCCTTAGTTTGTGTGTTTCATAAAAGACTGCCCCACAAGACCTGCTGGTAAGTCAGTAATAGTAAAATACGCGGGTGATTATTAACTGGTGGAACTGTTATACGGAAAGGCTACAAAAAATGTAATTAAGATAATGACTTCGGGGAGTGTTGTATGAAATTAATGTTGCTAGTTTTCTAAGTTCAAGGTCTTAAGTGGTCGAGTTTTCATCAAGCTACGACGATAAAGAACAATCAAATACATAGATTCGAACTCATTGTATATGTATCCGACCAGGGAGCATTAGTCTCTTTATCTGACATAGGTAGGTAGTACCTATTACTCGTTAATAATCTTATGAAACAAAGCACAATGTTAACGCTAGTTTTTAGGGTACCGTACCCGAAGGGTGCCAAACAGGACCCTATAATTAAGCCGACGTTGTCCGTCTGTCCATCAGCGGGTCCTAGGACAAGAAAGAGCACGAAACGTAATAACTAGAAAGTTGAAATTTTCACAGAATGTGTATATCTGTTGCCGCAATAACAACAAATACTGAAATACGAGAGATATTACACAAGACACCACACATTTCAATATGATGGTATATTTTGCGTCAACTCGAATCGCTGTCGTGGCGCAGCAGGTAAGTTGTAGGCCCTCAATCCGTAGGTCGTGAGTACAAATCATGAGGACATAATCTTTTTAATTTTGTTTTTGTTGTATTGTATTGTTTTACGATGTTAAGGTACCCTTCTTGTGCGATTCCGACTCGCACTTGATCGATTTTTATATTTATATGAACTAGCCAACATTCTACAAGATAGATGAAGTCTCATATTGATAAATTACCTACTGCTTGTTCGATACTCGGAGAACAAACAACACCTCGAAAGAGCTTTCGATCAAGGATAATGATTCTCTGTTAGGCAGATGGCCAATATTGAGTAAGATTGGAAGATGCTGGGATAACAGTCTATGAAATATGATGAGATTATAACAAAATATTATATACAGTCCAGTTACATAATCGTAGACATCGTTTGATATCGAATAAAACAATGTCGTTTCTTGTATGACTGTCCCTTACTTTGAGACCCGTTAGGCACCCTTAGGGTACAGAACCCTAAAATCAGTCTGGAATTTCGTCAATAATATGATTCCACTGCGATTAGCTTGATAAAGTTTTTACGAATCTGAACCTAAAGACACAATATGTTAGAAAGGTATTCTGATAGTTTGGCCACAAGTTTCGCCTACTTACTAAGAACAATCTAATCTTGGATGACGATTTTCGATTGCGAATTGTGATGTACGTACAAAGAATTTACAATTAAGATTTACTATTTCAAGTACTCCATAAAGACTATACCGTGTTATTACAAAAAATAGTGATCGCAGTTTAACCTCAAAACAAACGTCAAATCGTTTTTAACCGGTTGACGCGAGCCATTTTTTTTAATTTTTTGTAAAAAAAAAAATATACATTAAAATTAGTTTGACAGTGGGTACCAACGTCAAAAATTAGACATTCATTGACGTCTTGGTACCCACTGTCAAAATAATTTTAATGCCATATTTCTTTTTATAATTTTAATGTCAATATTGTTCCAAGGACTCTTTTGTCCTTACGCTACCCAGCGTGTACAGGCGTTAAACGGAAGTTTATTTTTTGTAATAACACCAAAATGGTGAGTGTGTCTAATCAATTTATCTTTCTAATCAATTTATCTTAGATTTCTATTCTAATACGAATATGAATTCCTCGTAGCCCATGCTTACCATTTCATTCCTTTTCGCACAATAGTCAATGCATTGAGGAAATTGAAGTTTTTTTCCCTTTCCGGACCTTTGTGGTACCCGTATATGTGCTTTCACGGAAATAGCTTGGGGATTAGTCGCGTGGGTCCTCGACTCGCATAATGCCATTATAATCGGTTTTAGATTATCGTTGTTTTTTTTATTACTTATCGATATGAGTTTTTGTTAGTTTATTGGATAGTAATTTCATAAATGGGAATAAAATGGACGGACAAGGGTAGATACTTATTCATTAAAAAAAAAACAGATTAGTAGGGCAGTTATTTTAATAATTACATATGTTTACTTATTAGATTATTAGTTATTCTTATATGTTAGAACCAGGTCAGAACTTACCAAATAGGTATGTAATTATACGTACCTAGGTATCGCATAACAACTACCCGGCATGATACAAATGCTTTCAAAACTGGAGTTACAAGATTGGAAATAGAATTTCGATCTATACTGGGTGACCGTGAAATCCCAAGCTATATTTTGAGGGGTGGTTAGGGACATCATTCTGAGCAACTTTCACTACAAAACCGATTTGATCAGAGCAACTTTATTTTTCACTTCTCCATACAAATCAGCTGACCCACAAAATGTACTGGGAAGTGAAAAACAAAAGTTACTCTGATCAAATTGGTTTCTTAGTAAAAGTTGCTCAGAATGATGTTCCTAACAACCCCTTAAAATATAGCTAGGGGTTTCACAGTCACCCATCAATGCTTCTCTACTATGGTCAGTCAGCTGCAGTCAGCTCCCCATACAAGCCTGTTCTACGCCAAATGCACCAGCTGTTCCACGCTGGCCACTGCCGTCCATTCCCTGAGGTTGCGGAGTCATGATTTCCTCCTTCTGCCAGCATGTCTTACCGCCTACTTTGCCCATTACGATGCCCTGAAATCGATACCGTTCGTGTAAAGTTATGCATGAAATTGTAAAGTTTATTATACGTCGCTATATAAATTTGTCCTCATAGGTCACGTTATCCATATTTACTCTATATCATGCGATTACAGCCTCCTCCACAATCCCACGCGAGTAACGCGTCATCAAATTAATTGACCGAGTGACGCACTTCATTACAGACCGGAAGTGGTGTCTGAACTGACGCTTATATTAATTTCCGGTCGGGGCGCGGCCACCGGAAGTTGGGAAAAATATTCGTACACGTACCAACATCTACATAATAAATATGTGTGTGTATGGAAGTGGATAATGAATTTTGTGTGGGATGGTAATGACTTATTATTTTGAGCTGGGAGTGCCGACGAGTTCATTATAGTTTTTTTATCACACCTGCTCTGAAAATACATACTAATTATACCAATTAGAGGGAAGAAACGCCTTTATCCCGCCCTTCAAATCCTTTCATCCCAAGGTATGGAAGTTTGTATGAAAATCCTTCCGACCCAAGGGTGGGAAGTATGTATGAAATTCCATTACATACCCGGTTTTTTTTTTTTTTTATTTGTCAGCAGTCATACTGCAAAGAGACTTTAACTGTCTACTAATTAAATTTCAAGTAAATTGTTACTGGCCACATACAGTTTTTTGTTACCAACCTCCTTGGTGCATACAGAAAATTAAAAACGAAATTATTTTTGTATATAAAACGCGCGGAATCACGGAAGAAGTGGCTGCATGACCTTATGATCTTAGCCTACTCCAGAAACGGGCGAATAAAAAAAGGATTTTTTTTAACTAAATATAACTAATTTCTATGCATTTATGTCTATAATTTTCCTCGTAGGTGTAATAAAAAGCACTATACATACCTCAGGATAAAGTACAGTTCCATACCTCAAATGGTTTGCGCCCCTCGCAAGCTCGTGGCGCAAATGCCATAATCTCGGTATGGAACTGTCACTTTCTTCCCTCTGAAGTAATGTACTATTATGAATAAGAACCATGACGTGTAATGAATATTATCAATAAATGATGTCTATGTCTATGTCTTGTCTACAAGGCTTTAGTTAGGTTACATTTGGTTTATGTTGGCACACTAAGGCCGAGCTCCATTATTCTTCTTATCGTGTGGAAGCGTTAAATTATAAGAGTAGTAAATTAAATTATATTTTTCCAAAAATTGGTCACCGCTATGGCGTTTGCCGAAGCTGGCATGAGATCCTCCTCGTGACATTTGGGGCCATCCGGGCAAGATTTCAGGTGGTCCGTTGTTTGTTTAGCTCCGAACTTGCACAGCGAGCTCGAGGTTTCGGGTATTATCCCCCATTTCTGTAAGTTGTCCTTCGTTCGGGCGACACCTGCGCGCAGCCGGTTCAGCGCTCTCCACACCGTCCACTCCTGTGTACCGCCAGGAGGAAGACGTTCTGCCGGTCTCACAAAGCAGTCGAGATGTTCAGTACAGCCTCCCCAACTTCTCAGTCGGCGTTCTCTTGGCTATTCTCCCGAAAGAGTCTCATTGGTGGCAAAACTCGGCCGTGATTTGAGGCGTTGTTGGTGAGGGATGGGCCGAACGCCATAATTTAGGCGCCAGGTTAATGATTTTTAAAATATTTTCTTCATTCTGTTTGATTATGTAAGTAATTCATTCACTGTTGTTTATTCTCTAGTTAAAAATTTGTCCAGTTAAAATGTAAGGATTTTCTACTGGTCGTGCTCCAATTCAAGTTAATAATAATACTGTAGAAATTATTAATCAAAATAAAAATTGTAATAATACCATGTTGTGTGCACATTCTTTTGGCGCTGGAGACAGCCTCTTTTATATGTTTTTGTTGTTATTTTAATGTTTTATCTCCACTGCTGTTTTGTGTACCAAATATAATAAATAAATAATTAAATAAATAAATTGCAATCATCAAGAAACGTCTGCGTTTCGAATCCGGAACAGTACTTACTGTGGTCATGGAGCGGGTGTCGGGGATCGTTCAGCTATCTCCATAGTAGCCAAGCTCCGTTGTCTAGTAGGGTTCGCAGTTCAGCAGGTGTAGCTTCGATTTCGGTGCTGACCATGTACCAATGAGATAATTTCGACGTTCCGTTTCGGATGACACGTCGTACTCGTACGTAGGTCGCGTTTACTACTTGGTGGTAGTAGTCGTACAACCCTCCATCAACCCGCACTAAGCCAGAGTAGTGGAGTATGGCTCAATGTTACTCGTATCTTAAGAGCCTATGCAAAGTACCGAACTGCCGCTTGACCTTTTCGTGAACTCATACTTAATACTATGAATTATTCCCAAAATTTTGTTTTCTGTATGGCACTGTTGACATTTTTCAATCGACAACTTATTTATTTATTTATTAATACACAAAACAGCAGTACAGACAAACATTACAACATTAAGATTAGAACAAACATTTCCGTCTGCAACGCCAAAAGCATGTGTATACAGCATTACTGACACACTTTACAAGGAGCACATAATAATACAAATCTATAGTTATTTAATGGACTATTAAAGGTTATTTAATATTAATTATGCACATATTGAATACATGTGCATGTATAGCAAGAGAAACTGAAACTAATTACTAACTGCCCCCCTAGACAAGATGCAAAACGCTATTATCGTTCGCACTAAACGCTAAGAATATGTATGCGATTTGACAATTAGTCACGCTACGCTAGCGTCAACAAATGTCCAATCGCATACATTTTGAGTTTTCGTTTCGTTTCGTTTTCGTAGCGTTTATTAACTTTGTCTATAGGCCCTGTTTAGCTAACTTTGAGTTGGCGAATAAAAGGGGTAGAGCTATTTGAAGTAGGTAGGTTTCTAATCTAAGTCCATTCTAAACTTTACCAGATCCTAAACGCACGTTCCAGCACTCGGGCTAACACGTTAACGGGATCAGACAAGCCTTTCAGGGGTTAAGCTGGCCGTTGCCAAAGGAGAATGGGCGGATTGGGACCATGCTGCAATAGCGTTAAGATGTATGTCGTTGGATAGGTATTTTTAATAGAAACAACTTTTGTTATGACAGTCTTGTTGTCACAGTTGTCCGTTCAGAGATATATGGCATATAAGTTACGATAAATACATAGTAGTTTATGACACTTGCTTAATGTATACAAGGAAGGTGTAAATGAATTAACGCAAAATGAGAAACTGCTTTGTTAGGGACATCATTCTGAACAACTTTTATTATGAAACCGATTTGATCAGAGCATCTTAATTTTTAACTTCCTGATAACTGGCTGATTTGTATGAAATAGTAAAAAATCATTTGCTCTGATCAAATCGATTTAATAATGAAAGTTGCTCAGAATGATGTCCCTAGCAAAGTAGTTTCTCATTTTGCGTTAATTAATTTACACCTTGTATACATTAAGCAACAGTTTCATAAACTACTAGGTATTTATCATAACTTATATGCCATATATCTCTGAACGGACAACTGTGACAACAAAGCTGTCAAAGTAAAAGTTATTCCTATAGACAAGGCCTATCTAACGACATACATCTTACTGCTATTGGAGGGTGGTCCCAGCTCCCATATATTTGTGCCCATCCTCCTTTACCTCCAGATTCAAATGGGACTCCACTATGATTCAGTTTCTAGTCGTGAGGAGAATAACATTTATAAAAACATAAAACTGATAACAATACCTACATTTTTAATCAAGATGTAAAAACATAGCTCATTAGGGTTTTAAGAATATTATTCTCATAATTCTTACTATGAAAGCGACTTGAAAGCGGTTTGCCGACTGGCGGCACTTAGCCGAGAAACGTGATGGAAAAACGACGTCTCCAAGAACCACCTTTTGTCTGTAGCTAACATAAATAAGGGTATCCTTTTGGAATTTATCATTGACTCATCCTGCAACCACAGGGCGTAATAATATCGGTTTATAACTTTGATATTTACTTCCTATAGATTCCCAACAGAATTAGTCTGCATCTCAACTCTTGCTTCAGCAAATTTAAATATTGTTAGTTGATAAGTCGAGTTATCCCCGTCAGGTTTAAAGTCTCTTCATTTAGGTGACGCCACCCTCGATCAAGTCCCGCATAGGCGCGCCTTGGTACGTGCTGACTCTTGCCAAAGATTTCCGTATTGCCGAGCAAATACGAGCCGCATGCGACGTGAATGCAAGGGAAATCGTCAGTTTATATCATAGCGCGAAGTAAATGTGGTGATAGTTTGACTCTGCTACGTAAATCGAAAATGTTTTTTCGTCCTTAGGGGGACAGTAAAGTGCCTCAAGTTGAAAGTTTATGTGAACCAACGAAAAGAAAGCAGATGTCTTGTAAAACATATAACCACGGTTGCGTGCGAGTGTGCAGACAGTATCTGTGTACAGTGCCGGTGCAGCAGTATCTAAGTGAACGCACTTTACATAGTACGGGCAAGACCGAATACCAAATGCTGCTCGTATTGGTGAGACACTACTGATCCCTATTACGTGATGTTTTGGCTGCACTACCGAATAATTTGTAGTTTAGTTTCAGTAGAGTATACGACGATATACTACGAGTATAGATATTTTACTTATTGCAACATAAATCATGAAAGATCTAAAATGTACCTACAAACGCTTATTACACACTGAACGTTCTCAGGGACCATCGAAAGTTTATAGACACTTCATCTTCGTAAATTAATTAGCAAACATTAGTCCGCTTTTAGCGAGCGTCAAATAAGGAAGTTAGCGAAGTAGGTCGATATAAACTTCACACCCGTAAAGTTAGAAACTGGACTTCGTTATGAAGTCGCAGTTATTTGGTTAAATCAGACAATGAACTAGCACCCTAGACCGTTAATTAAAGAACAACAATTAACCAAGTCGCTAAAGTTCCAGAAAAGTGAGTGAACGAAACGTTTAACGAGTTGTCTAAACGTTCCTAGGCAACAAGACGTATTTCATCTTTGGTAGGATAATAAGCAGGGATCGGAATTGAGGTGTGAATTTACCTAAAGTTTGCAGTGAGACATAACATAGAGCTGTTACAACCACTTGAGTTGAAGCGGTTTGAATTTAACCGGTTAAATTTCGGGTTTTTTGTTTAACTGGTTTTTTTTTAGTTTGACATGTTCCTTACATTTGAAACACCGAACTATAAACATTTTTAAGCTGCTGATTTAAAAAAAAAAACATAACTTTTTTATTTTTCAAGTTTTCGAAAAAATAAAATAATAATAATACAATTTCTAGAATCTATAAAATAAAAATATAATTTTAATTTTCTCCAAAATTATTAAAATTAAACCGGTTCAACTCAAGTGGTTGTAACAGCTCCATGTTATGTCTCACTGCAAACTTTAGGTAAATTCACACCTCAATTCCGATCCCTGGTAATAAGCAACCAATTCGGTTTTGTGAAACTACACGGGGTAGCCTCGCTACGCTCTGCTTCGCTCGGCTCCGGGTGGTTCATAAAGTTCGTTTGCCAAAAATATAGACTCCGAAAGTAATCACTAATCAGCTGTTGCCGTGACGCCATCTTGTTTTAACCAACACGCTAGCTTTCGGTAAGACAGATTGTTAAACGTTTTCGACGATGCTTTATTTAAATCAAAATGACTTGGTTAAATGTCGTTCTTTAATTAAGGGTCTAGGGTGTTAGTTAAGTGTCTGACTTAACCAACCAACTGCGACATAGACACTGTTCGTACGGTGAGCCGGCGACGGTGGTTTTAATCGAGTTCAAAGGACATGTCTTGTGTATGTTAAGGTACCTACTATTAGTTATAAATATTCTAGGGTTTAGATAAGATAGGCATGGTTTAAAGCGTATGTATGCTAGCCTCCGATAAAGTGGCTGATCAGTGAAGAGGGGCGCTACAATAATATAATAATCGAAATATGGACAGAGCAGCCTCGATGTCGATAAATCAAACGACAGTAGTTCATGATAAATGATCGACTCGGATCCGGATGTGACGTCATATACGTGTCACGTCACGCACGTTTATGTAGTGAACGATGACGGGGCAGATAAATTATTATCAGGTATTAAGATAAAAACTTACAACATAAATGACAGAAAATCGCTTCAAAGTCACATTTTTTATAATTTTGAGTACCTACCTGAATAAATCTAAACTGGGCGACAATCCAGGTCAACTTGTGGTAACCATTATACTACAAGTCGGTTCTATTTTGAAGCTCGATTTGATAATCAGTTTGGTAGTGACGTAAGTACTCGTTTCGGCAGATCCTGGGGCAGTGCCAATGAGATCCTGAAGGTGGTCTCGGGAAGGTTTGACTGCCCAATGTACCAACATTGGGTGGTCAAGCTTATCTATGTTATTGTTTTTACTTTACCCTGTTTACTAACCATATTTTTGTGTTACTAACAAATAATTGGATCATTGTTATCTACAATAAATATATAAATTGAATTTAATTGAATTGAAAGATTCAAAGTCCCGTGTAAAAGACCAGGGGCGTATCATTCAAAAATAAACCAGCATAACTTTTATAAATAGTTGTTTATTCTCCAAAATTCGCACATGGACTGACTCGAGACTAAGCCAAACAGTCCCTTTTATACTTTTTAAAAACAAGATGGCAGCACCTGTTTACCGCTAACAGTTGCCGCCTGTAAGCAACAGGTGTTTATATTACTGTTTAGCTTTGTATATCTTATTCCAAATACATTTTTTAATTTAAGCAACGATTCTATAAGTATATTAAACACAAACTCTAACATTCGGCCTTCCTGACCAAGAGTTTGTCCTCAAACTAAGTATCTAGTCTGTAGATAAGTATCACCATTAAGTCTTATATATTTGTAAAAAAATCTACATGTACTATTATGTATCATGTATTATCTTCCAATTGTTATGACATTCACAAATAAATGATCCTCTTCAACACTCACACACATTATATTGCTCTTTAGGTAACTGTTGTTTTAATTCTACTTTCCATATCAAACTAATCAAGAGATTGCCAACCACCCATGACTTCCAATCTCAAAACGTATGCCAACTGCACCGAGAGCTTCGCCAATACACTGACCACCCAATGACTTCCAGCCGTCAACCAGCTGCACCATTGGACTTCATCAATGCTCCACTCAACGACTTCCGTCAGACATAAATCTCTATTGATTGCACCAAGGACTTCATTGACATGTATGCCAACTGCACCGAGAGCTTTGCCACTGACACTGACCACCCAATGACTTCCAGCCGTCAACCAGCTGCACCATTGGACTTCATCAATGCTGACCACTCAACGACTTCCAGTCAGACATAAATCCCAATGATTGCATCATGGCTAACTGCACCGAGAGCTTCGCCACTGACACTGACCACCCAATGACTTCCAGCCGTCAACCAGCTGCACCATTGGACTTCATCAATGCTGACCACTCAACGACTTCCAGTCAGACATAAATCCCTATGATTGCATCATGGCTAACTGCACCGAGAGCTACGCCAATACACTGACCACCCAATGACTTCCAGCCGTCAACCAGCTGCACCATTGGACTTCATCAATGCTGACCACTCAACGACTTCCAGTCAGACATAAATCCCTATGATTGCATCATGGCTAACTGCACCGAGAGCTACGCCAATACACTGACCACCCAATGACTTCCAGCCATCAACCAGCTACACCATTGGACTTCATCAATGCTGACCACTCAACGACTTCCAGTCAGACATAAATCCCTATGATTGCATCATGGCTAACTGCACCGAGAGCTACGCCAATACACTGACCACCCAATGACTTCCAGCCGTCAACCAGCTGCACCATTGGACTTCATCAATGCTGACCACTCAACGACTTCCAGTCAGACATAAATTCCTATGATTGCATCATGGCTAACTGCACCGAGAGCTACGCCAATACACTGACCACCCAATGACTTCCAGCCGTCAACCAGCTCCACCATTGGACTTCATCAATGCTGACCACTCAACGACTTCCAGTCAGACATAAATCCCTATGATTGCATCATGGCTATCTGCACCGAGAGCTACGCCAATACACTGACCACCCAATGACTTCCAGCCGTCAACCAGCTGCACCATTGGACTTCATCAATGCTGACCACTCAACGACTTCCAGTCAGACATAATCTCACTATAAGCAACGCAGAGTCAACAGTGTAATCCTCAATTACCTGTGACCTTCACAAAAAACAAGAAATTAATTCGATTCTTATGTCTTATATGTGTGTAAGTGCATCATGTTTCATTACATTGTATCTACTTCATTAAATTAAAGTTTATTTATATGTCGGAGAAGGGGATAATATAGATCATGACTCTTCATGACAATCATTTTAGTGTCAGCAAAGCCAGTCTGTCGGCTCTAAACCCAGTCTATCGGGTTTTTGATAATAGTCAGTCTATAGGCTCTGTGTCAATAATACCAGTCCATCGGTATGCCAAATCCATCGGGTTATGACAACATTACCATTACATTGGTCCGTCCCGTATCAGATCACAAAGTACTCGTTACCGCTTACTGTGGGCTTCATTCACATGCCTCCGAATCATTAAATTTTCGGATGGGACTCGACTACGGGTCGACACGATACTCAGGCCTGCGATAGCTGCGGGGACTAGACAACACGTCACAACGTCACCAGTTTCCAGAGGCCTGCTGCCTCTTCAGGTACGGGAACTATCTGGTTACTGCATTTTCAGCCCTGTGATGGTGGCAGCAGCTTTCTGAAACGCAGAGACAGAAAAACAGTGCCTATCCACCTGTTCCGCCCCGCTATGAGATCGTTGGTTGTAATTGTGGTCAGCAGCAAGGTAGGCAGACCAAGTAATTCGTTGCTTTGTATCTCTTGAGGCACAGGCCACCCCTTGTGTGCGAGATTCCCGATCCGGCACGTCTATCTCATAGGCCCTGATTTCCATTGCCAAGCCATAAGTTCGAGAATTGCGGGCGATTTCCACAATTACACACAGTTAAAGGGGCTTTACCTAAGGACAACGATTTCACAACAATCGAGGCAAACAAAACGCGTTTCTGCGTGTAGGGAGAAGTCTCACAAACGTGAAGTAATAGTCTGGCCTAGTATGATATGTTTTGCATCTTAATCAGTGCAAGAAATGTGTTTACATAACTTGTAATGCGTAAGAATAGAAAAATATAGGTACTCGCCTGTTATTGTCTGTTCCAAAATCCATTCTATTTCATTGAAGTTTCATCGGAAATCCGTATTGGGCTGGAATCTCCATCCATGTTGGCGCTTTAGGTTACATCGTCATGGGGTTTACCCATATCAATATCACTGTTTATCACTGATTAATTTATTCGTGCCACTTCTGATAAAGAACCAGGGGCGTATCATTCAAAAATAAACCAGCATAACTTTTATAAATAGTTGTTTATTCTCCAAAATTCGCACATGGACTGACTCGAGACTAAGCCAAACAGTCCCTTTTATACTTTTTAAAAACAAGATGGCAGCACCTGTTTACCGCTAACAGTTGCCGCCTGTAAGCAACAGGTGTTTATATTACTGTTTAGCTTTGTATATCTTATTCCAAATACATTTTTTAATTTAAGCAACGATTCTATAAGTATATTAAACACAAACTCTAACACGTGTGTGTGTGTGTGTTGCGGCTATTTGACTACACATTTGTCAAAATTTAACAAAAAATAAACATTTTTTTTACATACATTGCTTCTGGCTCCACACTAGGATACCCTGTGGTCGTGGGAACCAAAAAACATCGACGACGTCACGAACATGTAAACACTAAGCATCCAAGAACTCCATTATTTTGCTTTCTTTATTCCCAGCTGGGATTCGAACTCGGAAACTCTCTCAGCGGTTGTGCTGGCTCTGCCTACGAGAGCCACAACCGCTGCACCACAGAGGTCGTTAATTCAATTCAATTCTGCCGCGCTACCGACCCGTCGCGCCGGTGCGGTGCCACCTTTAGTGAAGAAAACAGAATCTGATATTAAACTTAGATCTATGTTGGTGCTAAGTATTTCTCACTCATCTCATCAGAGCAGTATATCGTAGAACTATGCACCTAGACTGCCTAGGTGTAGTGCTAGATCCGTGGGTTAAGTCACGTACAAGTTTTGTCAGCGCTAGCTTAGCTTGCGTTTCGTAGGGTGGCTATGAGTTTGACAGTTTTGGGTACTATTGTATAACTGGCACAAACTATGCAGTATGAAACGGCGATCATACTTAGATATAACTTATTGCTAGAGATACGCTTACGTTTCCTGTTTTATTGTTACTGTTTTAGTGTACCGTAATTGCAATTGCAAGATTAAGAAAGGTGCTCCTAAACGGGCCATTTTTCACTGCAATATGTGGCCGGCAACTATTGGTGTCTTTCTCTAACATATGAGTAAGAGAGGGACACCAATATATAGTTGCCGGCTACATATTGTATCAAAACCTGGCCCGTTTAGGAGCACCATGAGTGAATATGTCTTTTACACATTGCTTCTTTTCTATTTTTACTTTTATGTAATGTATAATCCACGTCCATTATACTTACATAAAATATGACATACGTCCCGGAAGTACTACAAGAAAAAAAAGGTATATGAGACTATAGTCTCATAAGGACATAGGCCAAACAAACTTAGATGGAGTAGATGGAGCTAGAGGGTTAAGAGCGGTTAAGGGACAATAACTACCCTTCCGTGTATTTTATTTCCTGAACACAAGTTGTGAATATACGCATTTTATTGAACGGAGCGAGAATTATCCAAATTCCACGAATTTTTTTTGTGATTCCACTGTAATAGAAATAGGGGAATACATACAAATACCTTCATAACAGGTTTGATTCTGCGAATCCTTCTCTATAATGGGAACGCCTGAAATGGGGATAATTTCAAAATGTCGTTATTGCGGTGGTGTACAACAATGCTGGTTCGCCGACACATCTTATGTAACAATAGTTCGCCATTGTTCGGTCGTTCGAGCGGTGTGCTTCTGCGAGATAAGGGGTTAATAATATACCGGAATCCCATATTATGACGCTGATGGCTCATTAAAACGAGCAAAGAAGAAGCAGAGCCCAGCTGAAAAGGAATAAAAAATACTCCCAGACCTGGGAGTGGGAGTATCTGGGACGTCGTTGCTCTGTCAATGTTTCTGGTTATCAACACACAGAATATTTTAGTGTACTGCCAGAACCACTATACAAGTCTGTAAACATCAGTAAATATTTACAAATCAGCTGATCGACCGGCACAAAACGTAAGATAGAAGTGAAAAATAAAGTTACCCTGATCAATAAATCAGTGTCATAGTGAAAGTAGTTCAGATTGAAGTCCCCAAAAATATGACTACATATTAGAGATAAGCTCGCCTTTGTACATGTTTTTTTTCTAATATTAAGTGTCTGTATTATGTTTTCTGTGCAATAAAGTATAAAGTAAAGGTAAAGTAAAGACTACAGTCTATTCGTGATAAGAATGCAGTGAAATTTAAATTTAAATCTGTTAACACACACTCACAGACCAGGACACAAACTTCGCGTTCGAAAGTTTGCCTTCAACTGGTCACTGTGAACTTGGCTAGATAATTGGAAACGTCAGTAAATATTTACAAATCAGCTGATCGACCGGCACAAAACGTAAGATAGAAGTGAAAAATAAAGTTACCCTGATCAAATCAGTTTCATAGTGAAAGTAGTTCAGATTGAAGTCCCCTAAAATATGACTACATATTAGAGATAAGCTCGCCTTTGTACATGTTTTTTTCTAATATTAAGTGTCTGTATTATGTTTTCTGTGCAATAAAGTATAAAGTAAAAGTAAAGTAAAGACTACAGTCTATTCGTGATAAGAATGCAGTGAAATTTAAATTTAAATCTGTTAACACACACTCACAGACCAGGACACAAACTTCGCGTTCGAAAGTTTGCCTTCAACCGGTCACTGTGAACTTGGCTAGATAATTGGAAACGATTTGATTGGTAACGGGGCGTGGCTAGGCCGCCGGACAGTGATGACTTTACTGCATTCTTATCACGAATAGACTATACACCTTTCAGTTACAAAATGTATAAAAAAAATACACCAGTGTGCCATGGCCACCCTACTCGGCGAATGAGGTAACGAGGTGAAACACTCGAGGGCGCTCGCGACTAGTCGCGACGACTGCCCGCCCGCGTCTTCATCTTCATTTACATTTTGAGAGGCGCTGCGCTGTAATGGACTTATTTCCACTGTCGGACGGATCCGCGGAGGACGCCCATTTCACTGCTCCTGAAATAATTAGTAGCAGTTGTTTAAGCATTTCTGTTGTTGCTTGTTTCACTGGTGTTTTAATAAGTGGAAGCCATTTTGAAAATGGAACGAAGCAGGTGTTTTTGCACGGTTTAGGTATGTATTGACTTGTGGTAAAGATGTTGAAGAGGAGGAGACTCTCTCCTGTACCCAAGGCTAGGTATATAGGAGATAGCAGTGAAGCGAGATGCGGACCATTAATAACTCTTTATTATACTGAAAGGATGGTACAGGTTTTCTTATCTATTATTTTGAACTTTTGGTGCTATTCAAGTCTGCTCTTTAAATCGATACATTATAGTGAGGAACACTAGGTTGCGTTACGGTTCCTGGAACTGAGTGCCGCGTGGAGAGGGTAATCTCTGTTTCTCGCAAAGAGTGAGAAAGAAGTTATCCACTCCACGTGGCGCTACCTGTACGATGTTGGTAAGCAAGGTACTAGGACGCGTGACGTAGCTATTTGCATCTTTCTTTTTCATCAAGGCACTCTGCTGAAAGACAAAGAAGCAAATAGCTGCGTCACGCGTCATCGTGGATGGCGGGACCTATACTTCGATTTGTCTGTCATTTTCAAAATTCGACTGTAACTTGATTAATAGGAACTGTTAAACCGGTCCGACATCCAACAAAACAGGAAATCAACATCCGCCGCTCCATTACAAAGCCATCAATAACTCAGAACTTGACACCTGTCAAAAAATTTCAGGCCAGAGAAAATTTGAACTCGTCGGTTCATCGCGCGACAACTATCTGAAAGCCATGAATCATCATTCGGCACAACCCTCTGCTAATCGCCGAAATGTATCGGCGGCGAGCCAAAACGATATACGCTTATTATCCCCCGATAGGGCTGCCAAATAGCAAAATAATAGAACAGAATATTACCACTGGTGTGGTTTTATAGTAAATAATTCTATATATGACGGGGATCAGGCTCCTGTTCGGATCAGTGGTTTGTGACAGCCCTGGGTTTTGGTGGTCACCATGATAACAGCAATGTAAGAAATCCCTTACTGTCAATAGGCAATACAATTCCAAAATTGGCAGGTAATGTACCTACGAAATATTATTTCTTTCCAATGCCCAAACGTCACAGGATAGTAGGTCAGTTTGCTTACAATGAGAGGAATGGAGACATTAAGTAGCCTGAAGATCAAACACAAAAGAAACAAAACATTTTCAAACAGGTATCGCCTCTGGCCATAAAAATGGCTTTCCTGTGTCACAAATAAACATATACGTTTATGTTCATCGGCTACTCGGATGTTTGTCAGGATTCGGAGGATAATTTGCAATTTCTTATTGTAATCAGAATCACACATCACATGTCATATCTACATAACTAGTCATCTGTGGGTAGTTGTAAAAATGGCCCGCGATTTGTAACCTTATTACTTTTTAATAAAAATTAAAACCTATGAAACCATCAAATAAGGATGGCTACACAGTTGAGAAGATAACAGATAACTGACATTCTTGACCATGTTCTTAGATAAGTATTTTCTCTTTAATCTCTACCTTTCTTGTGATTGCCATTTTGATTGCCAGTGCAAGTGATTTTTGATAGGATTTAAATGAAATTAATCTTTGCATTAAATTTTCACTCAAATTTCGAGTCTCAATACCTGTCTGGGTTCAGAGGCCAGCGACGCGCACGGTAAATTGCATTTCCAAAGAAGCGTCAAAATTCGTCCGATATATCGCTATCTATTTCGGCACTTGCGGGGAGAGCAAACCATACGCCCCGCACCCTTCGCTTACTAAAGTAGCGTCGTATCTTTAAAGTAGCGTTGTATCTTGTTATTATGGTGGGAAAGTGAGGGACAAACCTGTACGCTCTTTAAAGCTCTGTCCCTCAATTTCCCAAATCACAACCTCCACAACACAACATTATTATAAAGGCAGCCAATGACAACAAATGAAGATTGGCAGCACCGCAACTCAAGCGTGCCAACACAATATACGAAACGAGGCGACACGACGAAATTGAAACCAATAAAATGCCGTTTAGAGTAAAACGTTTTCCATGTTCGTTCGCTGTAGGGAGTGACAGGCTCACACAAACACTTGACGTGGGTTGTCATAAGTCTTCCTTTATAAGGGTGGCGGGGTGTCATTCTCCTAGAACGGATAATGTTTCAGAGACTGGTTGACGTTCGATCTCAAAACTATCGTCGAATATAAATGACTGATAAGTGAGCATAATTAACAGATTTGTCACCAGTTTAACCTAATTGGTAACCAGTTACTCATAATTCATAATTTCTTTATTGCACACAATTAATTGCAATGACAAAAAGTAAATAAAAACAGTGTACAAAGGCGAGCTTATCTCTAAAAAGAGATCTCTTCCAGCAAACCAAGTTCCGATGAGTTACTCGTGTAGTCTTTAACTAATGTTAATCCTCTTAGGCTGGATTTTACCAACAAAAAGTTATACCGAGTATAACTATCCCGGGGATAACTTGTATGACAAATGACAGTTCAAAATGAGTTGATATGACCTAGGTGTCACTGGTGTCGATGAAAAAGTAGAAGATACTCTCGAGTAAAAGTTACTCTTTCGTTGGTAAAGTCCGGGCATAGTGGTAAAGCTTAGTTTGGATAGAGTTCATTTTCTTGGAGAACATTTTTCCAAAGGCATAACGTTACCGTTTTGGATTGAGGTATTCTTTTCAAATTTTTTTATAACAGCCCTGGAAACTAGTCCTTTTAGGCGTACGTAGTTGGTGACACGAGTAAGTACCTAAGTAAAGAGTCTCGTTCATCTAAGGCTGGAAGTTGAATAGAATTTGACTCAAGGTCGTAAAACACAAAAAAAAGGCCCCAGCGCGCCATCTTCCTTGAGCTTTTGAGCGTAGCCATAATTGGGATCGTGTTGAGTCTTTTACCATAACTGAAATTGAACTAGTAGAATCATACTCCGTAAATAATTTCGGTGGCGGTATTTTGTGTTTGTGTCCTCTTCAATTACCACAGTACAAAAAAAGCTAAAGCGATGATGTGGTGAGATAAGATTTATAAGACACAATCTGATTTGTCTAGAAGGCGATTTTTTTTACCAAAACATTACACATATACATATACATACATTTCCAACAAAAAGTATACCGAATGTGACGAAAAATAGTAGCGGCATTTCTGTTTCGCTGTTCGTGCTCGTCTCGCTAGTTCTTTCATTTTGTCGCCCTGAAAAATTCATTCGATCACAAAAGTTAAAATAGCCACCACAACAAACGGAAGAGAACATTTTCTTGCGATTTATGTCGTTATTATGTTTACGTTACTGTGGAGGGGAAAAATCCTAAACGGATGATAGAAGCATGTTTCTTGGGCGTGTCCTCAAATCTCGGTTATTGCTTGTGTTGACCAGAAAATACAATTATATAGGTACTTATCTTATGAGTTGCGCCATCGGATTTCGCGAGAAGACACATTTCTGAGTATATTTTATTTACTGCGTCTTGTAATATTCTGCGGCGATGGGTTAGTGCCTCTGTCACGTAAACACTGGCTAAAAGTGGACACACTTGTGCCTATGCTACCTCATATTGGAACAGGCGTGACGCTATGGTGTTCTTTTGTTGTTGTCTATAGCCATTAAAAGTATAATTTTTAACAATATTAAAATAACGTAGAAAGCTCCATGGTGTGGTAGCTCTGCGAGCGCTTCTCAAGCAGGATTTGCGGGTTCAAATTTGGTGCTGGTTAGGTACTAAGGACAAAGATGGTGATGGAAAACATCGTGGGGAAACTTTAGATCTCCGTAGCTACGGCGGATCATTAGCATCCTGTTACATACGCAAATTGGAGAATGGTATATATAACCTTGGTATAACTGACTAAACGAGAGCACAATGCTCTGTGCGTGTCTCTGCCACCCCGAATGGGAGAAGCGTAAGCGTGACGCCGCCGTGACGCTTTGTTATAATGTACAATTTTGTTTTTGCTTTGGTTATTGTTCGAAGGAAAATAAAGCTTGTTGGCCTATATTGTGAACACATCTAGCGCCAGACGATAGGCAAACAAATCGTAGGTTATTTGAAGCTCAACATTGACTAGTAGGTTTTAAGTTTATGAAGTAGTACCAAACAATAACTCAGACAGAATATATTTCTTATTATTACCTTCATTACGAGCTGCTGACCTCTGTCTGTCTCGCATAGGGTACGGTAGGATGAGTGAGAAAGAAAGTGCCAGCTCGCTCAGAGACAAAAGTTAGACGTATAGGTATTTAACGACACGCAACGCAGGCAGGCAACGTCACGCCATTTCCCCCGAAAGATGGGTAGGCCTAGGCAGAGACCTCCACTAACCTTGTATCATAATGCCTTTAAGGATTAAATAATGCCAGCTCATCGAACCGGGGCACTGACTACAGTCTATTCGTGATAAGAATGCAGTGAAATTTAAATTTAAATCTCTCACACTCTCACAGGACAGGACACAACATTCGCGTTCGAAAGTTTGCCTTCAACTGGTCACTGTGAACTTGGCTTGATAATTAGAAACGATTTGATTGGTTACGGGGCGTGGCTAGGCCACCGGACAGTGATGACTTTACTGCATTCTTATCACGAATAGACTATAGTAAGAAAGGTAAACACCCTAATTAAAAGTCGTAACACGACGCTTTTCCCGCTTACTCCTCCCGGAAACTCAGGCCTAATCATTATTAGATAGATACGTACGGAATCGGTGTACACGAAATAATCTCATGTTACGTCGTTAATGTAACAACAACCCCCGTTGTAATTAGCTCCCGAGGACTGCGCCGTGAGCATCAGTTTACCATAAACAGCGCTTTTTACAGGAAGGGAATAGCAATAAAAATAGGTAAATAAGTACCTACTTCTTCTCTTTCTTGGACCGATTTTACGGAAAGTTTCTATTGGACTGGCTAAAATATCTTTAACTTAAATAATTGTGGCGATGTATCTGCTAATATTTAGGGTTCCGTTACTCCCCGTCGACCTGGAATCAAAAGACGGATCGAGAAAATCAAAACAGAATAGTTCCATTCCATCTCGTAAACCTTCGCTGCAAGATTCCGACCCGCACTTGGCTATGATTTTCTGAATAAAATCCGTTTGGCTAGTAGCCTGACAGCTCTCCGTCAATCCGCATTGAGCCAGACTGTGGAGTATGGCTCAATCGTACTCGTCTCCAGATAAAGGCAGTGGCCCTCGGTGAGGATATTTACTTACTAGACAGATATTGTTTGTATCCTCATTCCCAAGTCACAAGAAGATCCGAGCGTCGCGGTGTCGAGTGTACAAAGGTTATTGGAGTATAATAATTTGGTATTTACGTGACAAGCCTTCAGGAATTAGGGGGTGCCATTGCGGCTGAAATCTGAAGCAGACATAAGTTTCATCTATCCTTCTATGTCTTAGGAATATTTCGGAAAGCGGTAGCGACTAAGATCAGTTTTTTAGACTTTTGATACTTGATAGTAGTTCTTTGATACTTTATACTTTATTGCATAAGATCAAAATACAGACACTTTTTTTACAGCCTGCATAGTGTCCCACTCTGCTGGGCAAAGGCCTCCTCTATCTCAGACAGAGACTATATATCCAAAATAAGTGGATAAGTGCTCCCGGATCTCAGACCATTCCTCCCTGTGCTGTGCTGTCTCCACCCAGTCCGGAAAATTCTATCCAGGTCGTCCCGCCATCGACGTCTCAGCCTGCCTCTATTCCGATGACCATCAGTGGGCACCCATTCGGTGGTCAGTTTGGCGTGGTTTTTTCGCCATTTATGAGGATGCATGCGGCACACCTGTCCGGCCCAGCCCCCCTTCAGCCTATAGCAGTCTTTACGCCAAGGTCAGACAGGACAAGGACAGACACTTAATAATGAAAGAAAAACATGTACAAGGACTAGCTTATCTATAATAAATAACAGATCTCTTCCAGCAAACCTAGGAATGACAGGAATTGGGTATTTAACAGACATATAGACACAACGATTAATAATAAAATAATAGATCTAAAAATCAATCCGTGAAAGATTTTTCGGAATTCTTCTGCTACAGTAATGTAGAGAAGAGGAAAAGTTTGACATGTAATATAATTCACAAAGTTAAAAGCTTAAAAAAAAACGACTTTCGAGACCTTATTAATCAATCCTCTCTGCACGCGTTGCGAATGTCATCTAAAAACACGAACACAAGCCTACAACATCTGTGTTCTGGCTGTTAAGTCCTCGCCTATTACGCAATATACAGACGAATATCGGTTCGTTCAGTCAGCCTACAGTCACAGAAAGAAAACAATTCGTGATTTTGTTTACCGTTAATACGTTAATTCAGATATTTTTATGTAGTGACATAACTCTGGACCGATTCCTGATTTTTAAAACAATGGGACCAAGCTTATGAGTAACCCTTTCAAACAAAAAAAGAATTTTTGAAGTCGGTTGAAAAGACCCTAGCCCTGGAACCGCACCGCCCAAGCCCAGGAAGTACACGAGGCTTTAATTTCAAAATAAGAACTAGAATTCGAAAATAGACTTCTCATATCTGCCGTGTGATTCTGTAAACGACAGTTTAGAGTTCAAATCGGAATCCGCCCCGTGGGTTTCTTAATTCGCGCGAACCTAACTCGGTTGATAAATTCGAATTTCCACTATTGGCTACGCTTGCGAGCGTGGCAGCGAGTTGAACTCAATTGAACGTTTTTAGGGTTCCGTACCCGAAGGGTGCCAAACGGGACCCTATTACTGAGACTTCGCTGTCCGTCTGTCCGTCCGTCCGTCCGTCCGTCCGTCCGTCTGTCACCAGGCTGTATCTCATGAACCGTGGTAGCTAGACAGTTGAAATTTTCACAGATGATGTATTTCTGTTGCCGCTATAACAAAAAATACTAAAATTCAAAAGAAATTTAATATTAAGGGGGGCTCCCATACAACAAACGTGATTTTTTTGCTCATTTTTGCTCGATATTGATAATGGTAGCAGGTAGACGCTTAAAATGTTCACAATATATTGAGTATATTATTTACTTAAAAAATAAATAATTAAATTAAAATTAAATTAATATTTAGGGGGGGCTCCCATACATTTTTTTTTTGCGGTTTTTTATAGATAATGGCACGGAACCCTTCGTGCGCGAGTCCGACTCGCACTTGGCCGGTTATTTATGAGATGGCGTAAGAAGTGGCATTCGGTAAGGTAATTCGTCCGTCACTTCGACGTCACATTTAAAACGATTCAAAGTTTCAAGCTAATGTGAAGTGGGAGTGATAGCGATGGGAGATGCGAGTTGTTGTTCGAATTTGACAGAATCGACCTACTGAACTTCATGGTCTAGTGGTTTTACGCTCCCTTCCCTGCAAGAGTTGCGGGTTCGAGTGCTAGCCATGTAATAAAGCTGTGTATAACGCAAAATACTATCAACTCAATCATTTTTATTCCGTGAACTTGTTAGGGAAGAAAAATGGAGATTAAAAAATTAATACTAAACAAAAGATCAAGTTCATTTCCTATTCCAAGAAAAGCTTTGTGGAAGTCTTAAAGTATTTTCTTCTTCGTTCACATAATAGAAACAAAACAGGTGAATATCTTATTAGATTACATAGCTTGGCAGGTATAGTTCACAACAAGTTAAAGACACTCTTGGTCCCATGAAAGCCTTTCTTAATACGTACGCAGCAAAGGTTGATCTGGTTGATACAAAAGTTTCTTCTTTGTGGCAGTACGTACTACTTTCTAGTTGGGTTATGATTGCATAGCATTTTAATCCTTGGGGTAGATGTATAGAAAGCGGACAATGGAAAGGATGAAAAGTTGAATTCACCTGTAAACCGTACTGTTTATTGGGGGAGAGTTGATAAATAAATAGGTTGCGTACGGTTCGAGGCTCAGCCTCCCAAGATGTCCTGGAGTCGAATTCCGGCTAGGAAAGAAAACCCCCAGGTCTTTGATGTTTATATGTATGTGATATCATTGTTTCTCGTTCCCATGACATAGGGTTTCCTAGCATGGTGCCAGAAGGGTTGTGTTGTGCTTGATAAAATATTTACATTGTATGTTTATCGAGACCCCTTCATCAATCCGCACTGAGCCAGCGTGGTGGAGTTTGGCTCAATTTTACTCGTATCCGAGTAAAGCTCTGTGCCCCTCGGTGGGGACATTTATTTATTTATTTATTTATTTTAGGTCTGCCAACAGACAATACATGTTTTCTTAATATAATTCTTAACAATTTACAATTTAGATGTTTGCCTACTTAAAGGCGAACACAGCCCGCTTATAAAAAACTAATAATTATATAACATTAAGTAATTACATATTAACAGATAATTGGTATTATAAAGAATTATAAACAATTACAAGACAATTCCGCATGGCAAATTAAGTAGGTATTCATTTATTTATTTGAATTAGATAAAGTATAATTGAAATTAAAATTAAAGAGGGGTTATTTTATAGGAATTTATTTGAATTGGTTCGATTTGATAAATTAATTGATTAGTTAGTTAGTTAGGTGTAGTTCGAGCTTTGGACAGAATGAAGAAAGTTTATCGTGAAACACGTCGAAGGATGTTGTTTGACATTTGTGCAGAGTGTTATACATTCGTATCATTATCGTAGTGGGGGAGTTAATGCCGAGGTTTGTCTTCCAAACTTTCTCTCTGAACAGTTTATGAGTACCCGGTCGTGGGAGTCTGCATTAATGGGCTACATATTACGTTTATGTTTCTACGGGATGTTATGTATTTTGGTTTCCCGTAAGTGAAACCGCGTGGCGCTATGTTATGTGTTCGGTTCCTTTATCAACTCTCCTCAAACACCAACTAGGAATAACGGATGCGCAGGCTATCAATCTTAATCCAGTTGTGTTGCCGTGGCTGGATAATCGCTCATATCCTGAACACCTTCCGGGTGGCGGGGACTATGCGAAAGCTTTTAGAGGTAATTGCCTGTTTTTCCATTGTGTCGCTGAGGACTCGGCGTTTACTCTGTGCGTTTTCATGTCGATTCTTGCCCCGACCCATAAAGGTAAAGCGGCAGGCACAGACGCAGTCTCTCTGTGGCCTGGCGGTGTTGAAACGGGTGATTTCACCCGATTTCCAATGTGTTTTTGTTATGTTTTTCACCCATGTTTATTTATAAATAGGGTCGGTAAGTGGATCGAAAATTATTAGCTTTACAAGGAAACAAGTGAAACAACTGTAACTTATAAATAATTCAGACTGTAGGTGTAATTACCTTTTTATTATGTTAGAACATGATTTGCACAATGTTGAAAAGGTAAATGAAGTTATTTTATTTCCATGAAACTATGAATTATGTAGATATATTTGGAAAAAAAGGTTGTTTTTTCTATGCCGAGTTGTTGGGATGTGACGATAGCAAACATCCCTTACAGGGAGCCGTTCCCCCCCGTAATGCAAGCGCAGGAAATTGGATTATTCTTTATTCCTGCGCCACGGATCGTCGATGGCGGGTGAATTATGATAATGGTGGGTTAAACTGTTGATTTATTACACCCGATCACTGAGATTGGGTGCGACTCCCATGCATTGCTGTGTACACAGCACACAAAGTGGTTGGCATTTGAAAGAGTTTAGTTACTTCAGAGTCAGTTAATGGTATCTCCACGAGAGAATACCGATTACAAGGAATAAAAGTTAAAGGTTTTTGGATCACTTCAAACATACGTCTGTATGTATGTCTGTTAGAACCATTTTTAACAGACCAGACAAAACTACTAACATACTGGAATCGCGGAACATAAACATGTCATAATATTATGTGTACCTATAAGGACGTAACTTAAGGTGTATTGCATGCGGGGGAGCCAAGAACAACAAGTGTTAAAATTGGACTTGTTTAGTATTTCTAAAGATAGTTCGTAGCTTCGTTGCGGTGTACAATCATGCCTCATCCGGACATTGTACAACAGGCTATTTAATGGCGTTTTTCATGAGCACCATCATAGAGACACTGCAATTTGCAACCAGCCTGCGAGGCGAGGCAGTCAGGCCAAACTGTGAGAAGACCAAAGTTTGGTCCCAGTGGCCGCACCACAAAAAATCTAATTGAAATTATGTCGGGGCACATAAAATCTCGCTCCCGCAAGGCTTGGCGAAGTTTCACTTCGGAGTTTTATTTCCTTGATCTACAGCGGAGCGGGTGCGTGTTTTCGTTTGCGGGTTCAGCTTGAGGTATTGCCGCATGGGTTTTTGGGAATCCAAACAAGTATTCAGTAGGCTAGGCAGGCACTATTCTATTTTTTTAAACCGTCTTATGTCAGTCTATCTTTTTGTGTATTTGTCTTCTTGGCGCACCCTGGCCCTGGCGGTCAGACAGGCGACGGATTTCAATGCAGTTTTCTGTGAATGAAAGTAAACTTTTCTGCTATACCTAGTTCTTAGATAAGTTTTAATAAAATGGATTCAGTGATTTGAAAGTTATTAGCTTAACAAGGAAACAAGTGACTAAAATTTTGACTATTTGGGCTAGCGTTCAACGGACAGACAAACAGAGCAACATACAGACGCTTCAAACGTATCTCTTTTTGACGGGTTTTGAAAAAAAAGTTACCTGTTGTTACAAACTCCTACCAGCCTACAAAGCAATAGCGTCTCCAACCAACACGACATCCAACACACGCCACCAGGATAATTTTTAAGCAGCAATCCGTCTCGCAACGGTGTTTCCTGAGTGTCCCCGAGTGTTGAGTGAGGATTTAAGTTAGGTAATTAAAAGTTGCGCTGTTCACGCCTCGGCTGAAGCAGTTGTAGGTAAGCGAGGTGATTTACACACTTTACACATTTTACTCGCATGCGTAACGTAATCGCAATTTACTTTACGAGCACCGGGGCCTGATTCTGTGCACAAAGACCGCTCAATGACAATGATGCTCAACTTTAGAAGTCCATTAGCTGGATTTTGGAGTATACTATAGGTAGAAATTGGTAATCAATTTGTTTTTATCAACTAGAATGATACTCCATCGCAAGATAATGGACATCTAAAGTTGGGCTTTGTCATCACGTCAATGTCAATGAGCGGTCATTGAGGTACCGGAATCAAGGCCCAGTTAAGGCTTTCAACAGTATACAGGGTCAAACAAATAGGTGTAGTCAAATTTTTAATCCCCGAGGAAATTGACAGATACTTGAAACTCATAACTCCCCGTTAAAAGTTTGAATTTTCGGTAATGTCTGTCTGTATGTTGTGTGTGTGTGTCCTTTTGTGCATCTGCCATGGCACAGGTTTTGTTAATTTATTGTGTCCAAGATTCCAAAATTAAAAGCATTCATATCGCCATGCCTTTTCCTAAACGGGTTGGCAGAGGCACAACTGATTCAATACTCCATTTGGCGAAAAAATACTAGATCTTCACATCGTTTTAAACGTCAGGTTAAAGTTTCTTTTCTAAAGTGACCAACTGATTATATCTAAACGAATAAAGGAAATTCACAAAGCTGCCAAACTTGCCATTCAAATGGAGATTTTAGGCTCGACCTTAAGAAGATTACAACTTTTATGTTCTTTCAACAAAATTTCATTAAGATAACACTACACTTAACTAAATTGACCCCGGTTGACGCCCAGGACAATAAAAAAGTTTACATCGGGGCCAAGTTTTGAACTTTCCAGCTTTGCTAAGCCACATAAGCTAAAATGGCACTTAACCTTAATGGAAGATGCCATTATTTCTCCGGGAAATGCCCTTTAGATTATTTTTTTCCGTAAGTTTTTTTGTTCAGTAGGCTGTAGAGATGGGTCAACAGTTTTAATAAAAACAAAGTTCGGAGCAACAGCATAGGGTCAGGAAAACGAAAAAGCTAAACGAAACATCACATAAATCTTTGACATATTTGCTTAAGACGGCGCCCTAGGCAAAAACAGCCTTTAGCAAAACAAAAATCGCTCGGAATGATGAGTATTATTGCTGTACGTTTTTTCACTATAGGTTGTTTATCACGAGTGTCAGCATGACTTCGCTTTCCTGTAAACTTTTATTAATTTTGCTCGATAGAAAAGTCTCCTGACGTTGCCAGAAAATCTGTCTGTCACAATGTTTTATTTTACAATTTCGCACCGCATCTGAATTTGTGTTCTTGTTATTTATCTAATCATAATAAAAATGGCACAGTATGTTGCTTAGTTAGAGTTGCTTAGCTTGGCTTTAACTTTTTTATTTAATTTCCTTTAAAAATAAGTTAAGGATGAAATAATAAGTTATGATTGCCTAGGGCCCGCCCTTAAATCCATTAATGAAAGACCTTGGCATAATAGTCGAGAGTAGAGAATACTTTTAATACAATCTTTTGTTTAGAATGTCGGAAAATACCGTCACGAATACAGAAGTGTGTTATACACACCTGCTAGTCAAGTCAGGAAATATCGGAAACAATATAAACATTCTCTTGCTAGTCTAGATGGAAGTCAACAAGCAACAAACAGTAATTGGCCCTTCTGTCCAAGATAACAAGCAGCCTTAAAGAAAATTGAATACTTATTTTGTACTCGTTATTTTTCATATATTTTATACCCATTTTACTTTCCATTGCTCTATGATATAACATTCGTTGTCATTATTTTATAAGAGTAGCTTTTCCACCGATTTGACTTGATTTGAGTGGGTTTATTTGTTTATTTGTACCAGTTATTTCAATTGGAGGGAGGTATTATCAGTTTAGCTAAAGAGATGTAACCCGAGAAAATATGAGTTGTCTTCCCTAAGCGGGTGAGGGTTGTCAATGAGAATGAGTTTTCGTTTCAGCAGTCTCCAAGTTTTTTTGCGATTCAAATGCGATACCGTTCAGATACTATGGCAACCATTTTCAATCGAATAATCCATAGTGATTGATTATATTTTACCTATATTAAGAATCGTTGTAATTGATATACTCTCATAAAGACATAGGCCGAACAAAATTATAATGGAGAACATGTACCTTAGAGGTTGACAATAGTAAGTCCACTTTTTGAAAATTTCATTTCTGTACCTTAGAGTCTACCTCTAGTGGACTTACTATTGTCTACCTCAAGCGGCTTCCCACGGTGCGCGATTCTACGGATCATCACGCACAGCCGACGACCACGGACGGCAACGCACGCAGACAGGGCTCTTTCCGACGGTCCGCGATTCTACGGATCATCACGCACAGTCGACGACCACGGACGGCAGCGCACGCACACAACACCACTACTCGTGTGAGCGAACAAGCAAGTTCTGACCTGTCGTCTGTGCTACCACGGACGCGCTCGGATCGCGTCGCACCGCACCTTTGAAGTTACCGCCTCGCGACGGATACCGGCGCACCGCCTGTGTTACCACGGACGAGACCCTTGCCACGGTGCGTCGTGCGTGCTGGTCCGCGTCCGTCCGCGATATCGCGCACCGTGGGAAGCCGCCTTAAGGTATTAGTACCTTATTTGATCGCGAAAATGCTAGCACTGTTCCTGTTTTCTCTCGCTCCGACGTCTATTTATAATAGACGTCTATAATGTCTATAATAGACCTCGTCGGAGCGAGAGGAAACAGGAACAGTGATAGCATTTTCGCGATCAAATAAGGTACTAATCAGAACTAATTAAGCACCTCAAATTGGTTGAAGGTGGGAATACGGCCCCTGTTCCCAGACATAGATTATATTTACCACTTTTATAAACATGCGGTAGAGACCTAAGAAAGGCCTCACTTTGGCACTTTAGTTTATTTTGTATTAATTTAAACAAAAATAAAGATTTTAAAAAGTAAGTAACGTGAAATTGAACATGACGGAAAACCTCTTGGATCAAGAAACAATCGGAGATCTTTAGGTCCTTTTCCGCGTCAAAATGTCTCCTGAAAAGTTTGAAAGTTGCAATAATTTTGTTGGTGCCATAATTTCCAGAAACAATGGGTCGAGCAGACTATTATTTCTAAAAATTACAGCAAAAATAAAATTATTGCAGGTTCTCTATTTGAGTAACAATACTGAATTACCGATTCAAATCTTTTTCAAATCTCTGAACGTCACACTCAGATAGCTCCAGCCCGGACCTATACCACAGATTACTAAATAGTTACTACGTACCTATACTGGGAGCTACGTCACACCTCGGACACTCCATAGAACGCTCGTAAAATAAGCACCTATTACTACTACATGACTAAATGATGTTCGTTTATGTGCAAATGTGTGCGTAAATATTGCTAGGGCTGGTAGCGCGGCAAATGCAGCGATTTGCGTCGGGCGAACCGAAAGACGACGGCGCGACCCGAACACAAGCGTTTGCATTATTATGAAGTGACTTTGGAGGGGCACTGCCGTTTAAACAGGTACCTAGTCGGGTTCTCATTGAAATCCTAAAAAAATTTAATGTTTACTTTGATCCTTCATACATTAAGTTACAAAAATGGAGTAGGTAGGTATCGAATAACTGTCTAAAAGTGGGCACAGTGCCTTTGTCACCTCTTATGGGAAAAGGCGTGAAGCTATGTTATGTTGTTGTTACCTACTATTACTTATTCTGAAGTAGGTAAGTACACTTGGCGTGAACTGTAGGTAGGTACCTACCTATGTAAAAACATCGTTAGGATTGTACAATATTCGAATTTTATGTTAAGTAGGTACCTAGTCTCTGAAAGATACAAAACAACCAAACCACTACAGGACAGGGTTCGAGCGAGACCCGGCCGAAGCTCGCTGTATGTGGACCCAGCTAATGGCGGCGCGCCGCCGCTGCGACAAAGTTAGTGCGTGCGTACTTGGGTCAATCAACTTTTCTGTCAACGCACGCACTCCTTCTGAAAGTTCTTCGAGGTCTAGCAGCTCAACGGCACTATCAAAGGACACCATACCGCGCCATGCAAGCAAAAAAAAACACAAACGAAGATCTTCGAGAACGTAATCAAGTTCCCCGTAGTGCCTGCTAGCTTAGATACTATTGTTATATTCGTCAAATGTGTAAATTTAACCATTTAGCGTAGTTTAATAATAAATGGTCGGGGACAGCAAATTGTGGGTAAAATAGTTGATTGACCCACCTACTAGGTACCTACTTTTCAACTCGAAGTGCTTCGTTCGCGTTGTTGAATCGCACCAACAACGAATAGCATGAAATGAATACCTATATAATAAATGTACTTAATTGATAATTATGTATTACGGAAGGTTTAGTACTAGGTATCTTAGAAAATAAAATATGAAAGAGAACCTTTAAAGAACCTCTCCTTTTTTGAAGTCGGTTAAAAATAAAATATTACGACACTGACTTATTTATTATCAATTATCGTAGTCAGTAGCTAGTAAGTACTACAAACATATAACTCTGTCTCTGTCTCGCACAAAGTCTGTCCTTGTGAGAGAGCGAGACACACACAGCAAACGCTGACCAAGTTACATTCCGGGAGTTAATGTATTAGAATTTTTATTTCTCAAAAGAACAACAATAGAGTTGCTGTTGCTTACCTTCTTTCATCAGTCGGGACGGGAACCGAAAGAATCTCCTGTGTTTGCTATTTCTAGTTGACGACAGACACACAAATAATGCACAAAACTTCACCATATTATATTACCGGTTATTATTCACCGTATACGCGCGGTCACTCGTCAGGCGTTCAGCCGCGTCTATTGAACGTTCAACCAGTCCCTAGACGCCAGGGGTGGGGTGCGGTATCTGAATCAGCGCGGGGAAGGGAGTGGCCGTTCTGTACGGAGTACTATTATCTCTTACTATTATCTCTTCTGTGGCTACGTACCGACGCGATAACACGCCCAAATACATTTGTATGCAGCACTCGAACAGAAATTAGCGTTGGAGATGTCACTTCAATGAGCCGGATAATTAGCAGGCTCCCGGCACACGTTCTGAGGCGAAAGTTAACGTGAATGGAGAATTAGCGACGACGACTACATTTCAACGAGTGAAGTTGATGGGAAGGAAGAAATGTAAGATATGAATTTTAGGAAGTGTCAGTTAACTAGCTATTAGAAGAGGAGTCTTGTTTACTATGTGTTTGCCAAACGGAACCCTATTACTAAGCCTCAACAAATCAAAATAGATAAAATAAAATAAAGCCTCCGCTGTCCGACCGTCCGTCCATCCAGCCGTCAGCGGACTATTATCTCACGAACCGTAATAGATAGAGAGTGGTTTTCACAGAATGCTGCAGCTACACTACACCAGTACGAGGTAACACTCTCCAAGTGTGATCGGAACCCCTTGGTGCGCAAGTCCTACTCGCACTTGGCCGTTTATTTTCAAGGCCCGTATACTCTCATAAGGAGAACGCTCAAACAAACTTTGTAAGAAGAACAATAGACGCCGCCACCGCCGTGGTGAAGGGTTACACAGCCAATATGCTGCGTCTATCCCCGTTAAAACCTCTCTCACTTTCGACAATCAACCCGTAAAGCGGGTAGTTCGGGTATCGACGGATACCCGGCATTACCCGGTAACAGGCAGTTAGCCCGGGAGTGACACGCCTTAACCGATTTAAACTTAACGAACCCCACGCGATAGCGTTCAGCTTCTAATTAGTTGGGCGATTCAAGCACACTTTTAGGACTTTTGAAGATGCTGATTTGGCTTAAACTTTTTGCGAGCTCTTAACGCTCGTTTGTAGCTAATTTGGTGATAATTTTATTAGAAGTTACACAATTCGTTTAAAGTTTATCAAGTTCAATTCCGATTAGGTAGCCCTTGAGTACACGTGGAGTACACTGTAATATACAAGTTTGTAAGTGCACTGTAGTCTCACGTCCATTTTCTACTTTGATTTTCAATAATCTTTCCATGATTTTCAAATTATTTGTCACATTTATCTGCAGATTGAGAATAGATAGGTTAGTGAAAACAGACGTAAGAGGCATCATGTCAACATTTCCCTTGGTTGTCCAGAACCGTATTTTACCGCCTTTCGAGTACCTTGGTGGTAACATTGGTACAAAACAGCCACGTCAGTAGTTTTGGGTTTTGGCACTCAGAGCGCCTACTATACAGGATGAAATAGGAAGGTGTAGTCATATTTTAAAACATGACTACACCTTTCTGTTACATCCTGTTTAATTCGAACCTTCCGTCCTTCCTATTGGGCAGGCAGGATTTAAAGTGACCTGCAGAAATATAGAGGTAGAACTGTAGTTGGAATTTACGATAATTTTATAGAAGGCAATAGAGGAGGACAGTTATGGTAAGCTGTTTCATATCTAAAACGGCTTTCGGAGAAGGACAGATTTTATTTCCTAGATATATACTGCTGAATTGAGCAGTATAAGTTTTTTTTTTACATTTGTTTAATATGGGCAGTTAGGAGTAGAGTTTCAGTGTTGCAGTCATGTCGACGAACGTCAAACGAAGTGTGAGTAAGTTTCGTCAGTGTAGTGTACTCTTCAAAAAATCCAAAAATTCAAAAATCTTCGTTCAAAAATCTCTTGTTAAGTACTTATGTACTCCGTATCATGACTTCAGTAATCGGATGTTTTTCATCGCATCACGTGACAACAACGACGCTAAATTGACAAAGCACAGAATGTTATGAATTTGCGAGGCTCGTGAATTTTCATTTCGCAGAGAATTAATCGCGAGAAATATCTCAAAACTCACTTTATTACCTTCACTCGTATATTTCACGGGAAAATTAAATTGCGTCAGTTTATGGGGTCGTTATACCTTTTATTGTTTAGGTCTAATATTATATACGAGTAAGTTAATATGTCCACTGATGTGGGTGCACAGAGACCTAAGTTGTACACCGGAAAGATGGCCGAGAATCGCCACTGAATGGTTGCCACAAGACGGCTTCCGGCATAGCGAAAGGAGATGACGAACTCGTTTCTGCCGTGGACGGCGGTGGCACAGTCAAGGGGGAGGCCTTTGCCCAATAGTGGGACACCTTACTGCTACCACAGATACTATCTGCTACATATAATTATTGTAGTCAGGGGCCTAATTCTGCTCTGGGCATTTCACTTATATTTCATTACTATTACATTGCAATCACCCAAAATTGCGTCATTTGGTATTCTCCTAAAGAATCGCAAATAGATTTTATTTATTTATTTATTTATTTATAGGTACCATTTTATATTTGTGCCATTACAGCAAACGAGCCAAGGCGGCACAAACAAAACACAAAATTACTAATTAAATAATTACAAACATCATACAAACGTATTCACATAATCAAAATTAAATAATTAAATTAATTCCAATTCATAAATAATTAAATTCAATATTGAACAGACAGTACAATCAAACATCATTCTCGCTGAACCTATAACACTCTCGCAGAATATCTCTCCATGCATCACCAAACAGATCGTTCAGTGGTGCTGCAGCCAACAGAGCGTTGAGGCTGTCCCGCGCCCGGACCAGCGGGGACTGCCGGCGCGCCACCGTGCGGTGCGTGCCGCCCGCTAGCAGCTGGTGCCTGCGCGCGCGTAGGTAGTTGTCAGGGACGTATAGCGCGCATACGGCACCGACAAGCGCTGCGCAGTCACTGTCACCTCGCAACAATCGACACACAGTCAGAAGCTGTTCGGTGTTACGTCTCACCTCTAGTGAGTTGTATCCGAGCATACCTAATATAAAAGCTGATGGATAAAGGTAAGGGTAGTATCCAAATTTCCTCTTATATAGGTATCTTAGAAAAGCTTTGTGTACCTTCTCGAGCATAAGGACGTATGAGCTTTCGTGCGGATTCCAAACAACCGAGCTAGATTCAAGTTTGGTTCTCACTAGGGCCGTGTATAGGAGCTGGACCACACCCAAGTTATGGAATCCCTTACTATTCCGTATCACAAACCCTAATCTTTTGAAGCATTCCTTGGCTAAAGTGCTCATGTGCTCATGGAATGTAAGTTTAGGGTCAAACGTAACACCGAGATCCTTCATCGAATACACTCGAGTCAAAGACTCCGCGCCGAGTGCATACGTCGCGCTAACCGGCCGTGGAGAGCGCGTAAAGGACATAATACAGCACTTTTCAGAATTGAATAAGAGTTTGTTACTCACACTCCATCTATGAACCGCATCTAAATCTTCCTGTAGTAACTTACAATCATCCTCTGACTTCACGGGAAGTACCAGTTTCAGATCATCCGCGTACAATAGGCATTTGGCGTGTTTTAGCTCAGATTCCAGGTCATTTATCATGATAATAAATAACAACGGACCAAGAATAGAGCCTTGGCTAACACCTGACCGTGTGTGGTACGGCTGGGACTCAAAACAGCCATGTCGCACATATTGTTGGCGGTTCTTCAGGTAGTCAGCGAAGAAAACCAACAGCCGTGGGGCAAAACCAATGGCACACAATTTCTTCATTAGAACGTCATTATCAACTCTATCGAACGCCTTACGGAAGTCCAAATAAGCGACGTCCACCTGACATCCCTTGTCCATACTCTCCGAGACCATCTCGACTAACGTCAATAAGTTGGTGGTTACTGAGCGTCGACTCCTGAATCCGTGTTGTGAGTCGCACATATAAGGTGCAATCTGGGGGCAGATTTTACCGTATATGATTACATTGTCATTCCATCTCGATTTCATTCTCATTTCATTGCGCGTTTACTCGGTATTCTCCTATTTTTTGACGTTTACAAAGATCGCGAAGCTGTCAAAATCTGACATCTGACTGCTTTTTGCATGGATTTGCAATAGGCGGGATTTTAGTAGATCTTTTTTCAAGATGTCCCGACGTCTTCGATTAGGATTAGAGTTACTGCGTGAAGCAGCCGAGGCAGACAGGAGAAGGGAGCAACAAGAGCGACGGCGAATGCGCGCCGAGCTGAGGCAGACTGTCGATCCTTTCTTGGATATGTCAGACGCCGAGTTTGTGAAAACCTTCCGTCTGTCGAAGGTTGCCGTCAAGCAATTGGTGGACGAGATATCGTCCTTCATCCCCCAGGAGCGGAGAAGAGACGGCATTTCAGTGACACTGAAGGTAAGTTTGTGTGTCTTACCTAACCTCAAATCTTGTGACTTTCATCGTAGGTACGTACACTAAGGAATTCTCTTTCACTTTACAGACACTGATAGCACTGGCCTTTTATGCCACCGGCTCTTATCAATAATCTCTTTCACATCTTTACATCACCATGACACGATCCTATTAGTGCCTGTCCTTTGTCAAATGCATACATTAAATCCAGAGAACTAAAATATATTGTCGGCCATCGGGTCTACACACAAGCACGCTAAAGCGTCACAGATTCATACAGATGCATACATTGAATTATGTCAATCCAACTATCCATTCAGTTGAAATTCCCAACTAAGCCCCCTTTATTCCATCCTTAGGTACCTACTTACTTACTAATTTATATTTCAGGATATGAAGAGAAATATGCCTGGGCACCGACCTGCAACCACAGAGACAAACTCGCAAGATGTCAACGAGCCATGGAAAGGAGCATGTTGTGGATATGCTGCGATGCAGTAAAGAAAAATGGAGTAAACAGGTAACGGTCTGGTACCCAAGAGATGGGAAGAGAAACCGAGGCCGCCCAGTGAGAAGGTGGGAGGACGACCTCAAACAGACTTTGGGCCCTCACTGGTGTAGAGTAGCAGCAGGCCGTAAGCAGTGGAAGAGGTTGGAGGAGGCCTTTGTCGAAAGACACACTGAGACGAGAGACATTTTATGAAAACAATTAACAACTTAGTAACTAAGAACGAAAAACTCTGTCTTAGGGAATAAACGGCTTTATTATTATTATTATTATTATTATAGGTATAACAACAATCCAACTATCCATTCAGTTGAAATTCCCAACTAAGCCCCCTTTCTTCCATCCTTAGGTACCTACTTACTTACTAATTTATATTTCAGGATATGAAGAGAAATATGCCTGGGTGGGACTAAGGCACCAACCGCCAAGACAAAATAGAACTTCGAAATAAGTAGAAGGACACCGGAGGAGAGGCAGACCAAACAAAAAATGGGAGGAATACTTAAAAGAAGCTGCCGGCTCTCTGGTGAAGGAGGATAGCAAAGCACTGGATGTTGTTGGAGGAGGCCTATGTCACACGACAAGCTGAACAAATAAATGAAATGCAATAAATTAAACAAAACTAATAAGAATAAGTAATCCTTAAAATTAATATTTAAATCAATACAATATCTTGATGTAATTAAACTAGAATACCCCAGATGTCTACACCCTATAAACCCTACCCTTTTTGATAAATAAAGAATTTGTATTTATTTATGTAGAATCAACATAATGGCCTATGAACATTCAAACCTATTGATATAGAAATAAGACAATTTGACATGGTTTAAATCCCGCGGGATGCCTCGGCATTATGTTAAACCATAGCGATGTATGTCTTATTTCTATATTAAGATGTCGACAAGAATGAAATAAAATGAGCTTAATATAGTTTAGTATATTCTTATTAATGAGCACAAAATACAGAGATTCAACATTTAGATCTTATAATTTCAAATGACTATGCAGTACAGAATGTCCAAGTACATTTTCATATCCTTGGGTTGTGGACGCTTGTCATCATCTCCAATTTGATATAGGATTCCTTATACTCGTTGAAAACATCAAATTTTGTAGTCCAGCGTCTTGGGATAACTTCTTTCTTCGTGCTTAACTGTAAAGAAAGTTATTCTAGTTTAGACGGTTGTGTAACGGTTACTGGGTAGGTACATACCTCCCTTGTGACGGGTGTGAAAGTTATCAAATTGGGTTTTTTCAATTAGAAGTTCAGTGGGTAAGTGTTATTCAGGGTTTGCTTGGTGTATGATCTAGAATAATTTTAACTGATATTCGTATATTTCGTATATAATTATTGCACATAAAAGACAAAATACAGAGAAGTAATTTACAAAGGTAAGCTTATCTCTAAAGAGAGATCTCTTCCAGCAAACCCAGGATGGACAGAAAAATAAAATATTCCTAACAAATTGATAGGTACCTTTACTTTTTAGGGTCTGTATGAATGTCTCTTATCACAAACTTGGTATGTAGATAGTTTAATTTGAAGCAAGCTAACTACAGAAGTATGAAATGTACTCACATGTCGCCAGCCCTTTGCGTCGCGCTAGGGGCAGTCCACCGAAACACCATTATGTTGGGAGGCCTCCTTTCTCTGGTACGAGTGGCCCGCCCCAACGCCAGCTCGACGTTGGCCTCAACAAAGGCGATCATCGCCTCAATTTGTTCTATTCCCGAGCTCATGATGATGATTGATGATGATGTGAATCGTGATGGATGATGATTGATAAACAACAACAAAACAAAAGACAGAAAAAAAAAGCATACCAGAGACCTTGGAGGAAATGAATATTATGGAGAGGCTCTATTTTGCTATATGCAGAGTTAGTTGTACAAATATGATGAATTCGGAACCGAACGAATAAAAATAGCTTTGTCTCTCTCTAACTCCTCACCTACGCCATAAGTAGAGAGAGATAGTTTGAGTTATATTTATTCTAAATATGGCAACCTTTGGTAATGACGTCACATGCAACATGGCGCGTGCTGGTTTTGGCCATTTTATGTGCGCATTGTAAATTACATCGTCTGTCAAAATAGTGTTGTGGTTTACAAGAATTCCTGTTTAAATGTGAATTTAGAAGGATAGGAAGTATTATAGACATATAAGTGCAAGTGCAAAGACTCTTTCATCATGGTTTATTGCTCAGTAAAGCAGTGCAGCGGAACAACCTCAACGCTCTGTTGGCTGCAGCACCACTGAATGACCTGTTTCGTGATTCATGGAGGGATATTGTGTGAGAATGTGTCGATCTGGCTTTGGCTGTAAATAAATAATTTGTGAAAAAAAAAAATGAAAATTATAATTGTTTTGGAGAAAATACAAAAGAGCCGTTTTTTATTTAAACGTTTTGCAAGTGTATATGAGACTTTTTTTTCAGATTAAACCTGTTCCTTGCCGGCAAGATGCAACCTTTGTGCCTTTAAGAACAATGGCCATGTTAAGAACGAGGCGAAATAGGCGAAGTATTCTTAAAAGTAATTTAATTCACCCATATGTAGCATACAAAAATTATATTAAGTACGTATAGTTATACGTATACGTTAAGTAGTATATACGTAACGTATCCACGAAAAATTTAGTTGCTCTGATAAAGACGTCCCAAAGTGAAATTTGTTCATAAAATTATGTATAATCCTCTTCCGGCTTGTATTTTTACCCCCATTTTATTACACGCTATACCTAATTATTTTATCGATATTGCCTATCGATAATGAAGGTAAAGCAGCCGCCATTTTATGTGCGAACGTTTTGTAGGTATGCAAGCATTGGAAACCGATACTGCCTCTCCATAATATTAATTCCTCCAAGCCAGAGACAAGTCTTCAAATCCTTCAAATGTAGAAACCAGAGACAACGCCTTTTTTTTTTTCCAAGCACGAGCTTTTCAGTCGATTCTTTGAAAGGGAATATCATTTTCGAGCGTAGACAGAGAAAGGAATAGATGGAGTGCATGCGTACACCTTAGAGATGGAGATAGAGTTGGTTCTCAATAAGCATAAGGTTCAAAATCAGAGATTTTCTGCCACTCATCTGTCAAAACAAGAGCAAACAAGCATTTGACAATGCTGTGGCCAACAACAAAAACAACGCACACGCGGGTAAGGGACAGGTGATCGTTATTGTTTCTCGCTTACACAAAAATGATTCGTATTATGTCATCTCTTTCTTTTCTTTTTTTTCTGACGATGTGCCATCTCTATACTATACTACACGGTATCGAAACAAAAGTATCGATACTGTACTCGATGTATCGAAAAAAAAGTATCGATACGGTATCGGTATCTGTATCAAAAGTATCGATACTTCTAGGTATCGAGTACTTTTACGTAGAAAAAAATAAACAGCTCAATGGTCTGGAAAATGACAAACTTTTACGTAAATCTTCATACTTTATATATTTTGAAATAAAACAAGACAAGAAATAAATCAATCATGCAATTAAATTTATTTTTTAAATAACATTAACAATATATACACCGTGAATTTTAAGACACTCTGAAGCCGAAAACTGGTTGGTGTAGACCATCGAAACTTTCGAGTGGTTCCACAATTTTCCAAATCGGGTTAAAAAAAAACTCGAAAATTGAGTCAACTTTTAGGTAAAAGTTTATTCAATTTTCTAGTTTTCTAAGAAAGAACTCGAGTTTTCGAGTTTTTTTCACCCGATTTGGAAAATTGTGCCACAACTCGATAGTGTCGACGGTCTACACCAAAAAGGTTTCGGCGAGTGTCTTAATATTCACTGTGTATAATTACACTTTTTCATAGGCATAATTTTAAATTCACAGCCAAGAACTTATCTATCACCCACCTATCAATTTATTGACATCAATTAAATATTTTTCTGGCAGGTTGTGGGGCGCGGTTGGATTGGATTTTAGTTCCGTCATGTTGTTAGTCATAGACTAGAATCGATACTATAAAGTACTCATATCGGTAAAGAATCGAAAAAAAAGTATCGATGCCAAAAGTACCTGGCGTCGGAAGAGAAGAATCGATTCCACCTAGGAATCGATCTTTTTTTCGTCTCCCTATATACTCCCTTTACGTTTTCGAGAACTAGTAACACTGCCGTATACTTGAACTTAAAAAAAAAAACTTACAGTGATACAATGGAAATGAAATCGAAAGGCAAAGGTTAGTTGAATAGAAATAGTAGAATACCGTTATCATTACTATCACATTTTGATTGATTGGGTGATTGCAATGTAATAGAAATGAAATATAAGTGAAATGCCCAGAGCAGAATTAGGCCCCAGGACGTACCTTCTATGAAACATAACTCGCTCGATAGAAATGGTACAGTAAAACACAATGTGAGATACAGTAGACACGTACCTACTAGATATAAACTAGTTTCCATATCAATTCTAGAATTTTGAAAGTTTTGTCCGAACCTATGTATTGGTGTAACACTGTAATTATGTATGATATAACATAATTATTATGTGTGTATGTATGCTTTCATTCAATGGGGTAGGAAATTATAGGATATATTCGGCCCCACTAAAGCCGTTAGCAAAAGTATTGAATTCCTCAAGAAACGTATAGAAAATGCCAAGATATCCGTTCGGGAAATTCATTTCCGGTCACGTGCTCCCTTCCGGTCGGCCTTCGGAGTATTGATGAAAATATTTTCTATATATGATTCAATCACAATAAAGGAAAGCAAATAATATTTGATGGTAAGCCATAAAACTGCCCATATGATTATTTATTTAACCTCTTTCATGTCAGTTTTTCCTGCTTTAGCTTTAGGTAGACGTTCCATTTAATAACTTTACTACTAAAGGTAAAGGTAAGGTAAAGGTGAAGGTTAAGGAATTGGAAATTGTACATACTCTCTTGATACTCACGTGACATACATTTGAACGAATATGAAGTATGTACGAATGTGTCCACGTCCATGTCGACCATGCAACTTGTAGAAAGTTTACAAATAACAAGTTTTTTTTAAGTGCACTCTGTTTAATAAAATATACTCGTACCTAGAAGCTTTCGTTGTCTTTCCCTTCCAACTGCAAATAACGACTCATGTTCGCATAATGTTCAAATGTAAATGCCCTAAATCCCATACATTTTCACATACTCCCCGATTTACATTCCTCCCCCATAACATGAAAACTTCCTTCCGTAGTCTTCAAAACTTGGTTCAAGCACCGCGCAGGGGCCCTAAACCAGTCGAAAAGGGGTTCCGTGGATCCTGATTTTTATGTTCGTGAGTAATAAAAATATGACAATCCCCTGCATTGGAGCGAAATATTGCACGAGGTGGAGTCGTAAAATTGTTTTCTGATTTTTTATTACAGTGTGCGAAGCGAATGCAGGGTGTATGTCGTGGTTAGGTCATATTTTTAGTCATTTCATGATTTGGCCAAAAGCATTTCGTACCTATTAATCATTGTGGTTGTCACTTTATTCGGTCACAATTTCTAGCCAATATTCTCTGAAGGCTTCTGGTGCATTTGTAAATGAGATCGCAGGGACTGATTTAGCCCCGTAAGAATACACCGCTTTCAGCTCTAAGAGCTATGCAAGCGCATGAAAATGACATGATTTAATGTGGCAAAGTCGTCATTATGATATAAGGACCTTACAACAAAATATTAAAACAAATAACATACATAAGTCAGGAACAAAGAAGATTTTAATAAAACATATGAGTAGGTACACGTAATACATCGAATAAAGTGATTTTCGCTATACGGAGTAGAGTCCACTCAAGCACACAACCTTTCTGTACAGCAATTCAATACGAACTCCGTTTTAACGTGCGTGTGTGTGTACTGTACACTCGCAGCAGCTTCCTTTGACCAACCGTCGTCGGCATTCTTTTAAATTAGGCGGCAGGTGGCAAGGCGTGAGATCAAAGGGTGGCATATAGGAAATTATTCCACTATATTTTAATAATGTTGATAATAGGGTACTGTTACTCTGTCTAGGATACACACATCACATTTCACCTTTTTCACCACGTCTTTGCGATTATTTGACATGTAAATCCCAAAAAATTATATCTTTATTTTGCTTTTAAAAAAGTCGGAACATGGCGGCATTGAATTCACAAAACTCAAACCTTTCTAATCATTTGAACGTGAAATGACTTTATGAAACTCAATTCACTCAATTTCATTTAATTGTTGGCCAAATAATGAAATGATCAATTTTATGATGTGCCCGCGACATATCTGAAACTATTCGTAAAATCTGCGTATTTTTTGTTTTATGTAATTTAAATACAACATATACACGTGTTACTCTAATAATGAAGGCGCCTTACTTTTCAACCGACTTCCCAAAGGAGGAGGTTTACAATTCGTCCGGATGTTTTTTTATTTTTTATGTATGTGCCCCGATTGCGCCTAGACGGATGGACCGATTTGGAAAACTATTTTTTTTGTTTGAAAGGGTTTACATTCCCATTGGTCCCATTGACACCAGGTCAGGATCTGATGATGGGATCCTGGAGAAATCGAGGGAACTCTTCAAATATTATAGGCAGACCTATAGTGATTTTGTGTTGTGTTTTTAGTAATAACTCGTGCATTTACTCACGGTAAGCATAATATTGTGATGAGGAACTGATGATGAAGGCCACACATGGCCACCAGAACTGCTCAATACTAGGTACAAATACAATGCGTGGCTGACGGGCAGGCAACGCATAGCCTAAACCGGTGGACCTAGAGCCATGAAACTTTGTACAGAGGTTCCTTAGTAGCGTGGGGTAGCACTGAGATGGGATTTGACAAAATTACGTCCCCAAGGGGGGGGGGGAATAAGGGGTTACAGTTTGTATTTAACTCAATCTAATCAAATAGAGTTTGTGGAAGTCGGTTTTTTCTAAAGTTTACTTTTGTTTCAATTATAACCATTATTATCTTGAGTAAATATAAGTACCTAAGTACTTTTTAGAAGGTTGTTAAGATTTGATTTGGCTATAGTGGAAATAGATAGACAGGTGATTGATAATTACAACTCCCGAAATGTAACTAGGCCAGCGTTACATTCCAGCGTTACAAGTTACATTCCGGGAGAAATACTAAGAACCTGATTGATAAGAGTTAAATAAATAAACTTTTTTGTTTTAAGTATAAATGAGAGATTTAAAGCCAATCACTCGAACAAACAGAGTAAATTCTTCACAAACGAGCTTCTTTTGTTTACCCATTGAAATCGAGAGCCCTGTTCAATTTTCACTTGCTCATACTGGTATTACCTTTAACCCGACGACATAGAGTTTCATATCAAAATGACTTTATTCGGGTGTAGGACCCCTCCGCTTTTCACTACACGATAAAATCTAAATATTATATTTGTTTTTTACTCAGGTTTACGAGTCGGCTCTTATGTGAGCGGTTGCTTTAAGACGAGCGATATCTATACATTAAGTATATAACTTTGTCAGAATTTTTTGGGGTGTCTTTACGATGTATTATTTCTGTCAATCGAATGAAAACGTTTTTGAAACTGGCATGGGGTGGGAGTATGACTTCTCGTAAAGGCCTGTGCTCCTCGGTGGCGACATTAATGCTACATAAACTATTTTAGGTCTCAGTCTACCTCTAATTTGTTTCTCGTATAATTCGTATATATTTATTGCACATAACAGACATAACACAAAAAATACAGAGAAGTAATGTACAAAGGCAAGCTTATCTCAACATCAGGCAAGCGTAACCTAACCTTTGTTGGTTTGGTTTCATTACAAATTAAAATACATTCTTATGGGTTCTTAAATCTGAAAACCGTATAATTCTAGTTCCTTCACACAACAAATACGAAACCCTCAGTCCGCCAGTTTTCTTGCACGTCGGTTTATTTTACCTGGCTCTCTTTTGCGTACAATTAAGAGAAATGAAAATGACGCAAAGAAATAGTCGGCGAATTAACTCCATAAAATTTAATCAGCTTAAATGAAAATGTATTTACATTACTGACCCGGGCACTTAACAAAACAAACGTTGTCGCTTAAACCTGAGCGTTATCCCTTTTTACTTAAAATAGGTAAAAGGTTTTCAGTGTTATCGACTTATCACTGACCACTTTTCACGCTATTCAACTCGTTATGACATCGGACAGTTATTGTAACAGATACTCAAACAAGATTTTAAATACAAATACATATACAAATAAGTTTATTATCAAAAAGTGAATTACAAGTGACTAAACTACTTACTTAACATGTACAAAATTATTTCGAAAACAAATTTACATTAACATTGGTTGTTGAGGGTACTTTTGCCTTTATATATTAATCGTCACTCCCGTCACTCACTCAATCTATGTAAAATACACGTGCTACGGAGAGGGTTCTTTTTTACGAGCCTGTAAATGTCCCAATGCTGGGCAAAGGCCTCTCTCCCCCTCTTCCACTCCATTCGATCCTGAGCGGTCTCCTTCCACTCTTTATCCCATAGACCCAACTCATCACTCCATCTATTCCTGGGTCGGCCACGCTTTCTCTTTGCATTTTCCGGGAGCCAGTCTGTGGTTCTCTCTCTTAGCTCAACGATTTGGCAGCATTCGAGCAACGTGACCGATTCTCAGGCAATTCTAAAAAGGTGACAAATACAATAAATACTTTTGTCCCTCTCTGTCTCTTAAGGACCAGAAAAAGTGACTTAACGCAATATCAACACTCAATACCCTTGGGATTTTCAGGGTTTCGATCCTTAAATGAAAAAAAAGAACCTAAAAAGTTTTACGCAGATGGACAGACAGACAGACAAACTGAACGAAGAGATCTTATTTAAAGGATCGGAACCCTAAACAGAGCAGTTTTATGCTGAGAATAAATTACTAGTAAAGGGCAAAAACCGACGGCTAACGAAACAATTAACGCGTCCCATCCACAAATCTGAGGCAGCGCGTTAATTTAAAGAGCTGACACGTTTTAAATTACGAGGCTACATTAAACCTACGAAACGGAGAAACGGAAGTTTCGAGCATGGACATTGATATAGGTGAGGATAGAACGGTACTTCCAAGTTTACAGGGATATTTTAGAAAAATAATGTTTCGTTCAAACTCATGCTGGAACCGAATGCTGGACTTCTTTGGTCAAATTGCACGAAGAGGCCCTGGGTTGTTGAAGAAGCAGATAATGGAAGACAAAATAAAATCAGCAAAATAAAGGGTAGACATGCACGCTAGTAAAGTCAAACTCAAGCATACCTTTAGCTTGGTCTACAGAGGCAACACATGTAGCCCACGACAGAACAAATTCAGATCTCTACAGTCTATACGTGATAAGAATGCAGTAAAGTCATCACTGTCTGGCGGCCTAGCCACGCCCCGTAACCAATTAAATCGTTTCCAATTGTCAAGCCAAGTTCACAGTGACCAGTTGAAGGCAAACTTTCGAACGCGAACGGTCTGAAAACCAGCGCTTTGAGATAGAACATGTTTGTGCTACTCACAGCAAACGCTGAGACCGTCCCTTTTTTGTCTTATTAAACTAATGTACCCTATTTAGCTGTACTTTTTATGTATATTTTTTTTAAGGCAAAATAAACTATTTCTATTCTATTCTATTCTATTGTGTCCTGTCCTGTGAGTGTGTGTTAATAGATTTAAATTTAAATTTGACTGCATTCTTATCATGAATAGACTGTAGTCAAGCCCCGTATGTACCAATGTCTGTCTGAAACGACTATAACGAAGATTATGTGTTCTATTTTGTCAGATGGTATGTATGTCTCAAATACTTCTAACTTCTTGCCAGTCTTCTTATTAATCTCTAGCCCTACCAATCATATCACCTTCCACTATTTTCAATTTCAAAGCACCAACAGCTAATCCCCGTTCTACTAACTCCGCATTCCATTCACCTCAATGACGGAGAGCACAGTATTCGGTACCAAGGAGCCCATTGCCTGGGGCTGTATCCCCTCCGAATAGAAATAGTTTCCGGGCGGGTGTCGTGGAATTAAGGCCCACCCCTCGGGTCAACGGAATGAATTTTGATTTCGGTTTTTCTATCAAACTGGAGGCGGATTACTGGGCGTCCGTGCCCTCCGGTTTACATAATCAAACATTTACCTGCTGTGGCGGATGAATCTTTGAATAGGTAGGTTGTTCTTTCTTTCCTTGTAAAATATAGCACGGTTTTATATGTGGTGTACGTTTGAGATGACTCTGTGGGTGAATTTCTTGTTAAATGAAAATGGACCAGACGGCGTCGGAGGCCTGTTCCGCCTGGCGAAAGACAGAGAGGAGTATTCAGTGCTGACTGCCAAGGTTGCAGAGGCACTCAAAGAAAATATTACAAATCAAGAGCCACTTTGAGTTGTTTGTTAGAAATTCAATAAAAAGCATGCTATTGTAAATATCTGACCATCATTCGTTTTGATTTTTTTGATTTTGAACATTTTATTCATCGACATTTTTTAACTGCCGGAAAAATCTGAACGTAAACCTAAACTAAACTCATCGTTGCCATGCCGCTCGTCCTCAAGTAATATTCTTAATAAGGGGACGGCCCCTCCACCATTCTCTCATACCCAATTTGTGAAACCATATAGTACCATTGTAGCTCAAGAGGGTAGCTCTGGATTGTTCGATTTGAATTCATACCCGAAAGTTGAAGTGGTGAGGAGGTTACGTGGTTTATTATCTGGAAGAGCTCCGTGGTCTAGTGGGTTTCATGCTTGCCTCTCACGCAGGAGGTGTAGGTTCGAATCTCGATGCTGAACATGTACCAATGGGATAAATCATATCTTAAGTACGATACACGAACACTCTAACAGTGATGGAAAACATCGTGAGGAAACCTTCATTACAGCTGCGACAATAAGCTCCCCCGTCATGCAAAATGGAGTATTGAATCACTGGCTGAAAGTGGGCACAGTGGTGCCTCTGCCACCCCGTATGGGAAAACGCGTGACGCTATGTATGTTGGTTGTATCTGAAAAGAAACCTAATATAATATCTGAAAATCACGAGTACATTCTCAATATGCGTATAATCCAACCTAACCTTACTCTAAGATACATTAACTGTGTCCCTTTTAACCCATATGAGAAAAGGTGTGACGCCGATTATTACACGTGCCTTTAACTCTAGGTCCTGACGATTTTTGATTTATCAGAAAACACAATCGAGTACTTTCTGAGTCTGAGAGATTGCTTGATTCAATTGTCTCGCAAACGTGATACTTTATGGGTAGAATAAGTAATTTTTCATTTATCAGTATTGTTACGTGTATATATGTACAAATTATCCCAGTCAAGCTAACTTGAGACCTGAACCTTCACCACATTACAGGCAATTGCATGTAAGCTAGGTCTCAAGGTAGAAAGTATAGCATAGTTTGCCATTTTCACCATCCCACCGCACAGTTTCATTCCATCCCTAATAAGCCAGCGTAATAAAAATCTATGTAATAGAGCTGTAGGGCTCTGCATAGCCTCAAAGGGCATCCTTATCGGCCGGGTAATGACTGCCGATAAGATCGCGGGGCGGGGAGAGGGGTGAGGGGGAGGGGTGAGGGGGAGGGGTGAGGGCGGAATCGACTGATCCCGCCGCGAACGTGTTTAGTGGTGGTACAGTTTCTTTGAGAGTTCAATGAGGGTCCTCTCCTCGCCAAGTGTCTTTACCTATGTGCGGGATGATACTTATTTTTTTTTCTCTCTTTTTCTCTCTCTCTCTCTATATCTTTCTCTTTTTATTTATCCATCTACCTGTCGGCTCCACCTTACCTTGCTTACCCTTTGTAAGAGGTTAAGAGGCCAAAGAAACTAGGCGCCGTGGCTTGGACTGTACCTACTAATAGTATGTAGCTAGAAGTAATCTCTTATTAAACTCGACTTTGTACATGTTTTTTTATCGTATGATGATCTAAGTTATTGTTTATTTAAAGAAATTACGACCCCACAGTGGAATACCATACATACCATGCCACTGCTGGAACTAATTCTCACCCATACGAATTTAAAGCGTAGACGTATAACATTGTCATTTTCGTATGACATGTCGCAGACAATTTGCGTCTACGATTTCAATTCGCATGGGTGAGAATTGGGCCCCTGTACCGCCTCTATACAGCTCCTTAGATTAAATCTCAGTAGAACTGCCCGCAACATTAACTAATGACACTCAGGAGATGGCGCGCGCTCGAAGAGTACCCGATAACTCTATTATACTCTCCGCATACTCCCTGAATACTACACAAACAGGGGTGTACCTTGCAACTCATCGATTCATCGAAGATTAGAGAGTGACACAGGCGATCTGTTCAAACTGAAGCATTAACAACATCAAATATCAAAGGCAGCTTGTTTCCGCCCACTGCTGGATATAGGCCTCCCGTCCCTACTCCTTTTTGTGCCAAATTATTCAATTCTATGCCAACCGAATCCCAGCTGAATACGATGCAAAAATACACTAAAAAGTTTATCTGTAGCTAAGCTTATCTTGATATGATTTTCGTGCCTGTTTTTTAGGGTACCGTACCCGAAGGGTGCCAAGTGGACAGGGTCCCTATTACTAAGGCTCCGCTGTCCGTCTGTCCGTTCGTCCGTTCGTCCGTCCGTCCGTCCGTCCGTCCGTCAGCGGGTCAAGAAAGTCAAAATATTCACAGAATGTGTATATCTGTTGCCACATCAACAAAAAATACTGAAATACGAAAGCTATTACAAATTAAAGGGGGTCCCCATACAAGAGACGTGTTTTTAATTTTCTTTTCGTTTTTGTTTTATTGTTTTGAGTGCTTATGTTGTGTGTGTTGTGCGATAGTACGGAACCCTTCTTGTGCGATTCCGACTCGCACATGATCGACCACAGAAACTACTCGGATATTCAAATCAAAACGAAGTATCAGTAAGTTTTATTGCTACATTACCATTAAAAATAGCTCAGACTGCAAAAGGCAGTAAAAGTTTCCGTCAAAAGCGGAAACAATAAACAAGTTGAAACAGTTAGACTCTATCCTGACCAAAAGAGTTTGTTGGCAGGCTCAAGATACGTTTATTCAGGGTCGTGAGTCGAATATTGGTGATATCGTTGAAACACTGGGTAGCGACTCGCCGGGAATTTGTAGATAGTCTTCAGCTCCTTGGTAGACTCGTGACAAATCCAGCTGGTCCACTTCTCCAGACGTCAACAACGGATATGATTAGCGCCAGGAGGATTTTACGACTCGGCGTGGAACCCCAAAGGTTGGGGATTATAGATAATTTTTATAACAACATCTGCACTTTACAGCAACTCAAAACTCAGCTCCAATACAGTAATAAAGGGACTAGCCCATCGCCGCAACTATAGGCGTGACTTAAAAATTGTGCAGGAGATAGGTACGTCCTCACTTTTCAGAGCTCAAACCAGGACTGCGTCAAAAAAACAATCAGCTGCCAGACGAGATACGAATTACGAAATTTCTAAAGTTTATTTTTTATCTGGCTGATACGCCAGTAGCCAATATGGTCAAAGAGGTAGTACGTTACATACCCGTCTTGTTTGGGTAGGATTTTACCTGATAAAATCCGCTAAGATACTAACTAAACTAAACTAACTTACCAAATTAACTACTTAAGATAAAATTCTCTAAAGCTCGCCATCTACAATGTCAGAGAAATAGATAACCAACAGTCTAGCTCAACTACATACCAACATCACACATTCGTACAACAATCAGACATCAGAATTCATACTAAGTTCATAAAAGAGTTCACACTAGCATCGTGTAAACGCAGCCTTACACACAGGGTGCCATTATTATAGCCAAATGCACACCCAGACTAACTGTCAGAAGTTGAAAAATAAGCAAGATCCCTTGAACTAAAATAAGAACTTTAGTACATAGACGTCCCGATAGCTTAGCTACTATCGTAACGCAGAATAACACCATGAGGGGCAGCTCCCTCAAGTGTTCAAGACTTCCTGCACCGTTAGTGGGTACAACAAAGAGTAAAGAGAATTATAGTTCAAGAGGCCATAAGCTAAAGTAACAGACATTGCAGAGTAACGTTACACAATAAAGAACTTACATAGCTGTAGATATAGATGGTTTTAGAATACAAGGGTCAAAATACTTATTACATACATAAAGGAATCGTTCAATAGTTTAGCTACTATTGAATAAGACAGAACGCTGTCGCAGCCTATCTTCAGACAGAAGATGCTCTCAGACAGACACAGATCGCTCGGCACAAGTACAAGCGTTAAACTCTAACCTTATTTATTTATTTAATAGTCGAATAGTTTCCCTACTAAAATATTCACAATTTATTAATTTATTTTTCGTACTGAGAATTTAGAGGAAAATATTTATCAACAATAATAATTGTCATGACAACGGCTGTCAGACTACGACAGAATGTAGAAATGAGGTAGGTATCCAGACAAACGATCAAATATACTCCTGTCAGACAAAAATAAACACAACAAAATATACAAGCTACGAAAAAAAATCTAGTGTTCTACGGCGCTCTTATGGCCTAAATACCCTTGACCAGACGTAAAACTCTATCACCAATATTCCCTTAATCTGGGCGCCATTGAAACAGTTAGACTCTATCCTGACCAAAAGAGTTTGTTGGCAGGCTCAAGATACGTTTATTCAGGGTCGTGAGTCGAATATTGGTGATATCGTTGAAACACTGGGTAGCGACTCGCCGGGAATTTGTAGATAGTCTTCAGCTCCTTGGTAGACTCGTGACAAATCCAGCTGGTCCACTTCTCCAGACGTCAACAACGGATATGATTAGCGCCAGGAGGATTTTACGACTCGGCGTGGAACCCCAAAGGTTGGGGATTATAGATAATTTTTATAACAACATCTGCACTTTACAGCAACTCAAAACTCAGCTCCAATACAGTAATAAAGGGACTAGCCCATCGCCGCAACTATAGGCGTGACTTAAAAATTGTGCAGGAGATAGGTACGTCCTCACTTTTCAGAGCTCAAACCAGGACTGCGTCAAAAAAACAATCAGCTGCCAGACGAGATACGAATTACGAAATTTCTAAAGTTTACTTTTTATCTGGCTGATACGCCAGTAGCCAATATGGTCAAAGAGGTAGTACGTTACAAAGTTCACTTCACATTTTTATACAAGCAGAGATTTACAGCCAGAGCTACGAAGTCACCCCTTTGCCGCCAAAAACAAGACATTTATTGCTTGTTTACTCCCTTCCATACTCCGCGTGCCTAATGATGTTTACTCTGTACCGAACGGGAATTTTATTTAGTACCTAACGTTTCGGTAAATCAGTGGTTTTAAGGGAATGGTTTATAAGGGACTCTTTTTAGTCCGATATTTATGAAAACGAGCAGCTTCTCTGACTCCTTTCAGACCTTAAACACTAAGAAATACGGTCTTCAGATACGCCATAACATAATATTGTCGAATATACTTACGCTAAAACCAGCACGTTGTTAACCTAAGTATAAACAAAATTTAGCTTAACTGCTGAGTAAATAGAGTACATAAAATTCTATTCCACAGGGCGAATTTTCTTGGTGGGTCCTTTCAGGGCATTACACGGGCATTGTTGTGGCCCTTTTGTCCGGGACCCTGGGCCCCTAAAAGCCACGGTCTTATTGTCTTCGAATCGGCTGAAAGCAGGTGCATTAGATTTCAGTATATACGTTTTGGAGGGATTCGTGGCAATCTGCTTATTTTGGGGGCATTCCGCGTGGAACAACTTATGTTTTTAAGTTAATACGTACTTTACAACATAACATTTACGATATATGTAGAACCAGAAACAAGAGGTCACACACATATTAAAACATCCAAGACTTGTAGGTTATTTTTATTATTACCCGCGATTATTCAACAAGATGCTAAAAAGACTTAAATTTAACGTGCATCAATTTAATTTCTACATTATGTTTAGCGGTAAAGTTTTTCAGTTCAGGAATATTGCGCAACTTAAAACGTCAAGTTTTGCACAGTAATTTTGAACAGTTTGCCATTTGCCCCTCAATCCGGTATTAGTGCCATGCCTACTCAATCCGGTAATTTAATTGTAGTCTACTAAACATCGTGAGAAAACCTTCATTACTCCAAAGCTTCGGCGATGGGCTAGCACGCGGAATGGAAGATTGAATAACTGACTAAAAGTGACTCAATTGTGCCTCTGCCACCATGCATGGGAAAACGCGTGACGCTGTGTAGACAGTTTTCCTCAACAAGAAATTCGATTTTGGAAGGATATTGATGATTTTAATAAAAGTAAAAACATACAGCATTCTTCAAAAATAATTGCGATTCCAAGGTCATGGAACATGATCGATGATTTTGAAACACCAGGGCTTCAACAAACAAAACTAAAATGATAAAATGTTAGGTCTTTTATAATTCTTAGCTCCTTGGTTTTATCAAAATCATCAATAAATCTACCAAAGTCATCGGATGTTTTGTTGAGGAATACTATGTAGTAACGTCCACCACCACCTACAAACTCCACCGGCAGGTAATCTCGGGTCCGTCCCACAAACGAGGATCGAAGTGTGTGAATTAATTAATCTCATTTGAGAGAGGGCCGCTAATGGAGTTTTGCTGTGGCTCCGACAGCTTTCCTTAGCAAACGCTTGTAGGGGATAAGAGGCTATTTAACACCACAGTGTGGCGTATTATAAGGTGTTAGAACCTTGATGAATAAAGCTACGGTCCTATTGAATGATGCACTGGATCTTGAGGATGTCTTTACCGATGTTCTCCTAAATACCCACCTGCCTCAAACATAACCAAACAGCTGTAAAGATTGTTTTTGGCCCCACACTATGGTAGTCTTCGAATACCAGTTGGGGAAGAAAAATAATCCCTCAGGTCTTTGGTTTTTACACACGACACAAGTTTCCCAGCGTAGGGCTTGAAGGAATTAATCACCTGCAATACTCTGTTGCCTTGGTACATTGTGTGAATTTCGATCTAAGGATACCTAGGAACAATCTTACAAAGTTTAAGTATTACTAATGGGAATCACTCTAGGACGTTTACTCCCAGTGATGGAACTAATGAGTCATAAATATTTTTTTATATTCCCAGTAGTTACATTAGAAGAGCGAATAGAACAAGTGGGAAAAAAAAGTTCCATAATGTTACATAATGGAACAACTCGATGTAACTAGTGGGAATGAAGGGAATTGAAATGCTTTTGATATAAGTATAACATTAAAAACTAAACGGAAGCTTTTCACCTTACGAGATAACAGGCAGGAGACACTATTGCGCCTACGATAAACCAGCTGACAAAAATAATTTAAAAACTCCAAAAAATCTGTTGTTCCAAAAAGTATCCAGGAACCCTCGCAACCCCGCAGGGATCAAAATGAAATCGGTATAAAAATTCATCCGGACACATTGTCCCAGCGGCGTTCGGTGGTCATCAGTCATCGTTAATGAGTGCGACAGCCACCATTGTTCCTCCTTTACTGATAACTGTTTACCGAAATGTGTCTGTCGTGTGAACAATGGTGGAATAAAAGTTGGTGGAAATAGTCCTTTGTTTTATGGAATGGTCAAACTTGATGGTTTGAGTGCGCGTGCTCTAGGGTATGTACTGATTTTCGTTTTGATCTATCACAAAACTAGCTTGCACATTGTCTTACGTATCGGTTTCAGAATGGGATGTAATGCTATTGGTAAACAATTATGCAATCGTGCATAGAAAATATATCAAAATATGTTCCCGTCAAAGGCGAGATCAAAACTATTCATGAATAAACTTTTCGTAGCGTAATTCAGTTTTCTTTGTTTCCTGCAGAATTGGTTTGTTTATTTCATCATCTACATGTCGTTCGCATTGTAAATGCTGACGCCTCCTCTTACAGTAACCACACCTGGCAAAAAACAGCACAGAGACATAGCCGAGAGAAACACTCAAAATACGACCGAGCAGCTGAAGACCTAAGAGCCTCATTCACCCCATTAGTCATTTAATGCGATGGAGCCTTATGAATTGAATATAACAGTTTAAAAAAAATACCGCATCAAAGCTTAATGAGAAATGGGGAAACGCATATTCTCAAATAGTGTACTGGCTGAAAGTGAAAATACAAATCTCAGTTATAAGAGCAGTTTCAATGAGAATAAGAGGCACTCGAAAACATGTCAGGGCCTTTCAATGTGAAGATGGAGCAGGAATACTTTAGTGACAGCTTGATCACGTGAAATACCTACATTATGTTTTTTATATTTTAATAAATGTGTGCAATATATTTTTATGTAATTCTGTATTAATGTAAGTAAACGTATTCGAATTTCTACATATATGGTCCTTGTTTATACTAATATGGCTTGTCTGTTAGATAACAGGAGTTCTCCTCTAGTTTCAAGTACAATCGCTGTACACCTTTACCTCATCCTGAATACAATGCCAAACCGTGCTCAACTCAACAGCACTATTGGTCTATAATTACAAGCTCCATTGGCTTCCTGTCGTTAACAGGGATCAAGTCTTCTGAGAATCAGAACCAGAATCACTTTGAGAAAATCTGAGTTCTAACTCAAACATGCGCCTTTCTGATACTGTTTGTTATAATACCGTAAAATTAAAACATGGCATTAATACTACGAAAAAGAGGGGTATAAGTTTGAAGCGTCTGTCTTAGTGTGTGCGTGTGGTGTGTGTGAAACTGTTTGTGGCACTTTACCACTCACATGGGTTGGTCAGATAGATTTTAACTGTAATTTATTACTAATTTATGTATATTACCTATACACAAAACGTTTCTTGTTTTCTTTCTCCGTGGTCTAGTGGGTTTCACCTTGCTTCTCACGCAGGAGATACAGGCTCGAATCCCGGTGCTAACCATGTACCAATGAGATGATTAATTTGGACGCTCCCCGGCTACTATCACTACTTAGTAGGTATTAAGTAGTCGTAAAACCCCTCCACCAACCCGCACTGAGCCAGCGTGGTGGAGTAGGTATGGCTGAGTCTTCCTCGGATCCGGGTAAAGACCTATGCCCCTCGGTGGGACATTAATAGGCTACATTTATATTTAATAATTTATTACTTTGATTCGCAATGATGTGTGGTACTAAACAATGATGTTAAAACTAAAACACCAATTTAGATTCATAATCACAGTCATATTGCAAGAGTACAGTCAGCTTCAGTTGATTTGAATCACGCAAGATTTAACAAATCGATCTACTCGAACAGCGAACTGTCAAGATGACACCAGAAAGTTTTGCTGTGTAGATGTGTCTGCTTATTTAGGATGTAGGAAGGAAGAATTCGTGCTTCCAAAACATCAGGGAATGGACGAGAGTTGCATAGAACAGCTGAGGCGCTTGTACTGAAGCTTTCGCTTGCTTGGCACAGAACAGAGCAGAGTATGCACAGCTGACCGCCAACCTCCAGTTGTGGAGAGAATAAGAAATAGATCTATACGAATAGATTCCGTAATCATAATGGAGTTTCTTGCCCTTCTTTGCTCCATCCCTAAGCCCACAACTTCCGAACGGGCGGTATTATACAAAAATATTAATATTATGCAGGGTGTAACAGAAAGGGGTGTACAAGCCGAAAGAGGATTGTTAGGGACATCATTCCGAACAACTTTCACTATGGGACCGACTTGATCAGAGCAACTTTATTTGTATTAACTCAGTACATTTTTGGGGCCAAGCGCTCAGGTGATCTGTATGGTGGAGTGAAAAATAACGTTGTTCTGATCAAGTCGGTCCTATTGTGAAAGTTGTTCAGAATGTCCCTAACAGCCCTCTTTCGGCTTGTACACCCCTTTCTGTTACACCCTGTGTTGACGTTGACTAAGCAATCTGTATGATTTTATGGTCAATATATATTTTTTACTTTGACTTTGGCTATAGTTGGTTCTGACTGTACTAGCACGTCTCATAACTTATTAGAGCCGGTATTCTCATTAGGCTTACAAGGACGGGATCGGCACATTATGGCTAAGCTGTAATATATTTCATATCGTTTGCTATGACAACGCTTGCCGCCCCCTGATGGTTTATGTCTTGATTATAATGCCTGCGTGGGATGATACAGGGAAAGGAGGTTGGGTGTATTGTTATTGGGTACTAGCATAGATTGATTTATGGAGATTTAAAAATAAATCTGTGGGAATTTCTTCGTCCTTCTACTGTCACAGTTTTCAAAAGTAGAGAATGGGCAAAAAATTTCGTGTTCTATCTTAGTTAACCCCTTGATTAACTAAGATAGAACGGATTGTGTTTACCTTGGGAGCCGGCAAATTATATTGATTGTTTTTTATAGGTAGTTTTTTATAGCCGGCAAATTATTTTGATTGTTTTATTACCAAGTCATTAGGTTGCGTAGACACTTGAGTCGTTAGGTAGGTACATAAAATATACCGCGTGTAGTGTAAGAAGTATTGAGCGACACTAAATTAGTTTTTAGGGTTCCGTACCCGAAGGGTGCCAAACGGGACCCTATTACTGAGACTTCGCTGTCCGTCTGTCCGTCCGTCCGTCCGTCCGTCCGTCCGTCCGTCCGTCTGTCACCGGGTCCGCCTGCACGAACCGTAATAGCTAGAAAGCTGAAATTTTCACAGAATGTGTATATCTGTTGCCGCACCAACTACAAATACTGAAATACGAGAGATATTACAAATTGAAAGTGGTCTCGGTACAAGATACGTCTTCACAACACGCTTGAAAAGTTTATACCAAGGCCATTTTGTTTTGGTAGGTAAGCCTTCTTTTAATGAAACTAAATTTAAATGATATGGCAATGTCGTCCCCGGACTTCTACAAAGACTTTAAATATTAATTGATGAATTACGACGTCTCTATTTAGTCTGTAGAACTTTTAGAAAATAATTATAAAATTAATAGTTTTTAGTTACTTTTGTTTTCATACAAATCTCAGAGCTCAGAAATTATTTTTTTCCTTTTGGCCACTTCAAGTTTGGCTGCCAGTGATGTTTTAATTAAATACTCTTTGGTGCGTTGAAATGATGTTTTGCAGTCTGCATGACATTGACATAATGAGTGAGTGAACCTCATTGTACGGAAATTGTAGATGGGTGTCTCACGTTTTCCAGTAGGAGTAGGTTGTAGACAGTGCTGCTTACGGCGGCGTTTAGTAGGTACTAAAGGACTTAAAAGCGCGGCAAGCTTTGAATCAATTCAAATGTTATTTTTCAACTAGCTACAAAGTTATTCTGACATAAGATGATAATTTGAACAAAACTTTTTGGGTATTTCATGAAAAATACAGTTACAGATCACACATATACAGGGTGGAAAAACGAATGGGCCCTGGAGGGAAAGTACCTTAAAATCTCAAGATATCCGTCCGTCCGTCTGTCTGTCACCAGGCCGTATCTCATGAACCGTGGTAGCTAGACAGTTGATATTTTCACAGATGACGTATTTCTGTTCCCGCTATAACAACAAATACTAAAAACAAAATAAATTTAATATAAAGGGGGCTCCCATACAATTAACGTGTCTTTTTGCGGTTTTTTTAACCGACTTCCCAAAGGAGGAGGTTTACAATTCGTCCGGATGTTTGTTTTTTTTTTAATTTTATTTTTATGTATGTGCCTCGATAGCGCCTAAACGGATGGACCGATTTGGAAAATTAGACCGATTAGACCTATAGTGATTTTTGTGTTTTTCATAATAACTCGTGCAAATGCACATGGTAAGCATAATATTGTGATGCGGAACTGCTGATGAAGACCACATATGGCCACCAGATCTGCTCAATACTAGGTACAAATACAATGCGTGGCTGACGGGCAGGCAACGCATAGCCTAAACCGATGGACCTAGAGCCATGAAACTTTGTACAGGGGTTCCTTAGTAGCGTGGGGTAGCACTGATATGGGATTTGACAAAATTAATTCCCTTGGGGGGGGGGGGGGGGATAAGGGGTTACAGTTTGTATTAAACTCAATCTAATCAAATAGGGTTTGTGGAAGTCGGTTTTTTCTAAAGTTTACTTTTTGTTTCAATTATATAGATAATGGTACGGAACCCTTCGTGCGCGAGTCTGACTCGCACTTGGCCGGTTTTATTAACTTTTCATGACAAATAATATGATTTCCCATAAAGCATTATGACGGGACAGGGTAGATGTCTCGTAGGTACAGGGCGTGGCTTGGCTGCGAACTGTCTGAGCGATTAAAACTGTTTGCTCAGTTAATGAAAACACCATGACACGACGAAATGCCGACAGATGGACCGTACAGACCAACGAGACCGGGTCTTTAGTCGACAAAATATTGGTTAGCTCAAAATAATTTTCCTGAACGGAACCCGTCGAATCGGTATTCGCACACAAAATCGATCAAGCTGACAGCTACATCTGGCCAAGACGGGTATTGGATGAGTGTTCGTATCTGTGGCATCAAGGACCATTTTCTTCTATAGCATCGCCTACAGGATGCGTTTTTAGCTGAGCTGTAGGTCCCGGCTACCATCGCTGATCGATGGTGGTAGTCGGAAAGCTGTCATAGAGAGAGGCCCTAATAGAGCAGCTTTAGAATTACTTGCTCGACATCTATCAATACGAATTGAGCCAGAATGATGAGCTACTGAGCTTTAAGGGTTGGCGCACGAGCTTCCATAAAAAAAGCGATAACGTTTTCCTACCCTTAAATCTTGTTCGATTTTCATATAAATAATGGACATACATTAAGGATCTCTCTCAATGAAAAATAAACTCCAACAATTTCAGTGTTACGACAATTTCTTTCATAAAAGCAACGTCGTGGGGTGAAATATAAAAAAACGTCATGAGTCGAACCCTACAGTCAAGTCTGGTTTCAGCCCCGTGTGTAGCGATGCGAGTAACACACAGCGATAAAATTCAGGGAGGCAGCGGCGGCGGCGGCGGCGGCGGCGGGCACCGTGTGGGCGCGTCCGAAGGCACGGTTTTTACAGGAAAAAATACATCAGTAAGTAATTAAATTCCTATTCCTGGATATTAAATAATGAAGCCACTTTTTCCCCGAATTGCCCTGTAATATACATTGCCTTGTAATTTGCTGTACACACAAATTAGGTCGGTATTTACTGGGCTATAATAAGAAATGATACTTTTTTGTTGTTTCAGGAAAGTAATATTCCATAGTATTCTTATTGTACGCGCAATTCTTCCCCTTACATAACATCTACGTCTCCTACCCAACATGGTTTGCTGGAAGCAATCTCTTATTAGTGATAAGCTCGCCTTTGTACATATTTTTTCTATCATAAGCTATTTTTACTGTCATGTGAGTACAATAAAGAAATTACGAATTACGAATGACAGTAGATACTCTAAGTAATACTTCATTTATCACGATTGAGTCCTGTTATAACTCGCCATAAAGAAACACAAACATGACCATCTCATCAAAATTATCAGGATGCTTGTAGAGGAAACTTTCATAGGTCAATAATTTATAATCCCGTCATCAGACCCTACTCAGAGCAATAGATCTTTGGAACTTCCCGAGCAAATCTGTTTGTTTTCTAAGTTTCACTCAACTACCCCTCTCAAGTTCTAACGAAGACGTGACAGATACTGAAATGTCTTACTCATGATTCGAGCAAGTAAGTAGGTAGTTAGAAGGTATTCGAGGTCGAAAATTTTCATTTTTCATGGCTAGGCTCTACTTAAGCAATACAAATCAAAATTGCTTCCACTCCAACTTTTGTAGGGCAGTGCCTCTAATTTCTTCCCAATACCTAACTATAAGGAGATAATCATAATTTTCTGTCAACTATCGGATTTACTTTTTGAACAACATCTTTTCCTGTACAGTGGCACAAAGGTGTCCCACTTTTACTCAGTTTCACTTCTTCACTTTATACTTTACTCCGGGATATACTTTTCTCTACTAAACCCGTTGCATAACCTTGACTTGGATTACGTCTAAATATTCAGTACCTATCTAACACGGAGTTTCAAAGTCAAAGTTTAAACGACAGGCCTTTGAATCTTTTCACAGCCTTTCAAAATATTAATAAGCAACGAAATTCGGCCTGAAAATTACCAGTTTCACAACACAGAGCTTTGAACAGAAAAGCTCCCTGTCTGTGAGGATTAAAAATAAATATCAGGGGTCGAACCGAAACACAAATAGTGTAATGTAAAAGAGAGATTACTAGCAAAGTATACAATTGTTAAAATGTTGTAAACGTCTGGCGGTAATACGATCTTGCTATACAATTGGGTTGGAAATTGATGTTGTTTACAACGTGAATTTAATGTAAATTCGGTCTTTGTCTGAATTGTTTGGCATCCCTGATGAAATTCATCTGTGCTGGAGTAATAGATGTTTGGATTTCAGGAAATCACTGTTAGGAGATTGGACAAACATTCCGATACTAGATGGTTTTGTTTGTTGCATTTAAGCCTGTTTCAGGACGTCCAGATAAATCATATTTTTTATGTGAAATTACAAAATAATTTATCACGTACGTGGGAACTAATTGTAATAGGCCTATAAATTGTTCTAAAATATTACATCGGGTCGGGGACTTTGTCTAGCAGTGGGACATCATAGGATAATGCAAAGAATCACAGTAAAATTAATAATATTTTTTTGTTTACAACCCTGAGTTGTACTAAACAAGCACATTCTTAGCAATAAAAAACAAATGACCATCTATGAGATTCTCTCTAATAAATTAGATAGGTAAGTAATTTTTTTAAATTTCAAAACATTTTCGTGCGAGTGGAGTAGTCACTTTGAATATGAAGACTTTATCTGTCTGAAAACTTATAAAGATCTATCTGAGCTGATTTCCAGACAAATTCACGCTACATTTTTGCGAACAAAGGTTTGGAGTAACAGTTGAATTTAGGGTCAAAACTAACCAAAAAGTTATTTTAAGGCGAGTTATGAATAATTACAAACCAAGGTCAACGAAGATTGCGGAAGTGAAAAGCAAATATAACTCGGGAACAGGAATAAGTGGGATGGCAATTGTGCGCTCGCGCCTAATCTGAATCAACGTAAGCGCCAAAACGGAAAAAAAAAAAAAAGCTATTCCAGGGAATTACATTTCAATCTTCAAATCGCTAATAACAATAATTCCCCGCATATTACAATTAATAGAAAGATCATATTTACTACTACTGCGGTAAAAAAGGAAAAAATATTGACTTTGGATTTATTTTCTATCGAGAAAATTTTATCCAAACACATTTTCCTTCATGAAAACCCTAGATTATATAGTCAAATTAAATATACCAGAAATTGGTTACGATTTGCCTAGTATTTCCTAAAATACACATGAAAAAAGCACCCTAATTTATTCATGAGGCGCCTTAAGAACAGAATCATGCAAAAATATAAATACCACACGGTTTCATTTAACTGATATTAGGTTAATGTCCTTACCTTTCTCCTAACTACCCATACATCGAAATGTATTTGTAGAGTTCTGTGCCCATTCCTTGTTTGCTTGCATAGTTGCCCTCTGGGCTGCTTAGATGAATTTCCTCCGCGTATGGCTATTTACGAAGTCGTTTCCATTAAACCCAGATTTTGTATTCTGTGGCTTTCCCGCCCCATGATATGTGCAAGCAAACATCGTAGCTTCTCCGGTCAGCGGCTTCGAGTTAGTGCGAAGGACCCGGCACATTACCCGGATCGGGAGCGGGCACGGGTAGTGGAGTTAAAATGTAACTCAACACAGAACTCACTGCTGAGATATGTTTTATTCCTACATACAAATTTATAATAACGCTTACGTTTATTTTGTATTTTTTATGTTAAAAAAAAGAGATACAAATATGTTTTCTCATGTTTCTTAGCCCTTCTTCTCTTACAGTGGTCCAACGTAGCGAAGAGGCAAAAATATAGAAAAGTTCTAAAGAAAATAATGCAAGCGTTTTTTGAACAGAAAATCAAAAAGTCCGAAAATCATACAGAATAGCAAATGTAACTTTCCCAAGACCTAACACCTTCCTAACCAGAGACTATATATCCAATTGACTGCACCTGCGGGGGAGTGCGGCTCGCCAAACATTTGTTGTATTCAACATAGCATCCTATGTACGATGATAGGCCGCCAGACAGTTTCGCAGCGGCTGACCAATCACAGCTCTCTTACCTCGTCCCCCGCCGCCCGTGAATTGGTGAGTTGTGTTACAAAGGAAAATGTATCTATGCGCTCTCCACTGGATAAGTGCTCCCTGTTCCTAACACACACCAAAGGCATAGTCTTTCTATTCTCATATATGAAACTTCAATGGGTACTGCCGTCTTCCAACGTTCATTTGGTGCGTGAGTGACGATTACAGGGGCGCCAGTTCTACCAAACTTATTGCAACGAACCTGTCTAAAAGTGTTAGTTCCACAGCCAAAAGATCTTTGGACAGCTGTATACGCATACGCAATATACAACGCTATTTGCCGCTTCCTCCTAACTAAACTTTCAACGGTCAGGGCGGGATTCATATTGTACTTAGTTTGCTCTGCGGGGTGGCAATAAAGTTTGTACAGAAGGTTTTCATCGCAGTGGTAAATCGAGCGTGCCGGCCACCCGTCGTCGCCTCCCGGTACATTCATGCGATGTCAGTATTTATATTGAGGGCATACTGGACGTTGGGATACCCTACTGAATGTAAATATAAGTTGATGTTCGTTTCTGGTATTTTGTATATAGTTGCTTTTTAGGGTTCCGTACCCAAAGGGTACCAAACGGGACCCTATTACTGAGACTTCACTGTCCGTCTGTCTGTCTGTCTGTATGTCTGTCTGTCTGTCACTAGGCTGTATCTCATGAACCGTGGTAGCCAGACAGTTGAAATTTTCACAGATGATGTATTTCTTTAACGTGATTTAACGTGATTTTTTCGCGGTTTTTTATAGATAATGGTACGGAACCCTTCGTGCGCGAGTCCGACTCGCACTTGGCCTGTTATTTGTCTGTTATCTATGTAGCAATATCATAGAGCAGCCCTAGGTGTAAATGTGTAAATGAATTAACGCAAAATGAGAAACGACTTTGTTAGGGACATCATTCTGAGCAACTTTAATAAATTAAAGTATAAATAATTATTATGAAGCCGATTCGATCAGAGCAACTTTTTTTTTACTTCTGCATAAAAATCAGCTGGTCCACTCAGGCCAAAATGTACTGTACAAAATGCATACCTTGTATAGACTGTCAAACTACTTATCGCGTAGCAGTGTGGCGGATAAAACACGATAGTACATTTTCGTAACCTCGGAGTTGGACAACATACGCATAAGGAAAGTTTTTTTTTTGTCTGTAAATGACATAGATACTTCATCACGCCTAAGAGGATATGGAAAAGCCAAAGCTGCTTTCTTTCATTAATAATCCCTAGCTGAATCGGGCAGTTTATGCCAAAATGATAAAATTAAACCAGTTTTCCACAATTTCCGGCTGATTTTCGGATGAAGCGGCAAATTGCGGTGTAGATAGTATTTGTCTGCAGTTGAACACAAGTTCCCACCATTGCCATTCGGTCCAGTCTTGAAATATTCATGAGCGGAAGTTTGATTCGCACCTCTCAGTGCCAACCGCTACCTGTCTCTCCGTGCCAACCGCTCCGGGAAAGTGGCACAAACGGCCCCCTAGACTCGGAACGTCAAAGAGCGCAACTAACAGGTGAATTCAATCAGCGTCCCCCGGGAACGGGTAGTGCTGTACTACCCGGGTACTAAACGGAGTCGGGTAATGCTCGTTATTATAATTATTACGGGTTTTGTAATAGCAAAATGTAGTGTTGGCCGATTTTAATTTCGATGTTGTGTCTCGTGTGAGAGGGTGTAAAGCTCTACACACATAGTATGTTAGAACATCGAAATAAAATTGGCCAATGGATGTATTTCATTAGGTTACATCACTTAGTAATAATGAACTAGAAATAATTGTAATAGTTATAGTTGTAATAATTGTTGTAGTAGTAGTATAGTATAAATTAATCTGCGAGCTCGCCTTGCTGTTACATTACTTGCCGCCACATATACCCGTGTGGCTGTAATGTAACAAGAAGGCCAGCTCGCTGATTTATCCGAAGTTAAGGATACACTGCGGAAATGTAACACATATTTAGGTAAATATTTAGTGCACTTCAATGGCAATAGTTGTCATAGAAAATTAACCTCGGTACAGTAACCGCAGAAGCGTGGCGATTGGCGCTCGCTATAGAGAAGAGGCTTTCGCCCAGCAGTGGGCTGATGTGGGCTGAGTATGATGAATTTATGATTGATGATTGACAGCAACCACAACCAGGTAACCGGGTACCCGGTTCGAATTGAGAGCATCAATCTTACTAACTCCGGATAATGGAGTGCGCGGTCAACGCCACTCCCAACTTCGAGCGCCGAATAATGGCCGCCAGACCGCGCTACGGTTATGAAATTGTTTCACTTAAACTGTGTCCCAAATGTGGTCGGCTGTCTGGTGCACTGAATCTGATCGGTCGGACTCGGAATTGAAAGTGGAATCGATGTTGAACTTTGAACGAAAAAGTCAGTTGACCGGATTGTTTAATCGACTGCGTTGTTTGGTTGACTGAATGTTTGCAGCAATATCTGTCAGCAGGTTAAAATTTCAAGGCACATGTTAGTATAGAGGCATAAATATTTTGAAAAAGTAGCTGCTTGAATTCGAAATAATGAAAGAGGTAGGAAGTAAAATAGCTTAGTGAGAAATCTTTGGAAATCGTCATCATTACGTAAATGCGTGAAACAAATGAAGTCGATTAAAAAGTAGGTACCCATAGAAATTGCTTGAAAAACGAACATCGATTGATTTTCATCTTTTACTTTTCGAACAGTAAACACGAACAAGGCCAAGTACCGAAACACCGCAGAGTTCCCGACAAAGAGGTTAAATAAAAGCGGGAAACTGAGCTATTTCGGTCCGAGGGTAAATAATAAATACGGCGGCAGAAGGGTTGGTCGCCATGATGGATGTGTGGTTTCCGGACAACAACCTATTGAAATTGTGGTCTGCAAAGAAAAATGTACGCTCAGAAATATATTGAACGAATGTCTGAGTACACATACACGATGACTTGCGTGTGTGTGGGTAATAAATAAGTACCAAGTATGTGTCGGACGATGAATGAATATGCGTTTGGAGAAGCGTTAGTTTTTTTCAGTTTTATAGGTTCGGGGCTTAGGTTTTATCCGGCGAGGATATTTAACTATTTCCAGTATCCTAGTGTAGGGCCAGCTGTTTACATAAATTTAAAAATATTTCGATAAAAAACAAATGTTGCTTTAATTATTTTTTACCATTTATTAGGGTTCCATACCCGAAGGGTGCCAAACGGGACCCTATCACTGAGACTTCGCTGTCCGCCCGTCCGTCCGTCTCCGTCTGTCACCACCAGGCCGTATTTCATGATTCACCATGGTAGACAGTTGAAATTTTCACAAATGATTTATTTCCGTTGCCGCTATAACAAAAATACTAAAAAACAAAAGAAATTCAATATTAAGGGAGGCTCCCATACAACAAACAAACATGATTTTTTTTGCTCATTTTTGCTCGATATTGATAAATAAGTAGTAGCAGGTAGACGCTGAAAATGTTCAAGATAAATTGAGTATATTATTTACTTAAAAAATAAATAATTAAATTAAAATTAAATTAATATTTAAGTGGGGCTCCATACAACAAAAGTTTTTTATAGATAATGGTACGGAACCCTTCGTGCGCGAGTCCGACCCGCACTTGGCCGGTTATTTTCTATAGCTGTACCATTACCAACCTGCCAAAACACACTCGATATTTGACATATCCCTTCTCGCTACCAATAAATTGGATTCTCCTTTTAGTTAGTCATCCACTGCTCGTTTCGCGCATTTTTCGTCGCGAGTGCGTCGTGCTTCAGCTCTTGAGACGGGCACTTACTGTAATGGAAACTTAACATTATAAATTTCCACCGCTCTAAGAGCTTGTCACACGCTCCCATGTATCTTCGGTGCGTGGAATATTTTCTTGCAGGAATAGTAGAACGTGGTCATTTTGTAACCGACTTCACAAAAGAAGGAGGTTAAAATTCGTCGGTTTTTTTTAAGTATGTACTCCGATTGCGCCTAGACGGATGGACCGATTTGGAAAAAAAAAATTGTTTGAAATGGCTTACCTTCCAATTGGTCCCAATGACACCAGGTCAGGATCTGATGATGGGATCCTGGGGAAATCGAGGGAACTCTTCAAATATTATAGGCAGACCTATAGTGATTTTTGTGTTTTTCATAATAACTCGTGATAAGCCTAAAATTGTGATGCGGAATTGATGATGAAGACCGAACATGGCCACCAGAAATGCTCAAAACTAGGTAAAATACAATGGCTGACGGGCAACGTACAGCCTAAACCAGTGGACCTAGAGCCATGAAACTTTGTACAGGGGTTCCTTATTTAGCGTAGGGTAGCACTGTGATGGGATTTGACGAATTAATTCCCCAAGGGGAGGGGGGGAATAGGGGGTTACAGTTTGTATTAAACTCAAAAAGCACTTGACATTGGTTTCTAATCAAATAGCGTTATTTTTTAAGATTTTTGTTTCAACTATAAAAGGTTTGTTTTAGGGATTAGGATGTTTAAATAAGGTCTGTTAAATGACGCGATAGGCTAGACTCTCTAATGTTAACGACCTCTATGGCGCTGCGGTGGCCAAGCGAGTGTGGTCCCGGGTTTGAAACTGGCTGGAGAAGAAGAACCGAAGAAGAAATAACCACCGAAATCGAAGAACAGGAAACCAGGGCAATTATGTTGAGTTCCTACTTTACGAGTTTTTATGCCTCCGGTCCTGAATGTTTATATTTGTGATGAAGTTTCTGGTTCCCACGACACGGGGTATCATGTGTGGTGAGGTGAGGCTACAGGAAATGAATTTGCCTGATACAAATATTTATATTTATGGTGTTTCTTCATTCTGATCGTCGTTACGGTAATCCTAAGAAATATAAAACTTTATTTGCTTATCATCGTTACATTTGGTCGAGATCCTTGCGAAATTTCATTGTTTGCTCTGAATAAATTCGCACCGCTCAACGTTTGATTTCGTTTATTCTTCAAGTCCAGGCTCAGGTCATCTAAAACCAAGAGGCTATAAAACGATAAAGTTACTTCCCATTACATCCCGAAGTATTTGAGCTTTTGCCTGCATCGCCACTCGGTAAACGAATCCAATTTTTTCGCGCTCTAAAGCAATAAGACAAAGGGTTAAACATATTTTCACTCTGTCGGCGTTTTCCCAATACCCACATTTCTGTTGTTCGAGCGCTCGCCGATAAGTTAAATGAAAAGCAAGTTTCGATTGTTTCAGGCCGCCCAGCCGAGCGCCCGTGCCACGCCCGTTTAAAAAAAAAGGAAACGTCAAAAAACAGCGGGAAACTCCACGCACGGTTGTTAGCAATTTTTCGCGGAATAAAATTGCCACGTGAATCTATATAAAAGTTGGAGTGGCTTTTTGACAAAAAATACTACATTCTTCTATGACCGCAGTCGTGAAAAAATAATAAACTGTATATTTTAGGGTCCCGTACCAGAGGAAGCCAAATGGGAGAGTACTCCACTGTCCGTCATTAACTCATGCATACCGTAATAAAAAAGTTGAAACATTAAAAAAATATGATGGAATATGTATTGTTTAGCTGCTATGTGTCTTGCGGTGCAGCAACAAAATACAGAAAAGGGAGCCCATACCTACCTATACAAATAGACATCTTTATTATTACAGTTTTTGTTTAGTAGGGTATTCTACGGAATCCTTCGTGTGTGAGTCCGACTCTCACTAGACAGATTTTCATCACATTTTTTTTTCTGTTTCATTTCATTTCCTTTGCCAAGTGAACATAAAGGCGAAGTGTATTTCTGGTAAAATCTAGGTTTTTTATTTATTAAAAAAGTAAGCAGCGTTATAACTCCACTTGGCTTATTGTTCTAAGCTAGCCTAGCATTGGAACGAACCCAACTTAATGTAACATGTTTTAAATAAAAAAAAATAAAAAAAATGTCTCGATGAATTCTAAACCTCCTCCTTTTGTGAATTCTTACTTGAGAATGATAAGTTAAATTAAAATACATGCATAGAGTCATGCCATTTATCATAGGGCGTGGAAAAAACACTATTGTCTACACGTTTAGCCATTAGAGTTAATACTTAATTAGAAATATTTTGAAAGCCAATTTAAACCTACCTAACTTTCCTATACTATAACGTCTGGAAATCAGGAACTAACCCGATTCCAAGTAAAACTTAATTATTTCTAATAAATGATTATTGTTCCTCAAACCTTTCAATTAAGAAAACAAATCTAATTAAGTTCTAAACAAACAACGCCAAAACCAATAGATGTTAATTAAATTAACTTGTGACTGGTGGTGGAATCAAACTTCCTTCTACCTACTTCGCTCGCTGAAACACAGACATAATATGTCTGACAACATTGTGACTATTTCCCTTTATTCCCATAATGTAATCTCTAAGCAGTTACATACCTACTTACTTATTACTTAGGTATCTCTTTTCACATCAAAGTATACATTCCAAACCCCATATCTTTTTTAACTTCCTCACAGCAGCACATCAAACTGAACGAAAGTGTCGAATGAAACTTCATGCTATCCATGTATTTACTTGTTCGAATTTTTAGTACACTATTCCGTAAGTAATGTCTTTGTTGATGTCTCTCCATTTGACTTGAGTAGCTGTTTGAAACAACTATTCAACTTGCCATAATAAACGGCGCCAAAACCGCAACGTAGGTTGGCGTTGTAGCCTGGTACAGGTCGCGTAAATATTCTTGGCACCTGAGTACATTACATAGTACAAACTAATTATATATTTGGAATAAGTACCGCAAAGCCGCAGACCTATCATTTTCAAATAGTTGCGCAATCTTTTGTTTTGCTCGTCTCAGCAATATCTCAAAAGTTCAATAAATACATTGCTCAGTACCTACGACTGTAGCAATTTCGTTCCAAATACAATCACAATAAAGAACACAAACAACATTGCGTCACGCATTTTCCTATACGGTGTCCCAGAGGCACAATAAAGAAACAAATAAACAAACCTTCAAGAAAGTTAACATTTTGTTTGTGACACCAACAGGAAACCGCGTCGTCTTGTCTCTCAAACGAAACTTTCCAGCAGTTCGCAAGAAACTATGGCATACGAAAACATTTCAGCGCAGCAGACGCATCAAAACCCCAATATCGTCGAGGCCGTCTATTTCATATTTACCCGCAATTTTTCAAACAAACTTACCGAACTTAGAGCTTCCTAACTGCGCCAGTTCCGAAGATCACAAAGTTGTGGACCGGCGGCGGCGGCGGCGCTGCCTGACTTAAGTTGGTGGCTTCCGTACACATCGGATATGCGGATAGCGTCAGTTCCAAACTTAAAAAGTTGTCCGCTTAACTTGACATCGAAATTACAGGGTATGTCCGGTTCCATCCGGTTCCGAATTGCTGTTTGCGAGGTGGAGGGTTAACGATCTTTTTTTCCGTACTTAAGTAATGTAAAAGAAGAATGTAGTTTTATTGAATAACTGGCTAAAAGTAGGCAGTGCCTCTGCCACTCGAATGGAAAACGACATGATGGTATATCACGTTATTACAGCATAATTGAAGAGTAACAAATTATGAGAAATTGAAGTTTTTTCTGCACTATTTTCTCTATAGGTTATGCCTCATGTTTTAATGCCGGCGCCCCGTATCAAAGAAATTGTTACTGTTTGCTGGCAAACGCTTGTTAAAGAAGATGATAAAAACCAATAGCAGCAGGTCTTCACACTCAGATATAAAAAAGCACTATAACTACTATTGTAATACAATGGACCAACAAAACCAAGATAGCTACTTCAAAGATACCAAAGTTTTAAGCAAACGAGATCTCGAAACATTCGGCAAGCAAAGGAAACTGCATTGGTAGTTACCACTAAACATTGTTAGACAAGGTTGTAAATAGGTCTGGTTGTTTCGAAGTTAAGTTCGAGAAAGGTGCTTATAAGCATACCTATTATAATGAGAGCTGCAGATATTCGAAACTACATTGGGTGGAGAAGAAATGTATAGGTGCATAGTTTTGCCACAGAAGTGTTTTGCCACTAGTTATTAAATCTGAAGAAAAATTATATAAATTTAAACGCTTATGAAGCACTTATTGGATGGCCTGTCAAATTCTGATGGGATATAACAACTATAGGTAGATTTAACACTGTTATAGAGTTATTTGATCTCATTCATTCATTAGTCATATAAAATGATTGAATAAACTTTAGAATTGCATAACCCCTTCGTCGACACATCTTATCTATTGCTCTCCATTGTTCGGTTGTTCGACCGGTGTGCTTCTGAGAGAGAACCAAGTTAAGCGAGTATAGTTAAGACTGTCTACCCACAGACAAACTGCGAAATGCGGTTTTGTGGGAGTTTTATAATGTGCTACTGTAATCTTATTGAATAAAGATTTTTTTAATTGAATTGAATTGAATTAAAAAAAAACGTTTCATTTCCGGTCACTCCAAGTTCTTTTTTTTGCCTGTGTTTTACTCAGGTTTCAAAGTATTATTAAATATTTTTAACTGAAGCTTCCGAGACACAGTGCACCCAACCTACATTCAGCTAGTAATAACTTTCAACATTCATTCAATTACGCGACAACACACGAAGTTTGTTCTCCATCCAGTGTTCTCCGACATCTACTCGAACTACTGTAGAGTTCAGCTACTTACAAAACAAACTAATGACAACTGCCGCGAAACCTACACCGATTTGTCCAACTCAGAGGCAACAAAACAAAAAGTTGGACAAGCACTTTTCTAAACAATGTGTCAGTGGAGATAGCGGGGGAAATGTGTTGTTATCATGTGACCACAGGACGAATTGTTTAAATATAGCGACTATTTCGAATACGAGTTAAGACTGTTTTCTGAATATCTGGAACACGATTCTCGCGCTTTCGATATACGGATATCGAGACCTATATTGACAGATTCCTATAGAAAATCACTCGATATAGGTGTAGATATCGTATATCGAATGCGCGAGAATCATGCTCCTGGACATATCATTATCAGCCTGTCAGTGGAACCCACCGTTGAGAGGCCTCCTCATATTATGTATGTACTTCTTGATTCATAATTCGTATCATTACGTACTACATAAAACTTGTCTTCGGCAGCTCCATAAATTGTATAGTACTCAAAATTATTCCAAGAATAGCGTTAAATCTCATTCCATCTGTAAGACCTTAGCCACAGTTGTGTCTAGCCAACTTTGGAATAACGGCAGATAAACATGCTTTATGGAATTCGGATAAGGGCTAAAACCACTCCACAGATGTGTAAGGGGCTAATAAAGATTTTGGACGATATTTTTTGTTATATTTTTCTCGGCTGTCAGAAATTATTGGAATCACCTACGTGACTTTCATATGAAATGTGAAAATCGTAGGAATCACGACAAGAAGAAGGAAGGTACGGAATGGCTTAATCAAGATATAGGTTAAAGCAGAAGGAATATTAAGATGGTGGGCGAATAAAAACGAATACTATATTTAATTTATTATACATTTGGAGTTGAGCCATACTCCAAAAATATAAATAAATGAGCTTAAAGTATTCGTATCCAACTAAAACACCTGTGCCTCTCGTTCTTAAACACATGTGCCTCTCGTTCTTAAACCTACAAAACATTTTAAGTGTTCATTAATATTTTTTAAAGGATTCTATAAAATTTTAAACAAACAAGACATTGGTGTATTCAACTTGCTATATTAAAAAGCTTTCGAGTCGCGATATTAAAAGCCACACTCTCCACCATCAGTGGAAATACTTCGGTCTTTTATTTGGAATTTTCAGAGCAAACATTATTGCGCGGGAAATTGATATGAAATGAAACGAAGAGAGACCGACAGACACTTGTTACATACAAAGATCTGTAGAGAATAGATACGTACGTAGAGCTTTTCCAAACTGAAATAACGCACCTAACTCGTTGATTTGCGATGTGTGTGTGTGTGTGAATGCGGTAGTGGGGCGTGTCTTTTCAGTTTGAACAAGCTCTACTACTTACTATCATGTGAACTTAGCTCAGTTTTGTTTGACAAATCCGTTTCCTTTCAAATCCAAATTGCAGTCGTTTTAAATGACTGCTTGTGTAAATTAATCGCTGTTAAATGATTGGTCAAACGACATTTTTAATTGAATACTAGTTTGAAAAAGTTTGCGGCTACAGATAAATAGAAGTAATAGCTGCTTTTGATTCGCACGAAACAGGGTATCCTATTATGAGGCCAGAACCAATGTAAGCGTACCTCTTTAAAACTCTAGTTTATGTAAACTAAGTTATATTCGTATTTCTAGAGAGGCGATGTTGAACTGGTTAACATCATTGATAAATCAGCATTGCGTGCAAATAAGAAATATTTAATATCTAACTTAAGACGGTGCCCTAGGCAAAAACAGCCTTTAGAAAAACAAATATCGCTCGGAATGACGAGTATTATTGCTGTATGTTTTTTCACTAAATTGTTTATCACGATTGTCAGCGTGACTTTGCTTTCCCTAAACGTTATTTTATTAATTTTGCTCGATAGAAAAGTCTCCTGATGTTGCCAGAAAATCTGTCTGTCACAATGTTTTAATTTAAAATTTTGCACCGCATCTCAATTTGTGTTCTTGATATTTATCTAATCATTATAAAAATGGCACAGTATGTTCCTCAGTTAGACTATAGCTTGGCTTTAACATTTTTTTATTTTTTTCTTTAATTTCCTCTAAAAACAAGCTAAAGATGAAATTCTAAGATTTTGATTGCCCATAAGATGACGATGAAAGATGAATACCTACTCACCAATAAATAAAGCGTTAAAAGCCATCCGTGTTGGCAGACGCATCTTATCTAAGCCATACGTGTTGGCAGACGCATCTTATCTAAGCCATACGTGTTGGCAGACGCATCTTATCTAAGCCATACGTGTTGGCAGACTCATCTTATCTAAGCCATACGTGTTGGCAGACGCATCTTATCTAAGCCATACGTGTTGGCAGACGCGTCTTATCTAAGCCATACGTGTTGGCAGACGCATCTTATCTAAGCCATACGTGTTGGCAGACGCATCTTATCTAAGCCATACGTGTTGGCAGACGCATCTTATCTAAGCCATACGTGTTGGCAGACGCATCTTATCTAAGCCATACGTGTTGGCAGACGCATCATATCTAAGCCATACATGTTGGACAACGCATCTTATCTAAGTTAGTTCCAAAGTAATTCAAGATGCCCCATCCAGTGTATTATTTACGTCGACTGTCGATGTCGCACATACATAAATGTTAATTGTACAAGCCAGCTTTATGACGAAACGCTTTTACGCCAATTGGAAACAGCTCATGGTTTATTCACGGCACTATTTTGTCCAACAAATGGTGTTTTTGAAGTGATGGAATTCTGCGGAAACCTTCGTAGTACGGTCGCCTGCGCCTAAAAGTATACAAGCAGTATAAGCTGGATTCACTCGTTAATATGACCGCCCGTATACTTCAGACGACCGTACGATATACTGCTCAGAAATAACTTCGATGACTTTAAGATATTGTATGAAGATGGTTTTGATAAAACCAAGGAGCTTCATTAAACAAAAAGGTACAAATAATTATGATGTACCCTTTTCTAACACCCTTTTATTAGGTCGTCATGTAACTAAATACTTTTGTATGACGTAATATGCAGGTAGTTCAGATGGTCATACAATGCAGCTCGAAGATGGCTGAGAGTGAGAGTCCTTGCTTTTGTAAAACAATTGAAGTTGGGCTTATTTGCTTGATGATTGACGAGTGATATCCTTAACAAAGAAGCTAAACTTCCACTTTCAAAATCCACTTTCATACTGTTGTAGATATTTAATATACTCGTAGTCTGAGCTCGAATTGATTACAAATCATAACCAAAAATTTTTCGAACAATTTTGAAACAGGTACAAGCAAATAAGTTAAGTTAACAAGTCCTTTGATGTGAAAGTAATGGCCACTCAGATTGTCTGGCATATAGGCCTGCTCTTTCGAACGCGAGTCAACAATGTTGTTTGAATAACTCTGACATCTCCATACTCAGTTAAGCAAAAATACACAACTAAATGGAATGTATGTAATCTTATCTAATAACAATTTATTTAAATACTTATAGGTATATCTAGGTTTACAATTTATTGAAGATAATCCTCCATTGTGTACGGGCACATATTAATAAGGTCAAAGAACAATGATTACTTGCGTTTAAAGTGGTAGGCCTTACACGTTTACAACAAATTAATTACTGCTATAAACTTCATTGGAGTTTTGATTGATGAAAGCAAACGTTCAAGTTTATACTTCGTTATCGTAATATTTAATTACTGTCAATTTTGTTCATTTTTGACAGACATTTGCGATTGAAAGGGAAAAGCCGAGGGAAAATCTGTTTTGATATTCTGAATGACGGGAAATTCAATGGAATTGTTGTTTAATTCTGAAAGTTGCTGGAATCATGACAGATCTCTGATAAAAAGTGATTATAAATAATTTGTTTCAGTATAATTGAATTTTATTTACCTATTTATTAAATACTAGCTGACCCGGCAGACTTCGTACTGCCTCAATTTAATATGAACTTTATTGAATAGCAATAAAGTTCAAATTGACTCTAGAAAACGTTTGTATGGGAAATAGAAAAGGGCTGTTTTTAGGGTTTTCCCGGAAATTATTCGTTTTTTTCTCGCCTTTTAAACCTTCCCTAGACTTCCACCAACATTTCAAGACTAAAATAAGATAAATCCGTTCAGCCGTTCTCGAGTTTTAGTGAGACTAACGAACAGCAATTCATTTTTATATATATAGAAGATAGAAGATAGAAGATTAACAGGCACTTGTACACACCCTCTCGCTCCGACTTCTATTTTTCTCCATTGTAAGTTTTATGAGAGTATACCAATTACATATGTTTACACAATTATCGAGCTAAACATTAAGGGCCCCGTACACGTTCAAGCATGCTTGACAAGTATGTTGGTCAAATTTCACGTTTTCATCAAGCAACCGCGATAACGATCAAGCAAAATGATCAAGCATGCTTGACAAGCATGTTGGTCAATTGTCCATGAGAGTATACCGATTACAAGTATGGCTGACTTCTCTTACACGAAAATCGAAAATATTAGATGTGAACAAAGACTTTTACCAGTTCTCTATTACAAAAGGATCAAAGATAAAACGGTTTGTATGTATGTGTGGGCGCACGCGTTCATTGAAATAAAATCTGTAAAAGCACGTTTCAGTAATTTCATAAGGATTAAAATAGCGGCGCGTGCACTCAGGGGATTAAAATGTATTTTTTTCGTGTACTGACGCTGGAACTGGACTGATTCTCGTAATGTGAATGTAGGTGTCCCATTTCATAAGTTCAGTCTCAGTCAGTCAAATGTGCTGATTCAAGATAATGTATACTGAGCGGCAGAAAACTAAATGACATGCTGCTCAGGTATGTCAACAAAAGTGTTAATTAAGGTATGTTTAATTACACTGTTTGTAGTCGTAAGTTAGGTTAGATTGTACATATTGTATTGTAGATTATTTTAGAAGGGTCATTAAATCATGAATTGATATTCAATAGGTACAAAGAAAAGAATAAAAAATTAAAGTATGTTTAGATAAAAACTGGATATAATATTATTATGGTATGTGCAAACAAAGGAGGTACCTCCTTCAACTGGTATCACACCAGATACTAGTAAATACCCCGTGTTCAAATGGTTTCACGCTCGCTTTTCACGCAGGAGATGCGGGTTCGAATTCGTTTTTACCGTGTACCAAGAGTCCAAAAGTCTAAATCATACAGAAAGGGCGGTGATGGAAAATATCGTGAGCGATAACCTTCATAACTCTATAAGCGGCGATGGGGTAGCCCACGTCACGCAAAATAACTGAAAGTGTGTACCATTGTGCCTCTGCCACCCCGTATGGGAAAAGGCGTGACGCGACATTACTTATTTTTAACCGACTTCCCAAAGGAGGAGGTTTACAATTCGTCCAGATGTTTGTTTTTTTTTTTTATGTATGTTCCCCGATACGATAAACGGATGGACCGATTTGGAAAATTATTTTTTTATTTGAAAGGGTTTACCTTCCAATTGGTCCCATTGACACCAGGTCAGGATCTGATGATGGGATCCTGGAGAAATCGAGGGAACTCTTCTAATATTATAGGCAGACCTATAGTGATTTTTGTGTTTTTCATAATAACTCGTGTAAATGCACATGGTAAGCATAATATTGTGATGCGGAACTGCTGATGAAAACCACATATGGCCACCAGATCTGCTCAATACAGGTACAAATACAATGCGTGGCTGACGGGCAGGCAACGCATAGCCTAAACCGGTGGACCTAGAGCCATGAAACTTTGTACAGGGGTTCCTTAGTAGCGTGGGGTAACATTGAGATGGGATTTGACAAAATTAAGTCCCCAAGGGGGGGGGGATAAGGGGTTGCAGTTTGTATTAAACTCAATCTAATCAAATAGGGTTTGTGGAAGTCGGTTTTTTCTAAAGTTTACTTTTTGTTTCAATTATTAAACATAAAAACTGTATAAGGAGTAGATAACACGTTTAAGTGGTGATCAAGAACATGAAACTCTGTTCGTAATTAGATGCCAGTAAATAAAAATAAAAAAGTTACGTGTCATTTACTAGAATGTTGCCGATGCAGCCGCCGTTCTATGATTGGGATCTGCAGCACGTTCTGTTGACACATCCTCTGTCCGCTCACAGGTCAAGCTCTAAAGCCTCCGAATATTCGCGATTTTACCATAAATACAGCTTAGCTGACACGCATTTTTTACCTGAAAAGGAAAAAGAAATCCTTAGAAGAAGATCGGTCATTCATTACCACTATAAAATCTATTCATCGCATCGCTTTACTTTTTCAAATTCATTTAATCATTGAAACATGGTAACACACAGACATTAATAAAACAATCTGAATAAAATTATACCAGCAATAAAATAGGAAAAAAAAACACACTTACAAAACTAAACAATTTGAAAATAAAATCACTTTAAAACAAACAAAACAATCATTGGGGTTAGGGTAGTAAGGATCACTATGTGGTATTGTGAAAGTACCGAGACAGTGAAATGGCCCTGACTCAGCAATGTCACAGACGAATCTGTGACTCTGGGCTTCTGCCGGTCCAAACCAAACCCATACATTTCTGACATTTGTAATGATAACATCTTCTATTTATTGTACGAAGTAAGGCAATATTAGAAGTGGAAGAAGAACATATTAGTTTAAAAGCTTTATCTAGCAGTTGTCTACAGAAACACGAGATGTAGTCAAGTTCTAGCCATAACTATAAGTATCAATACTGGCAATTGATCGGAAACTGGAAGTAAATGTGATGGAATTAGCAAACTAGATTGCACCGGGGCGATGTCCGAAACAGAGCGATGTTCTGCTTAGACTTAATACATTGAATTGCACAAAACAAAAATAAAACAAATCCTAAAGATTAGAAGCAAATGACAATCCTATGAGATTCTCGCCTGTAAATAAATTAGTTAAGCGACAACTTTTTTTTAAAAATTGTTTCGTGCAACTCAGGGTTATATGCACACATTATAAATTAAACACAAGTTATTTTTTGTAAAAGATTTTTAAGCGATTTATAGCGGTTTTTAACATTATAAAAGTGATTTAGGTATTAGATGTAATTTTGAGAAAACTGTCTAGCTTTTCCTGACAGTTTCTGAATAATTTGGCAGATTAGACCAGCTGTCTAAATTCAATAGAGCCCTAATTTTCCACCGCCCGCCCTCACACACAAAGGATAACAACATTGAATGGAGCAGACTGGTCCTGTGTAGATAGATTTATTATACTCTAACTAAGGTGTCATGATATCTCCATACAAATTGAATCATTTTACATGACGCTGTCGCCACTTCGTAGTGTGAAGTACCTAGTCGTAAAACCCCTCCATTAAACCGCACTGAGCCAGCGTGGTGGAGTATGGCCCAATTATTATTATAATTTGATATTTTGATCACTGCTCTTATATTAAAGTTTCATATGTAATTATTATTGTACAAATATTTACATACAGTTTGTATCAATAGACTTATTACAGGCATAAAATATAAACCTGTATTATATAATTAATTATGTTTTAGGTCTGCCCTCTGTCTGCCATTTGGGCATGTAAATAATGAAATGATAATGGCATTAGATGTAGTTAGATGCAGCTAATGCACCTACTTTGCGTGTCTTGTGAGTGCTTTGCAGTACTTTGCACCTCTTTTTCTTCCTAAAACGAGCACGTGACGTCATTTTTGGTAGTAACAAATTGACGCGCTTGGTTCTATCGTCGATCTTGGCGTCGTCTATCTTAATCTATGGTCTGTGACGAATACCGTAAAACTTGTATTTTGAGGTCTATTGTGTGGTGTATCACACAAAAGACCTGAAAATATCATCACATAGCGTCATGCCTTTGGATGATACAGAAACAATGTTCCAATGTTCAGCCAGGGGGGCAATTGTGGCGCTAGCGAGATCATGTCTATGGTCGAAATATCGATTTTAAGATACCGCAATCTCTATCAAAAACAAGAAAAAGCTATTCTTACAACTAGCCTCTCGACCAACCGAGATATCTCGACCCGATTTCAATCGAAATAAAAATTAATCGAGGTCGTTTTCGACGGATTTAGGCGGTATTAAAATCTGGGGTAATCTCGACTGGGGAGTTGATCTTTATTTTATTTATTGGTTGTACCTTAAATATACATATATAGATAATTACATACATAAAAAGTACTCTTAAACCACTAGATAGCGCGAGAATCGGGGGCGAGATATATACTGAATTAACTCAAAACAGGCTTAAAATATCAGCTATAATAACATAACTAATGCATTTGATTTAGACCGAGTGTTAATATCACACGAGCGAGCGTCATGTCATGACATTAAAACCATTTAATAATTAACACTCCGGTTTACATCCCGCATCGTGCGTCACGCAAACTCGGTGTTATCATTAAGGGCATTCACACTTGTCTTAATACTATAATGTGACTATAAATTATTGTTTTTTTTTACCTTATTTTCATAGCCAAGAAATAATAAAAATCTGTCATGTTAGCAACAGAACTGCTAGATCGCAGAAAATAATGAAAATAATTAGTTTAATGCTCTATCAATATCGGTATACTTTCATATAAGGACATAAGCCGAACAAACTTACAATGAAGAACATTAGACGTCGTCGGAGCGAGAGGGTTAAAATATTAGATAAGACTAAGATGTGATGATGATGTGAATAATAAACAAGGTAATAAAATATATTAAGTTATCCTAAATCTATCTTATCTTATTCTGTAGTGCCTCCCGTTAGGTAGGTTAGGTAGGCCCAGTTAAATTCACAAGTCGTCCAAATTGAACGTTCGATATGCCGGTAACATGGTATTATGTTATAATTTCCATAAATTGAATCCTGGCTAATGGCCGCAACCTGCATATTCAGGGGAAGCTCTACCAAGAATATCCCGATAAACTTACTATGGACGAGCACGAACATTTAAACATCGAGTGAGTTAACGTATCGAAGGAGTTGTGTGTGTGTGTGTGAAATTTAAGGATGTCACCTTACTGATGCTAAGGATATGCTAAAATTTCTATGATATGCGAAAGTTTCTTGGAACTCGGGTATAACGCACGTTTTTATGCTGACGTAACGACTTGGATAACATTTTATAATTCAAAGATTATTATATTACAGAGAGATATCGCCGTGTGAAGTCTCGAAGTCTCCTAAGTAAACGTAAACGAGAGTTCAAAAGTTCAAAGTGCTGTTTAAGGGTACTACAATAGGTTTATAAAACATTGTAGTTACTGTAGTCACACCCCAAAAACAACGAACAAAACCAGCAGAAGTATACAATTTCGTACCAGCAATGGACGGTATATTAAATCAACATAAAACAGTAAGCCCCAATATTCCCCTTTTGTTTGTTCATGCTTGGTCAATTTTGATTAATAATTAACGAGTTTACAGAATATAAAACAAATTCATTAGAGAAAGGTGTTTAGTTACAAAATTACAGAGAAATCTGCCACCGTTCTACGCTGGTCCGACGGAGGGCACAATTTGTATTATTCACTCAGAAACTCACTTCAGAAATTAAGTCCGATGACTGATGATGATTTTGATATATGCAAGCGACTAAAATGTAGTAACTATACTCCAAGCATTAAGCCACTTTAAATTAATTTCAATGTTAATAAACGTTGTGTAAGGAAGGAGTAGCACTGATCTGACTACTTATCTTCAATCTGAGAGTGACTAGTCTCAGAGTTAGAAAGTATTACCAACAGACTGGAGTGTTTTTATTAGCAAGACGGAAGGAGCTTGATCATAGTGTAGATCATTTTTGTCTTATTTTCAGTTCTCATTTAATAACTGAAGCTTTTGCATATCTCTGTAATATCATGGATGAAACAGACCACATAGTACCACCGGACCAACTAATCAAACAGTTTTACTTTTTGTTTTATAATTTCTTGTTTCTCTTTTTTAGGGTTCCGTACCCGAAGGATGCCAAACGGGACCCTATTACTGAGACTTCGCTGTCTGTCCGTCCGTCCGTCCTTCCGTCCGTCTGTCTGTCACCAGGCTGTATCTCATGAACCGTGGTAGCTAGACAGTTGAAATTATCACAGATGATGTATTCCTGTTGCCGCTATAACAACAAATACTAAAAATAAAAAAATAAAAAATATTAAGGGGGGCTCCCATACAACAAACGTGATTTTTTTTTTGCTCATTTTTGCTCGATATTAATAATGGTAGCAGGTAGACGCTTAAAATGTTTACAATATATTGAGTATATTATTTACATAAAAAGTAAATAATTAAATTTAAATTAAATTAATATTTAAGGGGGGCCCCCAAACAATTTTTTTTTTGCGGTTTTTTATAGATAATGGTACGGAACCCTTCGTGCGCGAGTCCAACTCGCACTTGGCCGGTTATTTTTACTTAGCCGTTAGGTGGTTCATCTGCTGAGCAAAGGCTTGTTTCACATTTATCTCATTTTTTATCACGATGATAAAATATACTTTATTCTACAGTAGATTGCAATAAAGCTTGAATTTTGTAAGGGTAGGTGTACATTTTGCTAACACCCTACTATTAAATAAATCAAAATGAATTGGTAATGTAACAAAGTAATTACCTAATTGACAGAACATTATTTATTTACCGCCATTTTCACCTCCCGTCACACAGCACACGTTTCGGAATTGAATATTTAATTACAGGAGGTCCGTGGTCTAGTTGGGTTCACGCTTGCTTCTCACGGAGGAGATGCAGGTTCGAAACCGATGCTGACCATGTACCCATGTATTAAGTATTAGTACTTTCTTCGGTCATTCCTAACGATATGTTGGAAAACAGCGCAGGAAAATTTTCATTACACCGTAGCCGCGGCGGCGATGAGCTAGCCCACAGTCACGTAAAATGGAGTATTGAATAACTGTCTAAAAGTGGGCACAATTGTGCCTCTTGCACCCCGTATATGCTTGCAGTTATTTGGTTAAACCAGACACTTAAATAACAACCTAGACCGTTAATTAAAGAACGACATTTAACTAAGTCACTAGAATTTTGATTTAAATAGTTAATTTTGGGTGTTAGTCTAGTGTTAGTTAAGTGTCTAATTTAACCAACCAACTGGGACATACCCATGAGATAAGTATAAGTACTGTCTTCGGAAATTCTAACGATATGATGGAAAACGGCGCAGGAAAATTTTAATTACACCGTAGCCGCGGCGATGAGATAACCCACTGTCACGTAAAATGGAGTATCGAATAACTGTCTAAAAGTGGGCACAATTGTGCCTCTGTGAGCCATTATGAGCAAAGGCGTGACTACAGTTTAGTTCACTTCAGTTCAGTTCAGTTCAAAATTTTTATTGACCATAAAATCATACATATTACTTAGTCAACGTCAATATAATATTATTATTTTTGTATACTACCGCCCGTTCGGAAGTTGTGGGCTTAGGGATGGAGCAAAGAAGGGCAAGAAACCTCCCCCGTACCTCTTTTAAAATATCAGAGCCCTAAAAATACAATGTTATGTATTTCTACTTAAGTCTAAGGAAATACACCGAGGAGAGACGTACTGACTCAGTCCATCGCCCCTCTTTGGATTTCTGTGCGCTGAGATGGTAAAGACCATGCAGTTCTGTCATCTAAATATTCTTTTACACTGTAATAAGACTTCTACATGCAATGCTATTAATTATTAAACGTCACTGTAGCATCACACGGCAAACTGTTTCGGAGTTAAATATTTAATTATCAAACTCCGCCGTGCTCCCACGTGCTTTTCATATAAACTAGACACAGAATAATTACATACAGCCTATCTGCTGGGAGGGCCACTAGAATGGCGGGCGGAATATTATTTTAGTTGAATTGGCTGTTACAAGGTTGAACAGATGTCAAATACATGTCAGAGTATCCCAAACACTCTACAGGTACCGCTATCCACGATGATGCGTGACGTAGCTATTTGCATCTTTGTCTTTTAGTAGAGTGCCCTGATGAAAAAGAAAGATGCAAATAGCTACTTCACTCGTCGTCATGGATAACTTAAAATTTTATACAATTCTACAAATCAATGTTTAACTATTTATTACAGATTTTGTATCCATCTTAAAAAAAATCTGTAGCGGCAATATAAATATGCACACTCTGTAAAAATTTCATGAGATACTGCCCGCTAACGGACAGACATACAGACGGACAGACGAACAGCGGGGGCTGTAACATAATCCGAAGAAATATGACATATTGTAACGAGAAGATTAAAAAAAAGCTATGGAGAAATACATAAAGTAGATGTTTCATACGCTGTTTTTTGGTGTAGTAATTGATGTGAAGAGTAATTATGAGTACTGATAAATTGAAAACCTTCAAGACAATTCGTTATGAATTTCGATCGAACTACGCAATAATCAAAAACCGGCCAAGTGCGAGTCAGACTCGCGCACGAAGGGTTCCGTACCATTATCTATATAATTGAAACAAAAAGTAAACTTTAGAAAAAACCGACTTCCACAAACCCTATTTGATTAGATTGAGTTTAATACAAACTGTAACCCCTTATCCCCCCCCCCCCCAGGGGAATTAATTTTGTCAAATCCCATATCAGTGCTACCCCACGCTACTAAGGAACCCCTGTACAAAGTTTCATGGCTCTAGGTCCATCGGTTTAGGCTATGCGTTGCCTGCCCGTCAGCCACGCATTGTATTTGTACCTAGTATTGAGCAGATCTGGTGGCCATATGTGGTCTTCATGAGCAGTTCCGCATCACAATATTATGCTTACCATGTGCATTTGCACGAGTTATTATGAAAAACACAAAAATCACTATAGGTCTAATCGGTCTAATTTTCCAAATCGGTCCATCCGTTTAGGCGCTATCGAGGCACATACATAAAAATAAAATTAAAAAAAACAAACATCCGGACGAATTGTAAACCTCCTCCTTTGGGAAGTCGGTTAAAAAAACCGCAAAAAAACACGTTAATTGTATGGGAGCCCCCTTTATATTAAATTTATTTTGTTTTTAGTATTTGTTGTTATAGCGGGATCAGAAATACGTCATCTGTGAAAATATCAACTGTCTAGCTACCACGGTTCATGAGATACGGCCTGGTGACAGACAGACGGACGGACGGATATCTTGAGATTTTAAGGTACTTTCCCTCCAGGGCCCATTCGTTTTTTCCACCCTGTATATGTGTGATCTGTTACTGTATTTTTCATGAAATACCCAAAAAGTTTTGTTCAAATTATCATCTTATGTCAGAATAACTTTGTAGCTAGTTGAAAAATAACATTTGAATTGATTCAAAGCTTGCCGCGCTTTTAGGGCCTTTAGTACCTACTAAACGCCGCCGTAAGCAGCACTGTCTACAACCTACTCCTACTGGAAAACGTGAGACACCCATCTACAATTTCCGTACAATGAGGTTCACTCACTCATTATGTCAATGTCATGCAGACTGCAAAACATCATTTCAACGCACCAAAGAGTATTTAATTAAAACATCACTGGCAGCCAAACTTGAAGTGGCCAAAAGGAAAAAATTAATTTCTGAGCTCTGAGATTTGTATGAAAACAAAAGTAATTAAAAACTATTAATTTTATAATTATTTTCTAAAAGTTCTACAGACTAAATAGAGACGTCGTAATTCATAAATTAATATTTAAAGTCTTTGTAGAAGTCCGGGGACGACATTGCCATATCATTTAAATTTAGTTTCATTAAAAGAAGGCTTACCTACCAAAACAAAATGGCCTTGGTATAAACTTTTCAAGCGTGTTGTGAAGACGTATCTTGTACCGAGACCACTTTCAATTTGTAATATCTCTCGTATTTCAGTATTTGTGGTTGGTGCGGCAACAGATATACACATTCTGTGATAGTGAAGTTAAGATATAATAAACACATTCTAATCACCCTACTGTAAGGGGCTGGGCCTGGTATTCCTTAATACAGATTATTACATAATCTAGCTAGGATACCAGCTCGTCTCTCATCCTAAATGTACCTCGTAATGTCTCATATTCTTGTACACCCTTAAAATATTTACTTAGTTTACTTACTTTCCTTCCTTCCTTCCTTTGTGAAAATTTCAGCTTTCTAGCTATTACGGTTCGTGCAGGCGGACCCGGTGACAGACGGACGGACGGACGGACGGACGGACGGACAGCGAAGTCTCAGTAATAGGGTCCCGTTTGGCACCCTTCGGGTACGGAACCCTAAAAAGTATTATTTAACATAAAGCCAGCCTAATACTACAATCTCGCTTGTTCCGTGGCCCCAATTTGATCAGGACTTGATTGGCGTTTAATTTAAGTAATTGCTTGTAATTTATGCTTAATAGTTACTTGAGTTATGATGTTACTTGAACTATTATTAAATAAATGAGCCGCTTTTAGTGCTGCGGTAGGCATAAGGTGCTATCATAGATTGGACACAGTTTTGAGTTATAGTTTTGAGGAAACAGCACTGACAATTTCGTGATAAATTATCGGATTTACTTTCTAACAAAATCACTTACACCAGAGTCTGTGCAGTGCTCAGGGGCATGTGTAAAGTATTAAAAAAAAATGCGATGATCTTGAAAACTATTGAATTATTTATTTAGCGTATGGTCGCTATTAGTGGTGGTTAATATAACGTAAAGCCGTTAAAAGCAGCACGTCATTTACTTGTACAAAAAGCGCGTGCTATTAGTCGAATCAGATAGAGCTATGTTATAATAACGAAACGGACCGACGACGACGCCATGCGCGCTGCTAGCGCCAGCGGACTTTTTGTAGTGTTACGTTAAAAATAGCACAGCGCGGCGTGATCAGTCCACAGAACATAATTACTCTGGATCAGTCGACCGGTTGCTCGTGACCGCGCTGGATGTTGCGTGATTTCGCGCGCTTTCTCGACGAATTAACAATGCGTTCGACGCGTTTGTTTCGTTATAACTTAGCGTGTAAATTAACATGCTAAATAAATTTAGCATATTGCATTTAGCATGTTAACAAAATATAGCCGTTATGACCACCACTAGTCGCTGTCGTCATCGTCACAATTTTTTTGATTTTTTTTTATGGGCAATAGCTGAAGCATATGATTTGATTACCCCATACATTTAAATATCCAATTTTCCTCATCACTCTTTGAAGACTGCCAGACTGCCTTCTCAATCCAGCCAGTTAATAAGTAATCTGATCCACTAAAGCCTGCCTCCAGCATACATTGCACGGTACCCATCAACCCACGCTAACGCAAGCCTACCGAGCGAGCATAGAAATCGGTCCATTGTTATAAAATCGATCAAGGGCAGTAACAAAAGACTGGGCCACTATTCGAGGCAGTTCCAGGATCTTAACGAGGCCTATTGAAGATCGACAATGGACGAGAAGATGGAATCTCACGTCCTAGCTACGAAAATGAAACGCGGTTACGGTGGAGCTAATTAGGTAAGTTTGCCGGGCAAATTATTTGCAAGCGGCTTGGCTGGTTGGTGTGGCGGAAACGGATGGAGCACGGTATTACCGGAAGTCAAAATAAATGATTATAATGCATTTATTGAAGTAAAACTTCTTGGGGCACGGGGGTAAAATTTATTTAACCTCTCAACTGTGGGTTATTCATATAATTGCTTTTCAATCGCTACTAGCCGGGTGCTATCACGAGTGGCTAAGAAATGTAACGGAAATTGGAATCGGTGACGTCAGGGTCGGCTGAAGACTTTTAAAACCGCAACTATTTTCAATACGGTTTTTAACTAATCAGATAAGATAATAATACATTCGTACAATAAAGAATGTTAATTAGTGAGAGAAAAACCTGATGAAACGTTAACAAATAAAAATTATTTTAAGCATTCTTCCACGAGTTCTTGATTTCCGGTATGGCCAAAACCAGTGACGTGACCAAAAACTACTTCGTTCAACCTCTTTGTTGGAACCGGAACTTATGTTTGACAGTTGTGCGATGCGATCCATACAGTTTGTAAGAAAAGAGTTTCATCAATGTCACACGGGTCGATATGGATTTCTAAAATGATGAACGAATCGTTTTGTGGCCGGTAACTATGGAATAGGTACCTAAAACGCGCTGCGTAGTCGCGCAACGGGCAGCTAGTAATCGCATAAAGTCACTTAGAATCATCCAAATGTGATATTTAGTTTTCAAGCAAATTCCGATGTGATGGATGGCTGCATTAAGACTTCTTGAAAACAATAAGTAGGTACCTAGAACTGTTCTAAAGCCACTTTTTATTATATAGTGCAGTTCAAGTCACAAATTAGCAGTTTAGCTACTAAGTACGTGTTATACCTACCTATTTAATGTTTATCTGTAGTAAACGGCCAAAGCGAGGTCTACAGCTTACAGAGCCATAAGTTTAATGGCTTATTGTTTCGCTTATTTGTTTGTATGTAATTTTTGTAATACATATTTTAAAGTTGAATTGTTGTTATAACTGTTGAAATTATACGATTTTGATTTTAATAAGCTTTTGTATTTTAAAGTTAATGCTTCATGCCAGTCAATAATGTTGAAGTAAAATATCAAAATCGAGGTATGTCGTATGGCGGACTAAGGAAATGTCAAGAATAAAATTAAATAAGAGTTACGTCATCGCTTCGCGATGAAGTAACCCTAAAAAATCCTAGCAAAGTAGGTATGTATAGGTTAGCGGGGGTAGCATAAGGCACGCCAGTCACCCCAGCCACGCATTTTGTCACAATTTAATGTCATATCATAATGAATGCGCGCTATTTTATGGAGAAACATCATTGAGACGCGAAAGGAGTTGGCAATTTGGCAAAATGACTGCCCCAGACATGTACAAAGACTTCTCAACAGCCAATTAATAGCATTTAAATATTCTCTCATAAATTACTGCGTCTTTAGTTAGTTTGTAGAACTTGAAGGAAATGATTAAATAATTAAGAGTTGTCACTTCATACTCTATGATTCCGCCATTGATTAGTGACTTTTGCCATCGTTAAAAATAACATGCAACATAATTGCCAACTAGCAAAACTGTTGAAAACAGTTGGTTTCCAGAGGAGTGGCTAGATGGCGTTATGTTGCATGTTATTGCAAAATGGTGCTTATTTCTAGCGACGGCAAAGGTCACGGAATCATATTGGAATCACGGAGTATTGAGTAACAACTCTTATTTACCTATATTTAATAATTTTTTTCTTCAAGTTCTACAAACTAAATGCAGACGCAGTAAATTAAATTTATGAATGAATATTTAAATGCTATTGGCTGTTGAGAAGTCTTTGTACATGTCTGGGGCAGTCGTCCATATATTGATTTAGCCATCTTTTTTGTCATTTATCTGCGCGACTGAGGTGAGTGGCAAGCCTTATGGTAGCCCCGCAGGTACACATTAACTTGGAATAGTTGAAAATACGTACTCGATCAATTAAATAAAGGGACTGGGCACAGAGACAAGCAAAGCAATGCATACATTTGAGCGAGACGGCTTAAAGACGTGACTTCAGATGGTATATAATCTGAGCGAGATGCAAATAGTAGTGACACTATTGAATGAGTTAAGTATATCACCACGAGCGCGACAAATTGTAGATAAGGAATGGTGGGAAATAAATGACATGACGTATTAAAAGTAAGTACAAGTATAAAATAATTTCAAATAATCGGACGTCTGAAACATAAAAGTAACTTGAAGCAGAGATTGAATCTCAAAATTGGAAATTTAAATCTCTTTTAGTATAGGTAGGTATAGGTGTATAGTATAGGTACCACTTAATGATCTAGCTACAGAAGTTTTACTTCTAACACGTGTACGGTGCTACACGCGTATTTTTTTTTTAAACAGCTTGTGTGCTCAAGAGTTCTATTGTTATGTAAATACTTGGTTTGGAATAGTTTGGATGCTTTTCTTTATGATTTTTGATTTTTTAATATCCTTCTGATTTGAATTGGATTAGAGCTTAAGGCCATTACCGAACCGAGGATTCATCAGTTACATCCCAGTGTCAGAGGGACGGACGGACCGACAGATTGTTCGTTATTACGGGAGGCTTATTATACGGTATCCCAGAGAAGACATGTGAAATGACGTGTCTCTATAGATATAAATAGGTGCAGCTTATACAGCCTATGTTTTAAAGATTCCTTTAGATCCAATTCTATGATAACAGTGAACGTTTTCAGTTGCACGTGAGTGTAATTACAAACCTTTCAAATCAGAAAAAACGTAATCTCATTTAGGAAGTTTACTTCAAAAATCGATATTTGGCCAAGTTACAGGAGACTATGCATCGCACAAAGGAACGCATTTTGTCTAGCCTAGACATAGTAGCAGTTTGACAGTTACAAGCTTCCGGATATTGGGCGCAGATCTTCTTTTGTGCCTCCCATACTACACGGCCAGGCTTTCAGCTGTCTAGACGATATCTGAACCTGAAATGGTATAGGGAGAGAGTTGATAGTAATATTCAATTCTTTACTGCACGGTAACTGAATATTAAAACTTAAATAACATTTAATGCGCAAAGGCGAGTTTAAGTAATAACAACGTTAATTTACTACAAGCTGCTAGATATTATTTACTTATATTTCAGCACCATATTGTAGAATTGGCCATATTATTTCATCATAATATCAAAAGCATTTTTATTTAGCACTACGTGATGTTTTAACTAACTAACACGAAGACTATTCGGGGGCATCTGCCGCAGTGTTTGCCTAAAAATATTTCAACGTTTCATGATATTTCATGGTTGGCCATTTCTACGATATGGCTATTTCTACGATATGGCCATTTCTACAATATGGCGCCGACATTATACACTATCTACATAATTATACACCTCATTTTTTTTTAAAAACAGATATACATATTATATTTCTGGCTTATCTGTCATGCACTATTTAATCGAATTTTAATTTTGCGAGACTTTAGTACCTTTTCTAGAATAAGATCTGACGCAAATTATGAATTAACTTAATACTAATCATCGTAAGTTAGGATTCCGTGACTTACGCTAACCCAAAGTTACAACGATCAGTAGTAAGTGAACGCATGAATTTGCTGTGATATCTCGTTCTAGTTGAGGTAATCAACTCTCTGGATGTCGGTGGAAATTCAATGGGGACTACACTCTATTTCAAACAGACAGACAAATTGACTAACAGAGTGCGGCTATCCTGTAAGGCTGGGTCTCCCATGAGACGAATAAACAGTCAGATAACTTTTTTGACACTTTATGTACGTGTGATAATTATGTGAAAAGCCCCAGATATACAGACGGATAAACGCTATCTGGGCAATGAGAGAACGGCACTAAGTTATACAGGATGTAGCCATGAATGACTAGTCATATCGATACTGGAGGAGGTAACTAAATACATTGACGATTATAAGCCTAATTTTCCCTCAACAATATCAAGTTTCTATTTTTTTTTCACAAGAGATTACAGAGTTGATGAAAATACTCAGAATGGCTTCCAGAAAATGATGGTATTGTTGCGCCTTTCTTGACTTGGCGGGGCACTGCCGTGCCCCCAGATATGACTATGGTCAAAGTTTCTTGGTTTTCGAGATATCGTCAGCTAAAAGTTTCATACTATTCCTGAATCGTCTGCGTGTCTTGAATAGTCTGCATGTCTTGAATAGTCTGCATGTCTTCGATTTTATCACAGTAAGTAGTTGGTCAAAAACGTAGTTATATTTTGGTTTCATTCTCACTCTTTATTAAAATCTGTGTTTTCTTTAGCTATTCTACAGTGCGTGGTGTAAAACTCAGAAGTCTACCAGCAGTTTTAGGTACCCAAACATGAACCTATCACCAAGCCCTTTCTGTCCGTTCGTCCATCCATCTCATGGATCACAACATCAACAAATAATAAACTACCTTTACAAAATGGTCCCTATATATCTAAGTATCGTGAGTATTTCCTCAAAATCATGGTAGTTTACATGATGTTTTGCCTGTGGATGTTCTTTTTGCGAGTTTTTTTTTGTGCGATGATACAAAAACCTTCATGAGCTAGTACGCCTCGCACTTATCCGAATGAAAGACCTTCATGAACCTTCAAATACGAAAACCTGATTAGTTGAGTGTATCGATGAAATAGAGAGATATGGGTTCTGTGGTTTTGATACTCGAGATAATATTTTAGTTTTATGATTCTTGTTGAAATTGCTTTTGGGTAGACCGAAAGTAATATGAAACTAAGCAAAAGTTATTTTGATAAAGTTAAAATGGAATTGATATTAAAATTTCATGGTCGGTTTTCGTACTTTCAAATACCTACTTTTCCCAAAAAATCAAATCAAATTGTTACTTCTCAATCATTTCGGCGTCAGCTCTCACCCAACTAACACACTAGTGGAAATAGCAGCTTATATTGTAACTTTTGGTTGTACATCAGTGATATAAGGGTTCTCACAGCAGTATAAAGTTACATAACAGCATCCACAGGCGTCTGAAACTACAAAAGTCACCAAAAGTCACCACGTTGAACCTAGTACTACCCTGAGCTTTACAATAGTTCGGTCTAAATCTTCTTTAATACTAAAACCTTTAAGAAGAAATTAAGTATATCATTTTGTCACTTAAAGCTGCGAATGAGTTCCTACTATAGTTGTTAAAAGCCATTGAACTGTATAAAGGAATTTATTGTAGACTCTGTAAGGCAACTGCATAGAGGTAATAATAGCCACTATTATTTTACTGTAAGTTTCATAATAGTAGTAAATTATACCACATATGTTCACTTAAGTGCGAAGATGTCAAATACTATAACCTAAAACTTTTTAAAAGCTTTATAAAAGAAGCAGTGGCTGGCATAAGTGATGCAACAGAATTATCGTGTTTCTTTAGACAGCCTAAATCTAATCGTCATTTACTTTTAATCGTTACGCACTTCCTACAAGGAAATTAAATAAAAAAATGGATTCTAAACAATGGAAATTGCTAAAGAGAAGCGGCGGTTATCGTAGAAAAGTACGTAAAGTTTATGAAAATATAAAAAACAATTCAATCATAACAAAGCAATCCGATGAAACTTCTGATCAACAAATTTTCAGGTAATTTTTTTTTTTTTTAATGAATTATTACTCAGTTTTCATCAATAAAAGGTACATCATTAATGCTTAAATAATGTCTTATTTAAGGAATACAATAGAAGAAACTCATATTGATGAATCAAGTCCAAGTTCAATAAATACGAGCGAGGGTTCCGTAGTCGTAATAAATTCGCCTGTAAAATCGGTTTTTGAAGACAGGTGAGTTGATTATGGTCACTACAGTCATAGTTTGCATTAAGATTATCTTTTATTAACATATTTCCGTGGCTTTTTAATGTATATTGCAGATACAATTTTCCTGACTCCGATACTGACAATGAGCAAATTTCTGAATACATTGAGAAGCATGAAAAAAAATGTGATTTTCGTGACGAGTTTCGAAACTGGGCCTTAAAACATAATGTGAATCATACAGCTTTAAAAGATTTAATAAGCATTTTAAATAAAAGGTCATCAAATGGCTTACCGAACGATCCACGCACATTATTAAATACACCAAGAGCAATATCCACGACCATAGTAGATCCAGGAGATTACTGGCACAATGGTCTCAAAAAATGTATAGCGAGGCATTTGGATAAAATGGCAGATACACCTCAAAATATTTCGCTCATAATAAATATAGATGGTCTTCCAATACACAAGAGCTCAAAACAACAATTCTGGCCTATACTTTGTTCTTTTTATGAGAAACCAGAAATAAGGCCTATGATCTGTGGAATATACTTAGGCTCAGCAAAACCAAAGGATCTGGATGCATTTTTCAAAGAATTTCTTAACGACATGCATGATATATTGCAAAATGGTGTTGAAATCAATGATCAAAAGATAAAAGTTACGGTGAAATGTTTTGTATGCGATTCTCCAGCAAGAGCAATGGTAAAAGGTTAGTTATAAATTTTAGCATGATAATGTCTTATGCCCGATTAGCACATAGCCAATCCATACGCCGCCGCCACGTCGCAAGTTGTTTTTGTAAAGGTTTAATACTAATTATTACTTTTTGATAAAACCATAATAGCCTTATTTATAAAAATTAAATAATGGATGTTTTATGGTTTAAAATGACATTTCAATTCAAAATTCTCCTTATTCTGTGTTTTATCTCTCATTGGACCTTTTATAAATAAGGCTGTATGACTTATTTATTTAATGTGTTGTGTATTTTTTTCAGGAACTTGTAATTTTAATGGCAAACACGGTTGCCTTAAGTGCACAGTAATCGGAGAATATTCTCATATTTCACACACCGTCATCTTTCCCGGCATCAACTGTCCTTTGAGAAACGACAAAGACTTCAGAGAAAAAAAGTACGGGAAGCATCACAAATATGACTCGCCTTTATTAAAATTACCAATCGATATGATTGAAGCATTTCCGGTAGCTGATTCACTGCATTTAATAGACTTAGGTATTATGAAAAGGTTACTCATCGGATGGCGTGATGGTAACTTTGGAAAAAAAGATACCAAATGGCGTGCAAGCGACATTGATACAGTTAACCATTTTTTAAAATCATGTAAAACACCAATAAAAATACACAGATCTGTTCGAGGATTAGATTGTCTAAGTCACTGGAAAGGTTCAGAGTTTAGGACATTTTTTCACTATTTGAGTATAGTGATTTTGCCAAAAGTTTTAAAACAAGAAGCTGTGCAACATATCCTCACATTGTACTGTGCAATAACAATATGCTCGGCAGAGGTACATTTTAACTTATTATCATTGGCGCAAGAGCTTTTAAATTTCTTTGTAACTAATTTTAAATTTTTTTATGGTGTAGACTACGTTACTAGTAATGTTCATAACTTAGTACACATTGTAGATGAGGTTAAAAATTTTGGGAAATTAGATAACTTTAATGCATATAAATTTGAAAACACATTATATTTTATAAAAAATTTGCTTAGACAAGGAAACAAACCACTTGCTCAGGTAGCTAAAAGACTAGGCGAGTTCGAGAATATTGATATTGAAAGGAATTCCAACCTATCCAATGCAAATTATCCATATGTAAAGAAAAACTATAAAAACCATAGGATCGATTTGCATTTCCAAGATTTCACGTTATCAACAAAAAAAGAAGATAAATATTTTTTAACACACAAACAAGAAATAATGGAGATAAGCGGTTTTAATATTCAAGAAAATCAGATAAGAATTAATTGCAAAAAAATTGAACATGTGCAAAATGTTTTTGATCTTCCAATTTATTCCTCAAATTTTAATATTTTTAAGACCTCAGAAAATTTAGGATTAATAACAAAATTTGTGTGTTCTCCCTGTGACGTTAAATGTAAATTTGTTGTCACCATCTACGAATCTGAATTATATTTTGTTCCCTTGCTACACACATTAAATAAGTAATTTTAATATTGAAATGTATGTAAATGTACCTATTTATTTTATAATAAAACATTATTATATAATATTCATTCTTTTATTGGAAAAAACAGGCTGTTCTGTATCTTATGTTTACTAGTAGGTACCATCTTTTACTAGTAGGAACTATCTTTATAAATCTAAATTACTTAATCTTAATAAACCTTGATGTAGGAACCAATACACGATAAAAATCTTATAAAAATAAACAAAGGAGAATGCTCAAAATGTATGAAAAAATCCAGGCCCGGCGCAAATGAAACTGAACTCAAATAACAGGTATAATAGAGTTTTAAAATAATCCATGGGAGATATTATCGAAAACGATGGCTAAGTGCGCCAAATTGCATTGCTATGCGAGTTTTTTACAGGCATAATGTGTACTAATTATATTAATAGAACTAACAATAACTTTACTAGTAATTTTGCGCACTTAGCCATCGATTTCGATCATGTCTCCCATAGATTATTTAATAACTCAATTATTTAAGTTAAGTTTTGTTTGCGCCGGGCCTGGGTATTTTTTGAGCATTCTATTTTTAACACAAACTTAAAATTCTTCGAAAACAACAAAAACCTATTTTTTTGAAAACAAGTTCAAAAAGCCATAACTTGGTGATAAGGGTTGACTTAAAATTAAATTCAGTAGAATGACGTCGCTATTTGGCTTCATTAATCATTCATTAGTTTTCATAACTGATTCTGGTGCATCCGCACTAGGCATCTTAGTTTCAATGTCAACAGTATCGTTGCTTGGTATATTTTCTTTATTTTGGTCACTGGTCTCGTTATGCAGACTAGTGCAATTTTTAGCTTCCAACGCATTATTATTTTCATTTTCCTTTGAATCCACGTTCCGTTTTGGTCTCTTATGACTGTTTCTAGATGATGATGCCCTTTGCAGTTTTGAGCTCTTCCGTTTTGTTGCATTTTTCAGAATCGATTTGAAGAATGTCTCATTAGCGGCAATAGTATAACTTCTATCACATTCATAAATGAGTTCAAAAAATAGACCCAAAACATTTTTATACAGCTTTAGACTTATTTTTGTGCCTTCGCCTCTCGCACTACCCGACCAAGAGCATTGTGTTAAAAAATCTCTGGTGAAGAAAACGTCCACAAGTTGATAAGCGCAATTCGAGGCCTTTCCTGGTTGGCAAACGATGCTGTACTTTAACTTTAATTCTGCTTTCATGTCGTCGTCAGTAAGCAAATCTTCAAAATTAGAAAGTTCGGCTACATTTCTAATTGGTTTAAAGCAAAATGCTTTATTTTCCAATGATTTCTTTGTCGTATCATTTAACGTCACCAACGCTGAGGAGTTTTTCGTTATCATGTGTTCAAATTTCACAGAAAATTCTGCTAAAGCCATCATTATGGTGTTTTGGTTTTCTATGATTATATTTTGATTTTTTAATATTTCTTGTTGATTTTTGTACATCTCCATTTGATTCGTTGTAATATTTGTGAGTTCCGAAATTTCGATAACTTGTGCTTGCGTTACTTCACCTTCAACATCAAATGTAGCAGGTTCATTGCCATCGATTGAAAACGCGGGTGGGTTATTTTGCTCCGATAAAACAGATGGCTCTTGTCTTGTTACCTGAAATAAATAAAAATATAATTTAAGAAGCTACTTAAATAGTTCATTGAAACAGGCAAAACCTTTAAAAGGCGTCATTTTGTATACAGGGTGTAACAGAAAGGGGTATATCAGCCGAAAGAGGGTTGTTAGCGACATCATTCTGAACAACTTTCACGATGGGAACGACTTGATCAGAGAAACTTAATTTTTATGAACTCAGTACATTTTGGGTCTAGCACTCAGCTGATCTGTATGGTGGAGTGAAAAATAAAGTTGCTCTGACCAAGTCGGAGAAAATTGTTCAGAATGATGTCCCTAACAACCTTCTTTCGGCTTTCTGTTACAACCTGTATAGTAGATTAAGTAAACGGTAGAAATGATGTTTTGGAAAAGAAAAAAGAACAACCTACCATTATTACGATATTTAGAATACAAATAATAATGAATTTATCGCTGTTTTGAGACTCAAAGAAACAGTCGCACACCCGCGCGCAACATGTTCGCAGGCTTTGGTGTAGGGATGCCCTACACTGAATCAATCTAGTTTAAAAATTTAATGGAGAAATGTAAGTTCTTTTATTATCCTCGTTTAACGATTTAGCGTTATTTTGTGTACAATATCTCCAAAACGTAAAAATGTAAAAAGTACAAACCTGGTCTAACATTGTATTAAATTCATGTATTAGTCGCACTGGCACTGCCCCTCCCACTGTTGGTAAGGTCGCCGGCGTCGCCGCCGCTGCCGAGTCCTCATCAAGTTCCGTTGTGGAACAATCAAGCATTTCTCCAAGTATTTGTTCAGCTATTTCGTAACTTTGTATATTTTCTCTTTTGACATCGCATTTAATTACAGACCATTCGGGTTTTGGGATAGAGTCTTCAATTTTAGAATATTTTTTTGCCTTCTTATTAGGCCAGTGCAAAATCCCTCGCTTTTCCCATCCTGATGGGCAAATGGAAAGCTCTTCCCGATTTGTTTTCCCATTTATAGTTTTTATTATTTTAAAAGGCATCCTGGAAACAAAAGACGTCATTAGTTCGGTAATAATAAAGTAGTAGTAATAATAAATAATCTTGAGTAGGTATCTATCCTTGATCGGAACGCGATGAAAACTGGTAGGCGCATTTATGAGACCAAAGAAATATATAAAATCGAAGGTGACCTAAATTGGTCAATCTGTTGCCAAGAAATAGGGGTTGAAAAGGGGTTTACATACCAAAACTTGATATTATTTACATCACGATCCGATCATCGATAACAGAGTTTTGTTTGGACAAAAGAATGCATACGGAGGTAGGTACAGACTACACACACATACACACTTGCATACACGCAAAAATTCATACATACATACATACATACAAACATACATACATATACTACATACATACTTACATATATACATACATACAATACATACATAGTTAGGTACGTAATTGTTTATGTGGGCGGGCGACCACAATGTCCTATCGCCCGCAGGAAATTAAACTTGTATTCTTAGGCTCTGCGCAGACGGGCGACATCGATTTCGCCCATCTACAGTTTTTATTTTACACAGATTATATATTTACACAAGTATACACAAACTTTACCCATACACTAGCTATACAAGGTGTAACAGAAAGGGGTTTACAAGCCGAAAGAAGGTTATTAGGGACATCATTCTGAACAACTTTCACTATGGGACCGACTTGATCAGAGCAACTTTATTTTTCACTCCACCATACAGCTGAGCGCGCTAGGCCCGAAATGTACTGAGTTAATAAAAATAAAGTTGCTCTGATCAAGTCGGTCCCATGGTAAAAGTTGTTCAGAATGATGTCCCTAACAACCCCCTTTCGGCTTGTACACGCCTTTCTGTTACACTATATATATATATACAAAATTTTACAGAAAGAGTATTCACAGATGTTCTGGACGCGAGATCGCGCTTCTACAGATACTTGGTCGCGGAGTAGAGTGACGTGGTTTTTGGGCAAAGGTCTGTGATTTACTGGTGGGCCGCGGGCGGGCGGCCAGCAGCGTTCATGAGCGGGCAGCGCGGGACGAGGAACCCGCCCGCGCGCCACCCTCTCCACCCGCTGACACCCGAGCGGAGTGAAGCTCGCGCGCCGTATTTAGAGCTTTTGAATACAATAATTACCAGAGATCGGATATTCGGATGCATATTTACCTAAAGTTTGTTTTTAACTGTAAAAGTATGAAAGCGGCTTCTAAATTTATTTTTTTATCTAGCCCATTGCGGTGTCCCACAGCTGGGCAAAGGCTTCACCGGTTCGAGCCCACACATCTCTGGCTGCAGTTTGTTCCATCCACCCCGGCAGGAACTTATCCAGGTTGTCCCTCCATCTCCTACTGGGCCTTCCCCTTCTCGGGTGTATAATAAACTTTAAACTTTATTGCACAAAAACAGAATACAGACACTTAATAATGAAAAAAACATGTACAAAAGCGAGCTTATCTCTAATAAGAGATCTCTTCCAGCAAACCTAGGATGGACAGGATTAATTAACAAAATAATAATAATTTATCTCAAAAAAAAAAAACCGGGTAAAAGGTATCTCGATATTGTGTAACTTATCGGATGCATATTTATTTAGCGTTAATATTTGATCCCTGATGCAAATATGTGTATTGTGTATGTAAGGGTACAAGGTCTGAAAAAAAATAAAAACAAAATATATGTTTTGATAACCCCTCGAGTGTCCAAGGGCACTCAACGGGTTAAATTATGTTTCCATATGTATTAATTATCAGTAACTAGCATTTTAATCACTATCTATCACTATGATTTGATCACTTAAATCAGAATTGTTTCGATAGCAAAGCGCATTCCATATTAGCCAACACCTGAACTTTAGGTAAATATGCATCCGAATATCCGATCACTGATAATTACCTTAAATAAATACATATATATATACACATATACAAACAATCAAACACAAACAAACACATAAAAGAACACTTAACAATAATTATTGTATAAATACATACATACAGATATAGAGCTCGTCTAAGCTGAAATGACGCGCCCCACTCCTTGGTTTTGTATGACAAGTAAATACAAAACCAAGGAGTGGGGCGCGTCATTTCAGCTTAGACGAGCTCTACCTACAAACACTCATTTCAGCTTAGACGAGCTCTACCTACAAACACACAAAAAAACACCACTCGTTTAATTATACGTTAATTTACACACAATTTCAACATGTCCTATCTTGGAGGAAACTATTTTTTTGTTTTGCTAACGATTTAAGGGGTTTTTTTTGGGCTTGACAAAGATAACGGATCTCTAAAACATTGATTCAAAGAGGTGGTCAATAGACCCATAATAACACCTGAAGTAACAATGCGTCAGAAATAGCAGCTCTTTTGAGAATATAAGCTGCATTAAAGAAATAAAATTCACCCACAGATTTAAAATGGTTAAAATTATCACTGTTACTTCCATAAGAGAATTATTTCAGCTTAAACTACGGGTTAGGGCTACACTTTAAAAGACGCCATTTATTATTTTGAAAGAAAATTTTAATAACCTAAAATAGTTTAATAGTTTATGCATTGCAATGCATTTCTGATAATTTTGGACCAATATTAACATTTACGTGGGCCAACTAGCATATAGAATATTATGGTTTTTAAAAACAACATGAAACTGATATTATTTTGTTTAGTTAATTAATAATATTTTTGTTTTTATTTGGAATACAGATAACCTTATGGAGGCCTGACAAAACTACTTAAAAATATCCTAAACATACACAGTAAACGTGAAAGCGTTTAGAAATTACGTGTACATAAGAACTATAAATGGCATAATCACATTACTTACTTTAGAGTATTGTTTACAGATGGCCGACGAATTTATCCACCATACCATCCAGAGAGTGCAGGGAAATGTTTTCTTGTCACAAACACAACTCAATAAAATTACTCACTGTTAGCAAACCATTCATTCAATGAATAAATTAGTTCGTTCAAAGGGAAGCGCCAGAGGGGCTTTATAATGGCGCTAATAGTTTCATGCAGCTTTTGTAGCACCTCTGTGCCACCAATAAAGAGTTGATATCGAACTAAGGGCTGCATAAAATTGTGCCCAAATGGCCGCATAGCTGCTGCAGAAAGTCTGTAGTAGATTCTCTAGCGCTTAAGTCTAGCACCTTAAGTTATAAAAAGATAGGCTCCAATGCTGTTAAGCAGCCAAATGAGTTAGTTGGGCAGCTCAGCTGATTTGTATGGAGATAATGTGTAACAGATGATCTGATCGATAATAGTGCCCCGTACTATACACTGAACCATTTTGAGCTCCAAAACATTTTTTTCTATCTACAATTCCCGAAGTAAAGGCCAGGAATCCCTTTTATTTCACTGCTGAACTTTATCTCTTAAATCCAAATGCCTCTAGAAACTGGACAAAACGAAAATGGAATAGAGGTCTCAAGAAAAAGTCGGACCTTTTCGCAATCTGGTGGAATATGCATGAGTCGCCGTATCTCAATATCATTTAAACGGAGACCTTTTGTAGCTTTCAGGTGCAAATCGTACTTTCGCAACTCGTATCTCATGCGCAAATCGTACCATTATCAAATTGCACCTTTCTCAAAACGTACCATTCACAAATTGCAACCTTTCGCAAATCATACCTCTCTCAAAATGCACATTTTGCATATCGTACCTTTCTCAGGATGCACCATTCACAAATTGTACCTAAAGTGAAAATCAGTGAAAATTTCTAATCCCAAACACATAGTTACACCATTCAACTCGCATGAAACATTAGCACAGTACAACATTTTTCCATTTCGCTCGAATGTTCAGTGGAAAATAAAACGTTCATAATAAATATGTAATAGTGTGAGAGTGCTTTTTGTACAGCACTTAAAACAGTTTCAACAAAAAAATCACACACACTTTACTATAAGTATACATTGGTGACTTTTTGGTAATGTAAGAATGTTGCTGTTATGTACAGAAGAATGTCCGATGTAGAAGTTAATGACACAGCCTATAATCAACCAAGTAGTCGTCTATTGTCGATGTCGCTTGGGAGGCAACATCGTAAAGTACAGATGGAAATGACCTTGGGTTATTATAAGTATCTAAACATAATAGAGCGTCACGCCTTTTATCATACGGAGTGGCAGAGGCACCACTGTGCCCACTTTCAGCCAGTGATTCAACACTCCATTTTGCGTGACAGGGGGCTAGCCCATCGACGCAGCTATGGAGTAATGAAGGTTTCCTCACGATGTTTTCCATCGCCGTTAGAGTGTACGTGTAACGTACTTAAGATAAATGACTTGTCTCATTGGTACATGGTCAGCACCGGGATTCGTACCTGCACCTCCTGCGTGAGGGGCAAGCATGATGGTACCCACAAGACCACGGAGCTCACCCTCATTCATAAGTGTTATAAACTTATAATTTATAATACAACCTAACCAGAAATTCCTCTCAACTTTCCCACCTGTTGGCTTAAACCATTCGCTTTGACCCTGTAGGTCGACAACTAGACGCCTACTTAGTACCAAAAGGGGTGGTGCTATTCTATTTATTTGTCTTGTTTTCGCCTCATTCATTTTAAAATACACAAAGAACCACTTTTTAGAGTCCATTGCGTAGAAGAAAGGCCTTAGAACCCCGTACCTATCTAGTCCGGTAGAGCTTGTCCAAGCTGAAATCACGCGCCCCACACCGCATACACACCAAGCATTTTGCAAAATAAGAAGGAGTGGGGCGCGTCCTTTCAGTTTGAACAAGCTTTACCAACTTGCCCGTATATTGTGCATGGGTCGTCGTATCTCTTTCTGATAGATGAGTTTAGTCCTGCTTCCTAACGCCATTCGGAGCAAAGAACAATTACTCTGGAACCGCCACTTAACGAAGCCTTTTGCTGTCTAGAATCATCTCCGTGATGCATGCATAAAATATCTGCAGCTTATTGACAGCTCTGACACTAATTATCGCACTCTGAGTAGACGACAACGTATAGACAGCACAGCAATCATAATATCATAATTTATTTATTGCACACAATTAATTGCAAGGACAAAAGGAGATGATCTCGATAGCGCGAGAATCGGGGTCCTGTAAGATGATTGCAATGATCTGATCTTCTAAGGGGCTACTTCGACCCTCGCAAGAAAGAATTTGATTGAGTTCTAGAAGTTTTATTAGACTGCAGGCGGTTCCATTGCAACTGTTCCAAGTCATAGGTTGAGGATAGGGAGAATGGCCTTTGCTGGCTATTTATTTGATTGGACGCTGTTGATAGTGATATAGCGGAAGCTGAGGAGTAACATTGTTGTGTAGATATTTAGAGAAGTAAGGTAGACTTAGTTACCTATCTAGGGTTAGTGAGTTAGTGTCAATAGTTTTTAATTAACCGACAACTATTAAATTGAAATTAAATTGGCTATATAGAAATGTAGATGGAAAATTAAACACCTGAAAACACGTAGGTTTCAAAACACAATTTTTTAACCGACTTCACAAAAGGAGGAGGTTTACAAGATTTGTTTTCACGACGTCGATTCGCGTTACGCCCCGCCTTACCGCGACGTCGATTCTAATAGGGGTTTACAGTTTGTATTAAACTCAATCTAATCAAATAGGGTTTGTGGAAGTTTTAAAGTCGGTGTTTTTAAAATTTTATTTTTTGTTTAATTATATCTATTCAAATTGATCCTTTATATTTTTTATGAGCTAACTTTAGCATTTCCAACACCGATTTTTATACACCCGACACACATCAGTGATTGCCTATTCAATATTGGATATTGAATCTGCTATTTACCCACTTGTTACATCTGGATGGACACATCAATCGACGAATTCATTTCAAAAAGTTCACCACTTGAAATGTATAGATAGTTTCAAATTATAACAATATTTATTTCAGTTTTAAAATGGGAGTAGTGAATACCTATGACTAATGTCTGCGCCAACTTTTATGGGAAATGTCGTGACGCTGTGTTATGTTTTACAAAAGTGGATGCTAAAAAAGATACAGATTAATCTATAAGTATCTAAACAAATGATGACGAAATAAGTACGATTTTTTTGCATCATTCATTCATTATAAAGGATGAGATTGGAAGATTAAAGAGCTTATTACATTACGCTGTCGGCAGGGCACGATTTGTATAGACGTCTCACTCATGATGGCACGACTAGAAAGAGACAGTGAGTCAGACAGGGCCTGCCGACAGCGTAATGATGTAATAAGCTCTTAACCCGTAAATGGATTGACTGATTTAATTTATACATCCCACCAGATTTTCAACATTATGCCTTGGTAACAAACGAAAAATCCAATGATAAATTCTGCCTTCCCAATAACTGTCAACGCCTAAGCCAATTTTTATCTGAAACCATACTTTGTGTCTCTCTTTCAGCGTACCCAAATGATAAAATATAAGTACTGCGTGTATAGGTAACGAGTCTATAGCTTAAGCGAGGTCCATGTTAAATGACCTGTGAACTGACATATAGATTCCCGAAACCTATTGAAACTGCTCTCAAAGGCTGAATGGGTATGTTTCCTTTGCCTTTATACTCTACTCGTATTGGAGAAAAATGACCCAGTCAGGATGAGTTGGGGGTTTAGCTCGATCAACCGATGAGAATTTTTTACGGTCAGTTTTGTATAGGATGTGCTACCGTACACATCATTAGTGAGTGGTTCTACAGTCTGTAGTCAGAAAAACTTGGGTTTAGCATTTTTTAACAAAACCGCTTCCACAGGCTGAAACAATTCTAAAGGGTTGTTCAGTATAGAAAATCTTGGGTTGGTTTTGACGCCTGAGGACTTTATACTTATGCTATCAGTTACTTCTACGTGTGTAGTGAAGAGTCTACGTCCGAGTGTTTCTTTGAATTCATTTTTCAGTTTTCAAGCACAAACCTAATCCAATTTAGAAGTTTTTGCAATCGATCCAAGTATTCTAAATCAATTTCTACCATACGCAGTGACACAATTACCCTTCTAAATATTTTTGTGTCATCTTATTCGTAATGAACTAAATTATGTAACTTTTTATCACAAAATATAAGCAATATATCACAAAATAACTTTAATTTAGTTAAAAGTTCGTACAACTTTGATCTAAAACTCATGTCCTTGTTTTATATAGGTAAGGTTAATTGGACACTTACTGAGATATAGTATAGTTTTGATAGATCATTGAGGCTAAAAATGTATGCCAGTGCGCATATTGAAACGATTATTTAGCTATCGACCGAATCACTCGTCGACAACCAGACCAAACTACCGGCTGATAAAAAGTCTGTGGTCTGCGGGGAGTCCATATAAAAAAACCACTCTCAGCTCTGAGAGCTATCCCAAGCGCGTGAAAAGCAGACAGCTGAGAGAACTGTCAGGCATGAGATCGGTTAATTAATTCGGGTCTAAGACTAACGAGACAACAAATATTCGTACTCCATAGACCGAGTATCGAGTTATCGATACGTCTCGTCAATAATGCAGACACACTCGTCTGTGACCCTCTCGGTATAGATTCGATTTCAGTATCGATACAATATTCATAACCTATCTATCTGTCACGTTGCATTCAAGAGGCGGGATGCAGAATTTGTTTCGTTGAAATGTTTTTGCTCTTTTGTGTGATATCCAAGGAGAGTAGAGACGCTATTTCATTGAGATGCTATAAATATATTTCATATTTATATGTATTGTACACATGGGTCTACTTCTGCTCAGCAATCCACCTGTCTCATCCCCATTTGGTTTGCTGGAAGAGATCTCTTATTAGAGATAAGCTCGCCTTTGTACACGTTTTCTATGTTTTTTATTGTCCTTTGTAACTGTTTTTGTGCAATAAAGAAATCATTATTATCATTATTAGATGCTCTTTTTAAGCCCTGGGGTGATACCACCTTTATATGTAGAGATTCAGCTGAGGATGTCCATCAAATCAAAATCTTAAACGTAATTAACTAATTAGGTACAAAGTTTTAAAAACGATGATCATGGTACCATTTTTTTCAGAATCAGCTAAGGATTCTAGACTAAATCGCGCTATAAAGGTTTTGAACTTTAATAAGTGAAATTACATTACAGGGTGAAATTAAAACCCCTAGTTATTAAAGGGTTGTTAGGTACATCATTCAGAGCAGCTTTCAGTATGAAACTGATTTGGTCAGAGCAACTTTATTATTCAGTTCCCAGTACATTTTGGCCTGAGTGGGTCAGCTGATTTGTATGGCCAAGTGAAAAATAAAGTTGCTCTGATCAAATCGGTTTCATAGTGAAAGTTGCTCTTAGAATAGAATAGAATAGAAAAGAATATCAATTTATTTACTGTTATTATACACAACACAAGCCCTGGCCATATAGGTAAAGAGGTACACAGAGAGAATAAATTACTAAAAATTAACAAATCATGGTTGTACATGGTTTTTTTAAAATAGCCAAATTAATATGACCAAATTCCCCATGTGGTGTGTACCGTAACAGCGAATGGGTTCCGACTCAGCATGTGCTAAACAGGACTTGCCGCAAGTCCTGCAACGCTGATCTGTCTTAATGGTGTCCCTAAAGAAACAATCCTATAAAATATAGCTAGGGGTTTCAATATCACTTTGCATTTTCTGGTCTTTGGTCTGCTTTCTCAATACAATGCATGTGTAATGCTGATGATTCTCAGATCAGAGATATTCCTAACTGAGACCTAGCTTACCTATCTAACAGGAACCAAGTAGTTAAGTTAACTAAACTTACATTTAATTAGCTTAGGAGCACCCATTTTATTATAATTCAGCCACAGATAAGTTGATTAATTACACGTACAATAAACGGGATCAGGTAATCTGAACCGGAACCAAATTCAAACTCAAGAGTCAGGGGAGGTCAAACTTCAATCTTTCAATAGCTGAAGGTTTGTAAATGACAATATTGTACAAATATATCAATTAATTTGTATGAGAAAGTAAGCTAATGTATTTTTTTACGAAACAAGCTCTACCTGTATCTAGGAAGAAAATATTATGAAACTAAAGTCAAAAAATAATTCGTCAGAAAAACAGTCAGTTTCATGACATTTTACACTCCTTGACACAAGATAAAAACCGGCCAAGTGCGAGTCAGACTCGCGCACGAAGGGTTCCGTACCACTATCTATAAAAACGGCAAAAAAATCATGTCTGTTAAATAGGTATTTGATTCTGTTTTTTAGTATTTGTTGTTATTATCTGTGAAAATTTCATCTGTCTAACTATCACGCGAAGGTTGTGTCCTGTCCTGTGAGTGTGTGTTAACAGATTTAAATTTAAATTTCACTGCATTCTTATCACAAATAGACTAGCACGCTGGGTAGCGTAAGGACAAAAGAGTCCTTGGAACAATATTGACATTAAAATTATAAAAAAAAAGACATTAAAATTATTTTGACAGTGGGTACCAAGACGTCAATGAATGTCTAATTTTTGACGTTGGTACCCACTGTCAAACTAATTTTAATGTATTTTTTTTTTTACAAAAAAAAATAAAAAAAATGTCTCCATTCAACCGGCTAGCAATAGAGTTCCGTTTTTTACCCCTTGGGTACGGAACCCTAAAAATGATGTTATCACATCTTTTTTCCCTCGAGAAACCTTCGCGAAAATATGTCCCGGTTCCTACCCGGGTACCCGTTGTCCTCACGATGATTTGTAACGGCCGCTCTCGGAGATACTTTGTTTCGAGTTGTCACCCCCATCCGTCTTGCACCGCCCACTTTTGATGGATGAAATTAATTAACCGCAGCCTCGCAAACTCATCCCCGCCTTAAATTGTTGCAAACGAGATAACGCCTAATTGCGGGGCCTTTTTTATCAGAATTCTTTAAGAGAATAATGGCCAACGAATTTTAGGAACCGGGTTTTTTTATGTCGGCGGAAAAGTTACAAAAATCGATAAAAGCTAGGAAACAAGTTTTTGGTAACGTTTTCAACGTCAACAGCTTACTATGCAAATATACACAGAATTAGATTTTTCCAGATGCAGGTTCCAATCCCGGTATGAATGTACTTTCTTACGGTGATCGACTGATCTGTAGCTGCGGCAATGGGCTAGCCCCCTGCGACGTAAAATAAAGCATTGAATAAATCACTCAACAAAAGGCAGTTGTGCCTCTTCCACCCCATATAAAAAGGCACGACCGACGCCATGTAGTTTTTTATTTCATCGAAACAATCTTATGAAATTGTTGCACGTAAAGAAAAAAAAAATCGGTTAAGTGCGGGTCGGTATCGCACACGAAGGGTACCGTACCATCGTACAACAAATCAAAAGCACTCAAAACAATAAAAAAATAAACAAAAAGAAAATTTAAAAAGTTTATGCCTTCACGAGGATTTGAACTCACGACCTACTGATTGAGGGTCTACTACATACCGGCTGCGCCACCACAGCGATGTGAGTTGACGCGAAATATGCTATCATATTTAAATGTGTAGTAGGATATGTGTCTATGACATGATTGCTATGACAATAAATAAACAGTTTCAGTCAAGATCTCCATTTTGAAATGCGTAAGTGTATCTAAACACGTCTCTTGTATCGGGGCCCCCTTTAATTTGCAATATCTCACGTATTTCAGTATTTGTGGTTGGTGCGGCAACAGATATACACATTCTGTGAAAATTTCAGCTTTCTAGCTATTACGGTTCGTGCAGACGGACCCGGTGACAGACAGGACGGACGGACGGACGGACGGACGGACGGACGGACGGACAGACGGACAGCGAAGTCTCAGTAATAGGGTCCCGTTTGGCACCCTTCGGGTACAGTACCCTAAAAAAGAAAGTCTAAATCAAACTCGAACATCTGAACAGAATGAAAAACAAATTGTAAAAGTAACACGCCAAGTGAGCAAATCCCTCACGATTTCAAACAGTCCTCGGGTATTTACTCATTATAACTTTACTCCGCAGGGCCTGGATTCCGATTTTGCAATGACCGCTCAGTGGCATTGATGCGACAACTGCAATGAACTTTAGATATCTTGAATTTGGAGTATATTTTTGGGCAATTAATGGAGAAATTGATTACCAATTAACAGTAATAACAAAGCGTCACGACTTTTCTCAAACAAGATGGCGGAGGCACAATCGTGCATCTTTGAGCCAGCTTTTTATTACTCCATTTTGCGTGACAGGTGGTTAGCCCATCGCAGCAGCTACGGATAAATGAACGCCCTAACGCCCGTTTTCAATATCATCTATCCTCAATCTGTAGAATGCAGATGGTCTTTGACATAAGTTCCATAGCGCAACTGTCAAATTGAACTCTGTACAGAGCCACCAAGTTATCTGTAGAACTGTTTTGTAGCTACAGTGTTATGATATGATGTTTAGTTGGAGTAGATGATGGCGCCATTCTGCAGATAACTGTGTGGTGGCTCTATAATGTGAAAATCATGGATATACCTAGATAGGTTATCGAAAATAGACGTAAGCTACTCAAAAAGTCAGTTATTGGGTAACTAAAGTTGAGAGTCGTTGTCACGTCATTGTCATTGAGCAGTCATTTTGCTAGCAGAATCGGGCCCCAGTAGGCGGTGTCGATCGTGTTCGTCGTGGAAAAACTCCTCAATGATATCTCGGGAGAAAAAATATTTGCCTTTCAAAGTAACAAGTTGTAGGACAAATTAGGCAAGTATTGCTTACTGTTAAATTTAAGTTATAATAAGGTGGAGTTTGCTCAAATTTTGTTATGGGAAAGTAAAGTTGTAAATCTAATCCTGGTTTCGTATGATGACTCGTAGAGTTGATTTTAAATCGTAATTCATTATTTCTTTATTGTACTCATATGATATACAGATAGCTTATGATGATAGACAAAAAATGTACAAAGGCGAGCTTATCTCTGATAAGATACTTCTTCCAGCAAACCATGTTGGGTAGGAGACGGAGGTGATAGAAGGTTAGGGGAAGAACTGTTTTGTAGGACAGAAATATAAAATAACTACAAACCTATAGCATAACTGGTAGTATGTTAGTAGTCGTAAAACCTCTCCACTAACCCACACTGAGCCAGCGTAGTGGAGCTCAATCTTACTCGTAGAGCTCGTCTAAGCTGAAATGACGCGCCCCACTCCTTAGTTTTGTATGACAAGTAAATACGAAACCAAGGAGTGGGGCGCGTCATTTCAGCTTAGACGAGCTCTATCCGGGTAAAGGCCTGCGCCCCTCGGTGGGGACATTAATGGGCTTTTACTTTACTTTACACTTCCAACCTCCGGTTAAGTACCTCCCTGGATCCCTCGGCATCACGAAGTAACGCTTTTAGCTTCAGACGCCTAACCTAAATAAATCGATGACATTTTATTGACCTTTCCATGCATTTCCCGGTCTCTCGAAATCCTCCTAGGAGAATCGTACCTGCATATTTGAAATACTCCGCCTTGAGCACAAAAGACATCGATTCGGTCGTACACTATTGTGACGGATGGCACGTACGTACGTACGGGTCTCAACAGGAATTTAATATTTCGAAACGGGCATGTCTTTCGAAAGTCTTTATTTTCAGCGTTTTACAGAATTGTTATCAAGTGAAATAGCTGCGGGTACAATCTAACCCGTTGGCTTGCTTTCGGCGTTTGCTTTATTATTATTATCCCTGAGTAGACGAAACGATTTTGAAAAAGATGGTCACCTACTGATTTGTCGCCGAGAATCTCATAGGATTATCCAGGGAGCACTTTGCGCATAGATAGTTTCAAATGAAAAACACAACTCATCAATTTACGGGCGGCGGGGGACGAGGTAAGAGAGCTGTGATTGGTCAGCCGCTGCGAAACTGTCTGGCGGCCCGTCATCGTACATAGGTTGCGTATGCGAACGTTTGTCTATAGTCTGGGATTATCAAAATGATCGAAACAAATGTTTTTGAGGCTGATTTAGGCTATTTCATTGTTTCGTGTAACTCAGGGTATGACATGAAGTCGGATTGAGGTTGGATGGAGGTGGTATTGTTCCTGGTATCAAGTGAAAGTTGTTTAAAACATTACAGGTTTTATTTGGTATGTATTCGATGTATTTTTCAACACGCTAGTATCAATATTTTGTTGTGTCAATCTATAGATACAAGTTGAGGACATAATTACATTTTATATCGGCCAGCTAGCTCTAACAGTCTTTCATTTAAATTTCTTATTACTGAAATGATGTTATAATGGGTAAAGTGAATTACAATGTCCGTCCCTGGCAATCGTTTTGTACACGATCTCTGCGATACAGGTCCGCCTAGTGCAGAGTTAACGGCAACACGGGAGTGACGATTAATATATAAAGGCAAAAGTACCCTCAACAACCAATGTTAATGTAAATTTGTTTTCGTTATAATTTTGTACATGTTAAGTAATTAGTTTAGTCACTTGTAATTCACTTTTTGATAATAAACTTATTTGTATTTGTTAAAAAAATAATGTAAAGTGAGCTTTTTTATTATAATTCTGACGTATGAACCTATTATTACGTTATTTCTGATCCAACAAATCTCCCTTTTCAGGTCCTTAAACATAAAAAAGAGACGTAAACTCTCTGAACAATTCAAGTTTTAAAACATAAGTATTTAGCATCAAATCTCAACAAATCAAAGCCATGTTTCCCCTCGACGATTTCTTTAAAAAATCTTAATCCCAAGAAATCTGATTCAAATAAAGAAAAGGGCAAATCTCATAAAACGAATAACGGCACCTCAAAGTAAATCAACAATCTTCATAAAAAAATAAACCGTAATAATTTCGCAGAAATAAAACATTATGCTCAAACATTTCGAAATATGCAAAGGGCACAACTGAGGTTGCGAGAAACTAACTGTGGACTAAATAAAACTTACGCCCTCTATAAAGTTGTTTAAAAAAACCAGGATCAAACATTTAGGGAAATCTGGATACAACCTATTAACTAGTACTCATATTAATGAGTGTCAATTACTTACCAATAACCTAAACCTGCAAGTATAAAAATTAAAGAACAATTAGGGAAAAAACTACTCGCTCGTCGTCTAAAAATTTAAACCCACCCATGACATCGCCTCCATACAATGACACTCGACACTCAAAACTGATTATCCAAAAGCCCTCAAACGCCGAGCAGCGAAAAATCTCAGTCACGTGATCTTTGTAGGATTTCCGGTTCCCCTATTTCCTTAAACTGGGGTCGCCAGGGTTCCCCGGGGCACGCTCTATATTAAAGAAGGAGTCCGACGCACTTATTAAAACTGTGAGTGCACTTGGCCCTATGGGGGCCCAAAAGTCCCTTGGGCTATGGATTTGTCAACCTATTGGAGCACCAGCTGTGAACTAGCAGGTTGCTAGTATTGCGATCGGCAGAATAGGAAATTGTTTTTTTTTTTTGCGAGGAAAGTAGGTAACTGGCCAGAGCTTTGATTACAATAAAATAGTTTCGCTGCCGTTGTTGTCAGATGTTTCTGTTATGTAGAAGGAATGGTATTTCGGTCTATGTTTGTGATGCCTGGCTGAATATTGTCTTAAGTTATTCTCATTAAAATTGTATTTTATTTCTCCTCAGACTCGCCAAAGAAAGTTCATGTAACTAAAAGATATCACGATCACATATTTACAATGAATTGAAACTGGTACTACTGAGTATACGCCCCAATAATAACATTAAACTTTTGTTCAATTAAATTAAAGAGTTTTAAATAGGTATATTGATTGGATCCAGATTCATGGACAGATTGGCAAACTTAGGTCAATAATAGAATTCTGTTGTAATTTTTTACTTTTGTATATTTGTATCGACTTGGCTTTGACTTCTAAGGTACAAATAGTTAATTAATGAAATAAATATAATAAATAAATAATAGGGTTAGATAGGTCCTTTGTTTACGGAACCCTATAAAAGAACGTCCCCAGTCACACGCCACTTGTCAGTTCGCACGTCAATTAGGAAGGTAAAGTTTTTTTTGCGTTCTTGTTATTTAATTTAGCGCTAATATTGTTTTGATTGAAAGCCATCATGAAATAGTTACACAGGATGTTGCGAATATAACATGTGACAAAGAAGGTAGGAACAAAGTAGGTCAGATGCCTTGAGGTTATGTTATGTAGGCTCTGACTAAACTTGCGCACAAATGTGCTTTTGCCAGCCCGTTTGGCAAAAAGCATGACGTTTTGCTGTGACTCCACGCGTAAGGAGGTCGAAGCATGTCAGTCCGTAAGGTTTTTAATTTTAAAATTATTAGTATGAGCCCGATCTGTTACACTCTGGACAGAGACATACTTATGATTCTCTCTCCAAAGGAGGCAAAAATAAACGTGCTTGACCCAGGAAAAGTTACAAGTGATAATTTGAATCCAAGGGTTTGACCCATACATATATAAACGGCGACAGGCGGTTCACAATCTAAGCGATACATCTAGCCATTGCCAGTCCTATTCTTAAATTGAACGAGTTATCAAACTCCACTTCAACTGAAACATACTAACACAGAATTATCACAGCTAAGTCAATGGTATTCAAAATTCAATCACGCTACAGGAAAATGAAAACATTCACTCTGTGCCTCGAGCATGAGTTGACAGTAGGTGTTTTGTGTTCTATGTCAGCAACGCAATGCCAAAATGTATGGTCGTATCGTCCAGGCTAAAAAGCTATTCGTGCCATACATCATCATCTATTACAGGTCTTTGAATATCAATTATGTTGAGTTTTATTTCAATAATGCTTATAAATCGTCTAATTCCAGCTACTTCAGGTCCGACAAGGGTCTTGACGAGTACGTTGGTCCCGCATGATATCCAGGGTCTGATGATGCTGGAGCCAGAAGGTGGCTAAGGGAACCCTGTAACCAAATGACGCAACCCGATCGGATTTGGGCTGATTTAATTAATCTTAACAAGTACTTTGATCCCGGATGAGGTCCAATGATCCGAGGTTGGATAATGGAGTTCATCAATGAATAAATGATAGAATAAATAAATAATAATACAAAGGGTGCCACTATTATTATATTTATATTTTTTAGGTATTGTTCCAAAGAGTTAATCCGTCATTTTAAACTGCCGATTTAAACCCAACCCTTAGTTTTCACTGCTATCGGCAGTCCCCGAAGACTGCTACTTTTTTATCATAAATGACTCAACTGTTGTTTAATTAAGTTACTTCTTTCCCTAACTTGTGATTTTGTATGCCTAACGGCTGGACGTAAGAACAAAACGACCTAATGAAGAAGTCTTATTACAGTGTAAAAGAATATTTAGATGACAAAACTGCATGGTCTTTACCATCTCAGCGCACAGAAATCCAAAGAGGGGCGATGGACTGAGTCAGTACGTCTCTTCTCGGTGTATTTCCTTAGACTTAAGTAGAAACAAACATTGTATTTTTAAGGCTCTGATATTTTAAAAGAGGTACGGGGGAGTTTCTTGCCCTTCTTTGCTCCATCCCTAAGCCCACAACTTCCGAACGGGCGGTAGTATACAAAAATATTAATATTATATTGACGTTGACTAAGTAATATGTATGATTTTATGGTCAATAAAAAAATTTGAACTTGAACTAACATCTACGTTCCACAATAAACGATCTGAATCTGCATCTGAATTATGACGTGACGGGAGAAACCCTCTCGCGCGCTGTCGAAACATAACGATTGTTTGATTGCCATTAAAAGTTCTGTTGCGATCGTGTTGTTCAGTCGTCGGGCGGAATGAAAACGTAAACAGAAATGAAGATCGCTGCGGGGGTTACACTGAAGCGAACCTACCGAGACATGCATTAGTTATATAGCTTTAAAGCTAGGCTAAATTTATTTGTGCGCAGCGGTTGCACATCTGCCTACCACGCGAGAGGTCCCGGGTTCGAATCGCGGCTGGGGACAAAAAAAGAACCACAGGTCTTGGATGTTTACATGTTTGTGATGTCGCTATTTCTGGTTCCCACGACACAGGGTATCCTAGTGTGGGGCCAGAAGCAATGTATGTGCCTGTATGTAAGTTTCTGTTTGTTTCTGTAAGTCGCTCGTACAAAATTGTTAACCTGCGAGACCCTGTCCAAACAGGAAAATCTACCTTAAACGTCTTGTTGGCGAAATTAATTTAAGCGAATTTAATCTAAATTGTTAAATTCTGGTTAAATTCGCCAATTTCACGTGACCACCATTGTTTTTGTGACTTATTATGCGGTTTAACCAAAAATCAGAACGTGAATATCGTCTTGCAACGATATTTTGGCTGATATGAGAGACATCAACAGGGGGCGCCAGCTCTACGCAACTTAACGCAACGAACCTGTCATCAACACAGCTTAAATTCCTCATTGGTCATCATCAGTTAGTTCCACTTGTCACCGCGCGCCAATAGATCTATGGAAAGCTGTACTTCACACGAGCTGTAATTTATCGCTTGATTTTAATAATTTATAAGATACGACTAGATTTATTGATCCCTTTAACAGCTAATTAAATGTCACGACTCTGTATGTAGGCCTGCCTACACATAATGGCGGGCAAACCCCACGCCCGTTCCATGTTCGTTCCCGTAATGGCAACTTGACGCGTCCCTTTTAGTACTTAGACGAGTGATTCGATGGAAAATTGTGATAATTTATGTGAGTAAAATTAAAATATCCCTGTTGAATGTGATTGTTCAATAACTACAATCTCTCCGAGACGATCTATTGAAATTAACAAAATACAAAAATTATGCAAAAAAAAAAAACCGGCCAAGTGCGAGTCCGACTCGCGCACGAAGGGTTCCGTACCATTATCTATAAAAAAACCGCAAAAAAAAAGTATGGGAGCCCCCCCTAAATATTAATTTAATTTTAATTTAATTATTTATATCTTAAGTAAATAATATACTCAATATATTGTGAACATTTTAAGCGTCTACCTGCTACCATTATCAATATCGAGCAAAAATGAGCAAAAAAAATCACGTTTGTTGTATGGGAGCCCCCCTTAATATTAAATTTCTTTTGATTTTTAGTATTTGTTCTTATAGCGGCAACAGAAATACATCATCTGTGAAAATTTCACCTATCTAGCTACCACGGTTCATGAGTTACAGCCTGGTGACAGACAGGACGGACGGACGGACGGACGGACAGACGGACAGCGAAGTCTCAGTAATAGTGTCCCGTTTGGCACCCTTCGGGTACGGAACCCTAAAAAGACGCCAAACCAAGGTGGCTGACATCGGTAAGCGGGTAACACGGCTCAGGTGGAAGTGGTGACACGGCCAGATGGTGCGACGACATAGCGAGGATAGCTGCAGGAAAGCAATGGACGCGGGTTGCACGGGACCGAGTTGAATGGCGTATACATGAGGAGGCCTATACTCAACAGTGCGTTGCCTGACAGGCTGATGATGATACAACAATTTGCGAGTGTGGGTTCCACACTTAGGTCTATAACCAGTATAGGTGTAGTCTAACTAAACTGTTCAGACACTTCAATGAAATATGATAAAACATTTATTTATAGACCGTTCAGCCGTTGAATTTCAGCCTGATTACAGTCCGATTGTCAATACTTTTGAGAAAATCCTTGCTGCTAATGTTTGATAGACCCCCAGAGATGTAATCACTATAACTAAATAAATAGTGATTACATCTCTGGGGGTCTATCAAACATTCACGGCGTGCGATTGGAAATAGCACTGTGTGTTTGATCACAAACACTGCGTAATTGGGCTTGAGGGTTCAAATGTTAGTACAGATTCGAGTTGCACTTATGCAGTTCGCAGTCCTTAAGTGGCAGAGAATAGGTGCTATTTAGGTTCGGCTGGACGAAAGCGCGACTGTGCAGTAGTGCTACTGTGTAAACGTGTAACAAATAGATTCAACAACATACAAGCACATCTTTGTGGACTAATGGGGTTTCACGTATGCTTCTTACGGAGGAGATGCAGGTTCGAATCCCGGTCCTGACCATGTGGATTGAGATTTTTAAGGATTAAGCTACTCTAGGCTATGCTAATTTAAGCTATTCTTGTGTAGTACCAAAAACATTAAACAAGCTTACATATTAGCTTAAGCATACGTATGTCGCTTACATAAAGAGTCGCAAACGATGGGTTTAATAGCGTGGAATAACTTTAAAGCGAAAATAGGTGTGCGATCAGATATTCCGGAAGCGAACTCAACGTGACCTCTCGGCCACATTATAGGGAACAGCAAATGTTCGTTATGCGACAGAGAAACAGAATCACAGGCGCGCCACGCCTAAAGTTCGTTACAGAGAATTTCTGGGCGCGAACGCTGTTTCATTTTCTGCCGCCTCGTGAAACTGAGAAATAAACAACAGTTTCAATTGGCGTAGTTCCGTTTTTATCCCGTTCACAGAGTTTTCTGGAGGCTATTGAATTTTGGGATAAAATACAAGTTTCCTGGAGAACAACCGACTAGGTATAGAGACTTTTGACTTTCGAGAGTTTGAAAGCTTCTACAGGCTGTAACGGGAAGTAGTCTTTGAATAGGGTTTTTAAATAAAATAAAAATGTTCTGAAATTACTTCCTAGAGAACTTAGTAGTACATTGACCCGGTCAGCTGATTAGAAGTTACTAATATGGGTCTCCCATTTTTGTTCGTTTGCGGCCATGTGTTTCGTGGGGAAAGATGTTCATAGTATGGTTATTGGGTACTGTCATTCCCCAAGATATGGTTAGCTAATATAAAGGTTTGGCTACCAGCCCGAACCCCTTTCATATTCCCCCGATAACTAAAGTTGAGAATCATCGCCGCTTCATTGTCACTTTGCGGTCATTGTGTTAGCAGAATTAAGCCCCAGTTCCCCCCCGCCCCACCCTTACCTTGTACTCGTATCATTGTGCACAAGTCATCAGGCCGCGTCACCGCCAAATCACGAAGACAACTCCATCAATCAAGACAGATGACGGCTGACGGTTTTTGTCTGACGATCGTTGAAATATCTTGTCTGCACTCCAAGATGCCGGCCGTTAGAACTGGAAATGGACGGCCACGCGTCAATTTTAAGAATATAACCTTTTACCATGCGGGTTGGCAGTGGTACAATTGTGCTCATATTTAGGGTTCCGTACCCGAAGGGTGCCAAACGGGACCCTAATATTAAGCCTCTTACTTAATATTAAGCCTTTGCTTTCCGTCCATCCGTCTGTCTGTCCGTCAGCGGGCTCCATGGCACGAACCAAAAGCTACACCAACAAAACTAATGATCTACACGAAATATTAAATAAAAAACCGGCCAACTGCGAGTCGGACTCTCACACGGAGGGTTCTGCAGCAATCGTACCAAAAAAGTAAAAAAAAATATATGTTTCTTGTATGGGAAAACCTTTATTTTTTCAATATTTTGTGTATTTCAGTATTTGTTGGTGGAGCGGCAACAAATATGCACATTCTGTGAAAATTTCAACTTCCCAGCTATTACGGTTCGTGCTGAAAGCCCCTTTGATGGACAGACGGACGGACGGACAGCGGAGGCTTAGTAATAGGGTTCCGTTTGACACCCTTCGGGTACGGAACCCTAAAAATAAGGATGTCGAACGCGCCTGTGCTGTGTTTTTAGCGTGGGGGCCATCGACCATACATTGGCCAAAATTTTAAACTGCCCCGCCACCGCCCCGGTTCCGACCCGCTAGTGAAATGCCGGAAGAAATAACTGCTGCTCCAAACATCTTGAAGTCTAACCAAATAGACTAATGATGGCATGACAAATCGTTTCAAGGGTCTTCATGCTGGGCGGTTAATTTATCGTCTGTTAGAACCAGACTCAAGGTTGAAGCGCAGAGAAATGATTCTCTTAATTTTGAAGTTGGAAGGGACGTTTTGTGCCATCTTTTGAGCGTTTAGGGACGTTGATAGCTTGTTAAACTTTAATTTTGAGTGATTAGTTGATTTCTAGGGTTCCGTACCCGAAGGGTACCAAACGGGACCCTATTACTGAAACTTCGCTGTCCATCTGTCTGTCTGTCTGTCTGTCTGTCTTTCACCAGGCTGTATCTCATGAACCGTGGTAGCTACAGTTGAAATTTTCACAGATGATGTATTGCTGCTATAACAACAAATACTAAAAAACAAAATTTTAATATTAAGGGGGGCTCCCATACAACTAACGTGATTTTTTTTGCGGTTTTTTATAGATAATGGCACGGAACCCTTCGTGCGCGAGGCCGACTCGCAGTTGATCTTGACTTGACTTAAGTTTATTGCTATGTATTCATCCCACATGGGGTGGCAGAGGCACAGGTTGTGAGAATTAGCCGTTTATTAAATTATCAGTATTACTCGACAGGCGGCCAGCCCGTTGACGTAGTTATGGTCATGAAAATTTAAGGTTCATGATGATGTCCAATAACGTCCATTGTTCGGTCATCCGTGTTTAATACCTATCTCATATTTTATACAAGGTGTAAATGAATTAACCCAAAATGAAAAACTACTTTGTTAGGGACATCATTCTGAGCAACTTTAAACATAAACATAAACATTTACATACAGGCACATACATTGCTTCTGGCCCCACACTAGGATACCCTGTGTCGTGGGAACCTGAAACAGCGACATCACAAACATGTAAACATCCAAGACCTGGGGGGATTATTTTTTGTCCCCAGCCGGGATTCGAACCCGGGACCTCTCGCATGGTAGGCAGATGCGCAACCGCTAAGCCACAGAGGTCGTCAAACTTTCATTATGAAACCGATTTGATCAGGATCTTACCAATGGATCCTAGAGGACGGAGGGTATTCGAACCCGTATCTACTGCATGAGAAGAGACCGTGAACACCAGATCATATATCTCGTGTCTTCTCTTTGTCCTGTGGCATGTTTCTCACGCATTCGATATACGATATCTACACCTATATCGAGTGATTTTGTATGGGAATCTGTCAATATAGGTCTCGATATCCGTATATATCGAAAGTGCGAGAATCATGCCACTGTGGCATGATTCTCGCGCATTCGACATATGATACTTTCACCTATATCGAGTGATTTTGTATGGGAATCTGTCAATATAAGTCTCGATATCCGTTTATCGAAGGCGCGAGAATCATACACATCTTCGGGTCGATTCTCGCGCCTTCGATATACGGATATCGAGACCTATATTGACAGATTCCCATACGAAATCACTCGATATAGGTGTAGATATCGTATATCGAGTGATTTTGTATGGGAATCTGTCCATATAAGTCTCGATATCCGAATATCGAATGCGCGAGAATCATGCCACAGGTCTATGCAGTGGGATATGAATCCTGTCTGTCCAGTGAGGATTACGAGTATAACATAGAAATTGAAATGTATTTATTTGACAAATAAACATAGGGATAATAAAAAAAATAGTATAGTTTACGGTTGAGGTTTAAATGTCAAAATGGTTTGAGCTCAGCATGTGTTACGTGTAGCAGTGAGCTGCACGTAACGCTGGTTTTCAGCTCACACCAACATAACATAACTTCACGCCTTTTGCCAATACGGGGTGGCAGAGGCACAATTGGGCCTTCTAGACATATTTTAGCCAATTATTCAATACTACTTTAGCCAGCTCAACGAGTATACGAGAGAAATATCACTATTGTCTGCGTGTTCACTTTTTGCGCATATCTTTCCAGCAGCCATATTTATAGTTTCGCATTTCTGCTGCAGATGCAGCAACAAAAATAAATTCGAGTATGACGCACCCCCGTTCTGGTATGAATTATGCATGCTGTTTGGCTTTTCATACTATTCAGATGAGATCAACTTGTTATTTTACTTTGGAACCCTGCCCCGGACTAAGCTGGACAATGGCCTCGATTCTGCCAGAAAATATTAAACATAAATATTAAAATACATGCACGTACATTGCTTCTGGCCCCCCGCTAGGGGCCACTACATACAATATTTAAGTTATGTAGGTACTTGAGATAGCTCTCAGAGCTGAGAGTGGTTTAAAATCACGGACCTAGGTTACCCTGTGTGTAACTATCGTGGGGGCCAAACACAGTGACGTCACAGATATAAACATCCAAAGGTCTAATAATCCTGCGGTCATTCGTAAATTATGATTGATCAAGTTTGACTTCATAAAGTACCTATCAATAATAATAATATCATTATCGTCACTACTTTTCAAAGATCTTCGTGAGAATGGTACAACCCATTGTAAGTTAATCCTAGGTTAAAGCTAGTACGTAATTTACTAAGATATTTACAGGCTGTGAGCCTCTTAAAACTTATAGCATAAATAAAAAACAGAATATGTTGTAGGGAGAGGATTACGCTTCGTTTTAGTAAGCAATTATTGCTATGAAAATAAATGATGCAGTAAAAGTTATCTACCTGCGGGTAGAATGCAAAATACAGTTACGCGAAGTATAATACAAGCAAAATGTGGTCGCTTTACTTGCTACCTTTTGCAAAGTGATAACAAGACACAAAATATAAGGAAAACAAACCGAAACAATAACAACCAATGATGAAATTAAAAAAAAATGAAAAAAATAATAATGCAATAACAACCACACATGCTGATTTATATAGCGTCACTCTTTTTTGCACACGGGGTGCCCACTCCACCGTTAGCTAGGCAATTCTGTGCATTGAAAATTAGATATGTATTTTAGTTACCACACGGAACAATGCGTGCATTTTCCCATGGACGGGCGGGCGCAGTAAAATTATTCTTTTGCTACGAATAAATCATGTTTTATCTCTTTTATGACTGTTTTTTGTGTGTCCAGCTTTTCTATCGATGTAAGAAAATTTACAATGAAAAGGCTGAAACCAGTGCTGAAACTACCCATACTTACTTCTAGTACGGCTACAGAATTGGCTATCTGACAAGAGTACAAATATAGTTGAACTACTTTTTCTTTCGTGGTTTGATTTACTTTGTGTTTTCAGTTAAATATGATAACTTGCTTCCACAAAATTATATAATTTACTGCCTAAAGAAGCCTTTTTAATTCCATAAAAAGTATATTTTATGGATCTACATGTTAGCCCAGTACAATAGCCATTTCCTCCGAAGGGAAATATTTCACAACTTCTACGATGAAAGTCTAGAAAATATGATAATGTTTTCATGCCAAATCTTGCGCGCTGAGAGGCAGTTTTTGTAAGTATTCCCTAACACCCACGGCCAGCTTTTTGATGAGTAATCAATTTAACATATTAGTCCCATTTTTAAATCTTTTCAGCCAATTACGTGCCGCTATTTTAAATTAATACTCGATAAAACTCCTGTTGCATTTGACCACTCTTTTAGAATCTGGGGTCAGTGTCTACATCTATACATGTCTGACTGAGCTAGCAACTATCGATAAATTCTATTTTTGTAAACATCTTAGAATGCATTCTTCATCTAAGCATTCGTAAATAAACTATCACGCAGAAAGGGCCCCAATAACTATGTAAAATGGAAGAAGCAATTTCTCTCCTCTACGTCTAATGTAGGGTTCTGTCGTCCAAATGGAAAGTGGCCGATGTTATTGGCTAGTATAGGTTCTCTGAATAACGAGCTAGCTTTTCTGAATTCCGAGCTAGGTTGGCGGTCACACAACTTTTACCAATACACTCCAGGGAAAATTCTGAATCGAATTCGATCTCTTTCAAAGGGAGTGACTTGAACTCAAAGGACATTTTTAGTAAACAACGCATGCTCAAGATCTTTAGAACAATTTATAGTTTTAACATAACATTATCACGATTTTTTTCATACATGGTGCCAGAGGTATAATTGTGCCAATTTTTGCCAGTTTTCAGAACTCCTTTTTGCGTGACAGGGAGCCAGCTCATGGCCACAGCTAGTCGCCAACTGTAGGTAGATATTCAAAGGTCTGAGGTTTATTATTTTCCTTAGCTTTCATAGCAGCGCTTAGGAACTATACTTTGCAATAGGTAGGTACATACTTGTTATTTAGTTAGACCGTACCACAGCGTCTTTTAACATCGATACTATACTAAAAGTATCAACATCACTCGGCAACCATTTTCATTCCAATACTCGATAATTAGCTTTATTTTACCCAACACAAGAGAAGCCGGAAAACATCTGATGATGCAGGCTTGTTTTAAGGTCGTGATAAGTTTCGGATCAGTGGGTACGTAATCTGAATCGCTAAAAAGCTTGTGGTAACCCACCACGTAATAAATTGAAAAGGAATGCGTCCGAAAAATGTTAAAACAGTTTCAATGTAACACTATCTGCGTTCCGGCCCAGCGGTCCGTGGATGATCTTTTAGTTCGGCGAGAGTTCGCTTTCAGACAGGCTGCTACTTTGTCACATAGGTATTTCAGCCAAGCTTGTGTAATCGGATGCTTGATCTGCCTTCGATTATGGTACTACTTATATAGTACGTCTGGAGGACTGGAATAGTCGCCCGGTGATCGGAAGATTACAGAACCACCATCTTATCTATAGAAACTACTGACGCCATTATGAAAACGTCACTTCGCTTTCAGTTGCATGGTGTATGCTGTTCAGTTGGAGACTTGTATAGATGGTGGCCCCATCGCTCATTCTACAGATAAAATGATGGCACTGTATGCTATTAGCGTATGGACTGCCAGTGTATATAGTCGACCTACAGGATGTACAAGTACATACAAAACATGATGATAGAGCCCAGTTTGTAGCTCCATGAGTTATCACTACTAAATTACAGAAATACATACATCTTGGAAGAAAGGTAAGAAAAAACTAAAGACCTCCAACCTACTTAAACTAAACTATAACAACTAAGTACTCGTAGGCCCGCGATGTTCGATCTACCCACATCGAGATAAAGTTCAAAACCTATGAAAAAACATTAATGGAAAGTGGAATGGATGAACGAGCGGACCTTTGTGTGGCTAAAACAACGTAAAATAGAACTGGCAACCTCAACTCAAAAAAAATTATATCCGGACGAATTGTTAAACCTGCTCCTTTTGTGAAGTCAGTTAATAAACGAACTATGCGGAATAAGACTTTCCCGTGTTAACTTTGACAACTCCATACAAATTTGTATAGAGTTGTTAAAGTTTACTCGGGTTAAGTGTTTCCGCTTTCTAGCTAGTCGGTCTTAAAGTAACTAGCTACCTTTTCCTCCTTTAGCTACTACTATACCTACCCCAATACAGCAATACTCAGTAAACACATACGTAAGTCCACATGCGGTATGAAACAAGCAATAAGACTGTTTCCATTTCAAGACAAGCTAGTTAACATAAACTTGAAGGCAGTTGGCACAGCGCAGAACACAGGGTGTAGTCACTTTGGCAAAACTGCTGCAGAGGTCTGCCAACCACTCGCTGACCATTCAGTGTAATGAATACAGGGCGAGCGAATTTCGGAGCTTGTTAGTAGTAGTTTGGATGCGATTGCTTTGGGAGATAAAACTGTTTGTTTATGGAGAAAGCATTTTAGACCTATAGGTCAAATTTCTTTAACTCTGTAGATGTTATCAACGTCATTTTGAGCCCCTTTTCTACTTTGTACAACTGTAGCGTTATACGTTTGAAGCGTCTGTCTATTTTTAACCGACTTCCCAAAGGAGGAGGTTTACAATTCGTTCGGATGTTTTTTTATGTATGTGCCCCGATAGCGCCTAGACGGATGAACCGATTTGGAAAATTAATTTTTTGTTTGAAAGGGTTTACCTTCCCATAGATCCCATTGACACCAGGTCAGGATCTGATGATGGGATCCTGGAGAAATCGAGGGAACTCTTCAAATATTATAGGCAGACCTATAGTGATTTTTGTGTTTTTAGTTATAACTCGTGCTCGTGCATTTACTCACGGTAAGCATAATATTGTAATGCGGAACTGCTGAGATGTAGACCACATAATGGCCACCAGAACTGCTCAGTACTAGGTAAAAATAAAATGCGTGGCTGACGGGCAGGCAACGCATAGCCTAAACCGGTGGACACAGAGCCATGAAACTTTGAACAGAGGTTCCTTAGTAGCGTGGGGTAGCACTGAGATGGGATTTGACAAAATTAATTCCCCAAGGGCGGGAGGGGATAAGGGGTTACAGTTTGTATTAAACTCAAATCTAATCAAATAGGGTTTGTGGAAGTCGGTTTTTTCTAAAGTTTACTTTTTGTTTCAATTATTGTCTGTGGCGGTGGTTATCTTGCGGACTTCCCTGCAATAAAGCTTAGCTTGTTTTATGAAAATCGGTTAAGTAGTTAGAAAGTTACATATTAGCTTATCAATAAAACAAGTCTCAAGACAAACCAAATAGAGTTACTTTGACACACAATAAATGAAACCAATACCAGAAAAATCGTCGCTTTTCTCCAAACTCCATGAAATCTTCAAGTCTCCTTAAAAGTACAAATATACCAATGCTTAGCATACTTTAGAACCGAAACCCTAAAAAAGGTAAAACATACATTTTTTTATAAATAGTCAATTAGCCCATTATCCTTCAAAACATTTAAAAATCCGTTGTCGTGCTTTTGATAAAAACTATTTACGGACACTGCTTCTAGTTATTAAATTCAAAATTACTGCTAAAGCATTTTCACCTTTTTCGCACAATCCCCAAACAAAAGGCCTATCATCATAATTCAGGCAAGCTTAGTTAGTTTAACGCTTACTAAAGCGTTGAATTTGAATACGGACGGGGGGCATTTGGGGTGCTTTTCCCCGCGAAACTGACTGGCCGAATGCCAAACATTCAAATTGAAGCGGAAATGCTCAGAAATAAATGACGTTCGATTAAGAATAACTTCTGGAACTGGCCAACCTGTGGCTCGATTCCCTTAGCCATCAATTTGTATCTCAATCAAAGTATTATGAAGGATGGTAAACGACTTTATAAGTCTGTTTGCGATTGCGACCATAAAGGGTTATAATGGTCTTAATTGCTAGTAAGTAACACTGTTGCGAGAGGTCCCGGGTTCGAATCCCGGCTGGTGACAAAAAAACCCCAGGTCTTGGATGTTTACATGTTTGTGATGTCGCTGTTTCTGGTTCCCACGACACAGGGTATTCTAGTGTGGGGCCAGAAGCAATGTATGTGCCCGTATGTAAATGTTTATGTTTGTTTGTTTATGTAGTTTCAAAATTTCAATCTTTTTATTTCATATCAATGTCTTTCTTCACAGGGTTAATTTTAATTTATTTAGTGGAGTATGGCTCAATCTTACTCGGATCCGAGTAAAGGCCTGTGCCCCTCGGGTGGGACATTAATGGGCTACATTTACTTTACTTTACTTAGACTTAAAACATAAACAAAACAACGTACAGTTAATAAGTTTATGCTTGTGGAAGTGAATGTAAATGTTTCTTTTATACCAAGACGCTGAAAACGCTAGAGTTGAAGCAAAGGGCGGGTTAAACATAAGGCAATATTCTCCAGCGGGTGCCAATGTTATTATGGCAATATTGACAGCTTGTGCGCCTCATTTGGGGAACTAGGGAACTAGCTACGTTTTACCCTTATATGAAAAACGTTTATGCTCGCACGAGTCAGGGTCGTAAAGAAATTCATTAAAGACCATCGGCCATTACTATACGTCCCCATATGTCTGGGGAAGTCAGTAAAATTGCAAGAGGATCGTTTGTTCCGCTGAATAAAATATTTAAGGTTATATAGGTAGGTTGGAACATAAGTACACTCAAAATAATACTCCCAGTGAAACCAAGATCTGTCAACCATTCCTTACTTCACTTCACTTATTTCAATGAATAACTCTGCAACTTCTTCATTAATTTCTACATCCAAGGAAGCTGTGAATGAATATCATTTTAAAAATACACATTCATCTACTGAATGAGTCGGTGGATTCTTAATGAACGTTGATAATTTCATGTAAATTTCCGTTATTGTTCCGGGAACTATTGTGTGGCCGGACAATGGCCTTTCGCATTCGAAGGACTAAAATTTATGCTGCACCAATTGTCCCTATGAACGTGTTATCCTACTATTACTACTAGTATACACATTTGTCCATCTATGTTGGGAAGGGTAAACATACGTGTAAATCGTGGAATCATTCAGTAATATTTTTATTGGAAAGTGCACCCAAAATAGATATAGTAATTTGGGTGGCAATAATTCACCAAGTTAAAAGCTTAAAAAAACCGACTCCATGACCTATCTATATATATAAAAATGAATTGCTGTTCGTTAGTCTCACTAAAACTCGAGAACGGCTGAACGGATTTATCTTATCTTAGTCTTGAAATGTTCGTGGAGGTCTAGGGAAGGTTTAAAAGGCGAGAAAAAATCGAATAATTTCCGGGAAAACCCTAAAAACAGCCCTTTTCTATTTCCCATACAAACGTTTTCTAGAGTCAATCGTTTTCTAGAGTCAATTTGAACTTTATTGCTATTCAATAAAGTTCATATTAAATTTTGGCAGTACGAAGTCTGCCGGGTCAGCTAGTCACTATATACAAATGTCTTCTATAAACCCGAAAACGAGCCTAGGAAATCTGTTTTCTGACAGTGAATTCCATTTATTATTATAAACGAATACCAGGCAGATTTTATCTCGTGAAAATGACTACAAACACCGAAAAGGCTGGATGTATAATGTCATCCAGGTAAAAACAAATTAAATTTCACCGTTTTTTTATGTGGAAACCTAACTACTGAACGGATTCCTGATTTTTTTAAATGGGACCAAACTATTGGGCTTCCCTTTCAAAAGAAGAAGGAATTTTTGAAATCGGTTCATAAAAAGTACCAGTTTCGATGTAACAAACATAAAAAAAAACATACAACCGAATTGATAACACCACCCTTTTTTGAAGTCGGTTAAAAACATTCCATTACATTACGTGAAGAGTCGCTCTCTCTTTGTATGTTCTGTTATGCGAAACTAAAATATGTGACTCAATGCTTGACAAAGCTCTAAAACTGCGAGGTAGTGTTTATGCATAAATAAGTATGTTAGATTGAATCATAGTTCTCCTCATATCAATGATGAAATGAAATATTGCAGTAAAATTATTATGTTTTCTTTCATTCAGTGGATATCAGCGAACGTCAACAAAGAAGCATATAGTAGGTAAGTAAATTTCTTTATTTTTCGTGTCACTCCCGAGAAGCCTTCACAATTCCCCGCTAAGTTTAATTTGAATTGCACAGGAGTGCACTAGATACGGTCCAGCATCTTATTCAGAACTATTACATAGAATTAAATGCAAGATTGTGCGTTCTTTTGATATTCCTGAAGCTTTTGTATAGATGTCATTCGAGCTGTCAACTCTGCATCGGCTATCTTTCGGTTCCACATCATCACCTCTTTGAAATATAACCTACCTACGAGAAATACAGTCCATTCTTTTATTGAAGACCACACCAGGATCCCTACTCTACGAGGAAGGACTGGTCCCAACATATGGTCCATCATCGCCGTCAACTGTTGGATTTGCTCTCTTCTGCGAGCGAGGCTTCCCGCCTTATTACGACGAGCCGCCGCGTGGAGATCCTGGCCTTGGCTCTCTTCATCGAGCACCGCTTCACGTCTTACTGCGTGCCGTCATCGGGAGGAATCATACTTGCTCTCTTCTCCGGGCAAATTTCATCAACTTAACAACATTACAACACGAAATCCGTACAGAGCCAACCTACATTGTCTACGCAGCTGTCTAGGTACCGCAACGTTAAACGAAGACAAGAACAGCCTACATTGTCTACATAGAAGTCTACTGCAAGTTGCAACGCAAAACGAAGTCAGAACCACTATTTCCAGTGCAGTGTGTTCATTGTGGAGATAATACCAACCACCAAATCACTTCTGAAATCAAGTTGAAGAAAATCGGCAACAACAAACATCCTGTAAGATCATTCCATACCTCACCTTTTATTCACATTCATATAACCTTTCATATCGTCATTATTCCAAATTATCTTCTGATTTGACTGAGCATAGAATTCATACTCAATAGAATAAATACCTTCATAGATATAAACAGCAAGCTATCTATCACAATTAGCATCTATTTACTAATACCTACCACAGTATTCATCATTGGCGCAAGTTCAATAATAACTTCATTGTCTTATCAATTTCATCATCATAAAAATCAAACTAACTACCTAGCTAGTATTCACTTAGCCTCTGTAGTCGACATATTTATTTGCAACAACAGATGAAACCACCATAATTAATCACATAACTTCATAGTTAACTAAATTCATTCTTATAATATCACATCAATAATAATAATCAATAAGTGAAAACTTGAACAATTGTTGGTTTTGTAAACACAAAACACTATTGTTTGGGTTAAAATATCCATTCCTATGTAATATAATATCTAATATCTAATCTAATTCCTAATAATAATCTCATAATATTGAACGGCTGCACGTTTTGAATTTGCAAAACGCAGATTAGTTCCTAATAATCATCACCAAAACCTATCTAATAATAAAATTCATCAATTACAATACAGCTTTCGAACGTACATTTGCGTTTCGTTCATGCAAACTGCAGTTTAGCTTGGGAGGATTATAGCAATACTTCGTCTAACTTTCAAACGCCCATTAGTCACCCACCTTATTGTAATTGCAAAACGCAGAATAGTAAACATACAAATTACTTGAAACTACAGTTTTATACATAAAATAAGTTGTTTATTTAACTTTCAGCAATAAAATATTGTTAAAACATGGAAGACGAGGACAATATCAAACAACTAATCAAAAAAAGAGCCTCCGTGAAGTCAAAACTCACGCAATTCGCAAATTACGTAAGAACAATAACAAGTCAGGAATTATCCGAAATACAGGTCATTGAACTAGGTGCTCGATTGGCAAAATTTGAAGATTTATATGCTTCTTACGATGACTTACAGGTGGACATGGAGACATTATCGGAAACGCCTGCAGAACAATACAAAGAACGCGAACAATTTGAAGGTTCTTATTATCAATATTTGTCAACAGCGCGCAACATCATGGACAAGGCTCAGAAGTCTATGAAGGATGAGGTCGCGACCGTGGACAGTTCAAGCGTTGTAAACACAGTTACTCACGCACAAAATCATGTCAAACTGCCTAAAATAGACTTACCAAAATTTGCGGGCAGCTATCATAATTGGCTAGAATTTAGGGACACGTTTGTGTCGCTCATACATAAACAAGCAAACATAGACGACATCAACAAACTGCACTATCTTCGTGCATCATTGAAGGATAGTGCCCTCCTTGTTATCGACAACCTGGACTTTAGGGCAAAGAACTACCAGGCAGCATGGAAACTATTGTGCGATAGGTACGACAACAAACGTCTGCTAGTTAATAACCACGTCCAGGCTCTTTTTAACGTCGAGCACATCCACAAAGAATCTAGTAGTGCACTTCGTCACTTACTAGACACTACAAACAAAAATCTTAGGGCCTTATCCACCCTTGATCAGCCCACTAAACACTGGGACACGTTGATCATTCATATGATGGCAAGTAAACTCGATAACGTGACTAGTCGGGAATGGGAAGAGTTTCGTAATGGACTTTCCGCTCCTCCTGCCTTATCCGATTTCACGACTTTTCTTTGCAACAGAGCTGACCTCTTAGAGACTCTTGAGGAGTCCCGACCTTTAAAGCAGAGGTTGGATACGGTCAGCACTCATCAAAAACCGAAGAGTTTTCTCTTAGCCAACAACACAACTAACACCAGCAAGTACACCAAAAGTGCTTGCCCTATGTGTCAACAATCGCATCTGCTGTACGCTTGTCCTGCTTATCGCAACTTACCCGTCGCTACACGCATACAAAAGGCTAAAGAATACAAGGTCTGCCTAAATTGCCTTCGCTTTGGTCATGCCGAGACACGCTGTGCGCTTAGTCATTGCAAATATTGCAAATTAAAGCATAATACCCTACTGCACATAGATAGGGAGCCAGAGCATGTGGCGCATGAAAATGTTGTCTTCACAGCAAATCAATCAACTCAATCAAGTGTCGTTCTGCTTTCCACAGCACTCGTCAAGGTACTGGACAACAAAGGGAAGCAGCACACTGCCAGAGTCTTATTGGACAACGGGAGTACAGCAAACTTCATATCCAAGGAGTTTAGTCGAAAACTCCATCTTAACGTAAATGCTGATAGGTCTACAACGGTGACAGGTATAAGTAGCCAAGTTATGAGTAGTTCACAGTCTTGCTCATTCAATATGGGGTCTTATAATGGGGACTACAACATGAACGTCGACTGCTACATACTGCCACAAATCACCTCTTCAATACCTAACACATACATAAACATAAACGATTTACCTCTTCCGTCAGGGATTTGTCTTGCTGACCCCACCTTCAATGTTCCCTCTTCAATCGACATCTTACTGGGAGCAGAAATATTCTGGGATCTTATTGGCGCAAATCGCATATGCATGGGTAAAAACAAGCCGTCTTTAGTCGAAACAAAGCTCGGCTGGCTTATTTCGGGGGTCGTTCATAGAGCTTCATCAAACACCCCACAATCACCGATGTGTTTGTTCACTAACACTGACAACACACTTACGGACTTAACTCGCTTTTGGGAATTAGATACAATTTCACCAAAACACAATCTTACCAGTGAAGAACGCACGTGCGAACAAATATTCGTGAAAACAACAGAACGAGACTGTGAGGGCCGCTTTATGGTTAACGTACCTCTTCAAGAACCTCGTCAAGTACTGGGTAACTCATTCGAAATGGCTAAACGCAGATTTCTATCCCTTGAGCGCCGTCTAGAAAGAGACCCAGAATTAAAATCGTTGTATGTTGATTTCATGAATGAGTACATAGAACTCAAACACATGACAGAAAATACACAATACGCACCTCGTTCAGACACAAGCGTTTCATATTTCATACCTCATCATGGGGTCTATAGAGAATCAAGTACAACTACAAAACTGCGCGTAGTCTTCGACGCTTCAGCAGTCACTACGTCAGGCAAGTCCTACAATGATATACAAATTGTTGGGCCAACTGTACAAGATGACCTTCAAGCAATTTTACTAAGATTCCGACAGCACAAGTACGTCGTATCTGCGGACATCGAAAAGATGTACCGACAGATGTTAGTGAAAGAGAGTTTTCGTGAGTTGCAACAAATATTATGGAGATCAGATCCCACACAACCACTTAAAACTTACACTCTAAACACAATCACGTACGGCACTGCTTCGGCACCCTATCTTGCAACGCGTTGTCTTGTGGAGTTGGGCCAGCAATGTACAAACAAGAACGTACAATATTCAATACTTCATGACTTTTACGTCGATGACTACTTATCAGGCGGAAACACAATCGATGATACAATCAAACTCTGTCGTGATGTAGCAACGACCCTTAAATCAGCTCAGCTCAACCTTCGGAAGTGGCAATCAAACTCCCCAACTATCTTGCATGCTATTTCACAAAACAGCCACATGCCTGACTTATTGAACTTGAGCGAGAACGAACTGTCAAAAACATTAGGACTTCATTGGAAATGCTTTTCAGACAAATTCACGTACGTCATCAATATAAATAACAAAGACACAGTGACAAAACGACACATTCTATCCACGATTGCGCAAATATTTGATCCACTTGGTTTAGTCGTACCTTGTATAGTAGAGGCCAAAATCATAATGCAACAATTGTGGATTAGCAAATGCTCATGGGACGAACGTGTACCAGACAACATATACAAATCATGGTCACACTTCGAAACAACATTGCCACACTTAAACAATATAGAAATACCACGCTGGATAACATGTGATACACCCATAACTCGCCAACTTCACATATTTACTGACGCTTCGGAGAAAGCTTATGGGGCGTGCGTGTATCTACGTACCTTAACTAGTGATGGTGCAGTCGAGGTTCATCTTGTGGCAGCAAAGAGCAAAGTAGCACCCATAAAACCTACAACAATGCCCCGTCTTGAGCTTTGCGGAGCATTGTTAGGAGCAAGACTGTGTACAAAAGTTCTTAGTTCACTTACCTTATCATTTCAACTTTTCTTCTGGTGTGATTCGACGATCGTGCTGGGATGGCTCTCTTCGTCTCCCACGCAGCTTAGGCCATTCGTTCGCCATCGAATTTCTGAGATACAGGAAGATTTCAGGGACCATACTTGGCGATATGTTCCGTCTCATGAAAACCCCGCAGACATCGCCTCACGCGGTTTGAGCGCCGATCAGATGGGCTCCTGTAGCATGTGGTGGACAGGGCCTTCATTCTTAAAATTGGATGAGCCAGAGTGGCCAACCTTCCCTACCTCTTCAGAAGTCGAGTTACCAGAAACCGTCTGGTGAAACCAAACGCTTTTGACAGCTGTCATTCGAGCTGTCAACTCTGCATCGGCTATCTTTCGGTTCCACATCATCACCTCTTTGAAATATAACCTACCTACGAGAAATACAGTCCATTCTTTTATTGAAGACCACACCAGGATCCCTACTCTACGAGGAAGGACTGGTCCCAACAATATCCATATATGTATAGTGACTTTTAATTAATAAGATGTACTTTGGGGAATGGAGGATTTACCGCGATTTCCAGTCAAATCATACCGCGCCCATAAATTTTTAACACGCATGTGACGTAACATAAAAGCTCTTCATTCATCATCATGATGACCATTATTATACATTTTTGTTACTAGCCTATACTGTGTCCCACTGCTGGGAAAAGGCCTCCCCATCCCGCCATCTTGGAGCACACCATTCGAGCTCCACATCTCTATTCAAAGAAAGATTGACCCGCTCTGATTTTTACTTGTCCAGGTCGTTCCGCCATCTCCTTCTGGGCCTTTATATATATATGCATGCATACATTCACCATTTCACAAACGCGAAACGTACTATTTTGAGCGCCGGCCGTCGCTGGATAAGTGTTTCCTATTACAATGGCTATGCAAACCCGATTCGGGATATGCAAGAATAATGCACTAATCTCTTAAAATATTCATGATGACGCCTGCGCCGTGGCTCTTGATATGTAATGTGACGCAAATGTGATTAAAAATGGCGTTGGACTGGCTCGCGTAACGGTAAATTAGCATATCTTGATTTGAAATTTTGAATACTACCTTATTAAAATTTCTAACAGGTTACACTAGAACTCGGCTGTTATACGCAGCCTCTGCAGCTAATAGTTAGTTTTAAGATTTTTTTAATTCCTACTTAAATACTCTAAACCATGTCCATTTAATGTCCAAAGCAAAATACGTTTTAGGTGAAAATAACTATTTTGATTTACTTTCATTTAGTTTCATTGATATTATGATATTTCCGAACACCACTATTACATGAAAAGGACGTATTCAAACACATTTTTTTTCTAGATTTGGAAAGTGTTGTATATGTAATAGGGAAAACTCTTCAAAGATGGGCTTTTGAAAAAGCATAAATTCAAATTTATGCCGAACGTTCATATCCAGGAGCAGGTGAAACTAATTACACGTCTGTGAATTCAGTACGAGTTGGCGATTTTGGTGGCGGCATGAATATGGAATGTATTCCGGAGTTAATCTTGGTGGCTTTGATAATTATTTTGGGTGGAGTCCATAATTTATACCCCATTCCGCCCAACATTACGGCATAATGACTATGGCGCGATGACAACGACATTAGGTAAAATATAAAGTGAAGAAAAAGTAGCCCTTTAACTTCATCTCAACGCCAAACATTCAAAGATTTGACAAAACCAATCGCCTTAAGCAAACCTTTTATCTAAAAATCCTATCATGATATTCATCCAGCGATGTCTATAAGTGCGACCTCAGGTGCTCAAAACATTTTTTCCGCACCAGCGGCAGCGGTGTTATACCGCCCCACATCATCGTTAGGAATTCACACTAACTGCACCTAGTATTGTAGATGAAAGGGAACTAGGGCACGCAATGTTCTATCCCTCTTCTGCTAACAGTGTGCTTCCCAACCTTGAGAATTGAGAACGGTAACATAACATGACATTTACATATAGGCGCACATATTGCTTCTGGTACCACACTAGGATACCCTGTGTCGTAGGAACCAGAAACAGCACTTCAGTTCAGTTCAGTTCAAAATTTTTATTGACCATAAAATCATACATATTACTTAGTCAACGTCAAAATAATATTAATATTTTTGTATACTACCGCCCGTTCGGAAGTTGTGGGCTTAGGGGCGAAGTCATAAATATGTAGACATTCAATACCTGGGGATTTTATTTGATTCGTATATAATTATTGCACATATCAGAAAAAAAACACAAACAATACAGAAAAGGCATGAACAAAGGCAAGCTTATCTCTAAAAAGAGATTTCTTCCAGCAAACCCAGGATGGACAGGATACATTTTAAAACTCAAAACGGGTAGGCCTATGTGCTAAAGTAAAAATTAAAATATAAATAAATTATATTACTAAACTACTGAATATAATAAATACCTAAGTACCTACATGAATACATATTATTTATTCCTTCCCGGCCGGGATTCAAACCCGGGAAGCACAGTCTCGACCACAATACCGCAGAGGTCGTCGAATGCCAAACAGCCTAGAAAACGGGCTCATTTATACAGATTTTACTTATTATTCTTCTAAATAATTGATGACATTCGGCATCCAAATGAAGATCTTTATTTAGATACCGAATGACATATAGAGAAGTAGCAAACCATTTTCAAAACCATTTTCATTGACAATGACTTGACATGACCATTGCAGGATTTTCAAATTCACATCAAGTTTGACAACCCCTGATTCCGAGCGAAAAATCTCTGTATTGCGTGAAGGGGCTCTCCTACTTCGTAACGATCCTGTATTAAGAAGCAGGGTTGAAGCACCCGTTGAGTGGTGGAATGTTTTTCTATATTTCTACGTGCACAACCCTGGTGACTTATATCGTACCGATCAAAGACCAAAGGTTATGTATGATTCTCGCGCATTTAATATACGATATCAACAACTAAATCGAGTGAATTTATAATGGAATCACTCGAATAGGTGTCTTTTCCGTATCCCAACACAGTAAAACAGGTAGAATTTTCGACTTCGTGGGTAGTTTGTGACAATAATAACTTTCTTGTGAGTGTTTTCCTTGTAGGAATTTATGAGTTCAAGTTCAAGGATCAATTTTTATTTACACCGAAATTAGTTACTTTCTTATAATCTGCATGTGTTATTATTATTATCATTATTTTTGATACACATGACAATAAAACACAATCAAATAGATACCTTTACAAAGGCTTTTTTCTAATTAAAAATTCATGCAGCAAAGAAAAAGATATATTTTAATAGCAGTGGTATATTTCGAAACAAATAAAAACTTTTTAATAAAAAGGCTGCATACGTTCATGGATACAATGTCACGTAAATCCTACTAAAAACACGTTTTTAATAGTATCGAAATATAAAATGTTGACGTGATTTTTGTGGGACAAAACATTGTTTTTCGCAGATAGTGGCGGTATATGATCGGGCCCTCGTCAGTGGAGCAGCGAGCGTGTAAACTTGACAACGGTACAAAACCAACTCGAGCGTATGACACTCAATATAAACATGGATACCTACTGTAAGCAAGGACTGAATAACCGACTTATTTCAGTAGGTAGATACCAAAATAAAATAGTTGGGCTCTCGACCTTTGTCCCCATAAGTCGAGCCATTGTCATTCTCCAAAATTATAAAAAAAATTGACATTAAAATTAGTTTGACAGTGGGTACCAACGTCAAAAATTAGACATTCATTGACGTCTTGGTACCCACTGTCAAAATAATTTTAATGTCAATTTTTTTTTATAATTTTAATGTCAATATTGTTCCAAGGACTCTTTTGTCCTTACGCTACAGTGGGTGTTAATTTTACGCTGCCTATAGGTTTCGATACAGAAATATTTCGCTACCGTTTTTCAATAGCGTTATTCAACCGATATAGAATATTGGTTGGTTCTGACTACTGATGTGTCTTTGCCGGTAATTATTGCCATTTGTCCGGCAATGCCACTGTTGTCAATGTATTGGGGCAACATTGCCCTACACATTACATAATGGCAATATTTCCGGCAATGGCACCTTAGTAGTTCTGTCTGACAATTCAATGAAAATTGTATAACGCTATAGCCAAACATCCGTCCTCAGGGACGGCGGCGGCGGCGCAAAATGCTTGCATATATTTTAAATATCGGTTCCTTTTTTGCAACAAGTATCAAAAACAAAACGCGGTTTAAAATGTTATGAATTTGCTACTGTGGGATTTTGGTACACATTCAAAGATCGGTTGGTTCAATCGGTATCCAATAGGTATAGCTAACCGATTTGGTCCACGACTGTGAGATATTGTTATTTCCGAAGAAATGAATTTTCCGATAAAAGGCCTTCACTTAACCATTACAGAAGAACATTATAAAAGGTGTTCAAGCGAAATCATTTAGAATTAACATAGATTCTTTTAATATTCTTCTTAATACTTACATTAATTTTACCTGTTGAGCTTGTGGACAGTGAAAGACTTTTTTTATCAAATACACATCCAAGATGGATATTTTTGGGTATTTTTCTTTCTCTGAGGATATTTAGGATATTTTTTTTTCTCTCCTACCTGGGGTTTGAACCCAAAGACCATAAGCGCAATGCTACAAAGGTATCTGTTGCACCTTGTGTATTTTCTACACTTTCTTGCCTTATCTTGTGAGTCGACGTAAAGGGAACGCAAGCAGGAACTCAAATGCTGTTACGTCGAGTAAGCGTGTAGCAAAGTACTGAGGCACGACGCAAACTCTTTGAGAGCGCTTTCAAAGGATTACGGGATCAAATAAGGGAATTTTAAATAGATTTACTTAATGGAGAATGTAGGGTAAACTAGTTTTATAAACTGCACTTCGGATTTACGAATAACGCATTATAAGGGTTTGGGTAACCTGCTATGGACCATTGGCGTCACTTTTTTTATTCGCGGCCACCGATATCTTTATCATTATTTGGTAGCAGTATCTTAATGTATTATATTAAAAGAGGAAGCATTGCTGTAAACCATTTCGAAGCTGAGATAATAGAGCTTCAAGTGACACTTTTTGTACTGAAAAAGCTTTAAAGTGAGATATCTCAGCCCCGAATTGATTTAGCTACATGTAGATACTCTATATTAAGATTAGCTTATTTTTAATTCCTCTTTAAAAATTTGTAACTTTTATTAGTGGCCGCCAATACTCAAAATCGACCAAACTCTATGGAAACGTCAAAACGACACCAACATTACCCAATACCATTTTTGTTTTTTACCAAAAAATACACAAACAAACCGCTCCAAGAAACTCCCGGCCCAAATGTGCCCATCACACTGGCACATGTGCTTCACACTAAATTCATTAAGGTAGTTCCAGCAATGTATTGCGTAAATTGCCTACTCACTCTGCTAGTGCATCCCAGTGTGGGGCCAGAAGCAATGTTTGTGCCTGTTTGTAAATATTATCCCACCAAAACATTCTGTAAAAAACTAGCCAAGTCTCGATGGAGCTGCTCGTTTATCTCTAAAAAGTAATGAAATCTAGACAAAGGCGTGCCAAGTCTAAGGTTCCTTACTGCGATTTCTTTATTATTATAGTTAATGTTGTGTGACTTGGCCGTTGAACATTCTTTATACGTTAGTGGGTACAAGTCAATTTTCAACCGACTTCAAAAAAGGAGGAGGTTCTCAATTCGACCCGTATGTTTTTTTTTTTTTTTTCTATGTTTGTTACGCGATTTTGTTTACACGTAATGTTATATCTGTTGTAACTACCTATGTTATATCTGTTGTATTTTACATACTAATTTGCTTAAAATAGAATTCCTTTATATAAGTACTATCAGGAAACTTGCAACTTGTAATTTATTGTAATTAAATACGACGCAGTTCAAAATTGACTTATACTCACTAACGTATAAAGAATGTTAAACGGCCAAGTCACACAACATTAACTATAATAATAAAGAAATCGCAGTAAGGAACCTTAGACTTGGCACGCCTTTGTCTAGATTTCATTACTTTTTAGAGATAAACGAGCAGCTCCATCGAGACTTGGCTAGTTTTTTACAGAATGTTTTGGTGGGATTTCACTTCTTTTTGTAGAAACGTGGGTATATTCATATATTTTATTAGATTTTCTTATTTGACACAGTTTTTTTTATTTTTAGGAGCAGTTTTTTTTTATTACAAATCTTTCTTTTCTTTTTTTCCGGTTCTGATTCTTGCACAGTAGCAACAGTTTTTCGTATTGCCCATTCGCGTTCATTATTTATTCTTTTAGACGGTTTAGACGGTTTAATTTCTGAAAGATCGGCGCGGAATTTACGCCTAAGCCGGTTGGATTCGGTGATCGCTGAAGCTTGAGCTTTTATACTCTTGAAGTCAACATTTATTAGGTGCACCCCATGAAGATTGGTTACTCGTGAAAGCGCCACGTAGGCTTGGCCACAAGAGAATATGGAGGTGCCAATGTCCATGAGGGCATTTTCCCGTGCCGTCCCGTCCAGTGCCGTGCCGTGCAGTCCCGTGGCGTGCCGTCCCGTGCCGTCCCGTCCCGTCCCGTGCCGTGCCGTCCCGTGCAGTCCCGTCCCGTGCCGTCCCGTGCCGTCCCGTCCCGTGCCGTGCCGTACCGTCCCGTCCCGTCCCGTCCCGTCCCGTCCATTGCCCCGATCAGCTGTTTTCAATTTACTATGGGAGACCCAAAATTTTTTTTCTTGGGGAAAGTTCATATTATTCTACATTATGGGCACCATCATTTCCCAAAGTATTGATCGTCCCGTGCCGTGCCGTCCCGTGCCTTGCCGTCCCGTCCCGTCCCGTCCCGTCCCGTCCCGTCCCGTCCCGTCCCGTCCATTGCCCCGATCAGCTGTTTTCAATTTACTATGGGAGACCCAAAATTTTTTTTCTTGGGGAAAGTTATTATTATTCTATGGGCACCATCATTTCCCAAAGTATTGATCGATATTTTAAAGTCACCTTGTATAGTTTTCCCTTTTATTGCTATTAAAACCTAACTCTGCACCAAATTTCAGCACCGGAGTCTATGGGAAGTACTGGTGTTTTGACCTTTGACCCCCATAAGGTACCTGAGTATGACAGACTCCATTGACTGACTGACCATTGAATGAAAGATAAATTGATTTTATATACTAATAGAAAAACACTTCACCAGCGCGAGTTAGAAGACTGGCAGACCCATCTAGTGTTGGATACCTAACAACTAGTTCTATGATGATCATGAGTGAGTGAGTGTCGAAAATGCGAAACTTTGCTTTCGAATAACTTCGGAACTAAATGACCTACAGACTTGAAATTTTGGATTTTAAGTATGTGATTGTAGCTTACTAGATGACGAAAATTTCTGCGTTCTGGTCTTATCCAGAGGTTCTCAAATAGGGGCCTGAAAATGCGGCGAAATGGTTCCAGTAAAGGATGGTACGGCAGTGTTTGCTTCGCGCTCGACTTGGCGGGGGCACTGCCGTGCCCCCTAATGTTATGCCACGTTATATGGGGAGCTAGAAGGTAGAGGTTAACTCGAATTATTTACCTGTGTTAGTAGCTCCCTTCGCTATACCCAAATGTCCCGATAAGCACCCGAACATCCTGTCAAGCGAATAAATATACATAAACAGGAAGCAAGCTGTGTTATTCAGACGTTTGATAAAAATAAGGGGAAAAAGTAGGGAGGATAGTCGATAAGAACCTTAATTATATACATTCTCAAACGTTGAGCTAATGCAATTTTCGATTCGAACCTGCAACACGCAGGAGATAGATTCGAATCCCCGTGCTGACCTTTACCAATAAGAGATAAGTACTTATTTATACGTTTAAATCACCTGTTACTCATTAAAATATCTACCTTGCTATTTTAAATTGAACCTAATGTTTTTAACCTGCTACCATCATGTACACCAAACATTATAAACAGCAGAGGTTCCCGCGATACAGGCTGTGCCTAGTGCGGGAGCCGCAAGCTTTGATTCCCGTGCCTGAATAGCGCATCTCCAACTATAATGTATTTACATACACTTTTAGGTGAAATAAATGATTTTGTATCGTATTTGTATTGATCTCAAGGATATTACGGACGTTCTAACGGTGATGGAAAACATCGTGAGGAAATCTTAATTACTCTACAGCTGCAGCGAAGGGCTAGCCCCCTGTCACGCAAAATAGAGTATTGAGTAACTAATTATAATAATTGAAATAAAAAGTAAACTTTAGAAAAAACCGACTTCCACAAACCCTATTTGATTAGATTGAGCTTAATACAAACTGTACCCCCTTATCCTCCCCCCCCCCCCCCTTGGGGAATTAATTTTCTCAAATCCCATATCAGTGCTACCCCACGCTACTAAGGAACCCCTGTACAAAGTTTCATGGCTCTAGGTCCACCGGTTTAGGCTATGCGTTGCCTGCCCGTCAGCCACGCATTGTATTTGTACCTAGTATTGAGCAGATCTGGTGGCCATGTGGTCTTCATCAGCAGTTCCGGACCACAATATTATGCTTACCATGTGCATTTGCACGAGTTATTATGAAAAACACAAAAATCACTATAGGTCTGCCTATAATATTTGAAGAGTTCCCTCGATTTCTCCAGGATCCCATCATCAGATCCTGACCTGGTGTCAATAGGACCAATGGGAAGGTAAACCCTTTTAAACAAAAAATTATTTTCCAAATCGGTTCATCCGTTTAGGCGCTATTGTGGCACATACATAAAAAAAAAAAAAACATCCGGACGAATTGTAAACCTCCTCCTTTGGGAAGTCGGTTAAAAATCACTGAGTCAGCGAATAAGGGGGCGGCACAGCCAGCACGCAGCACAGCTTTTGTAATGTCTTATGCAGAATATTTAAGCATCACTTTAGTTCGATAGAGCGTGCTAATATTCAGTAATAATCAGTGATCGGAGTAGGCAGAGCTATTTTATGTACTTGCCTTAAGTAAGAATAATATGGATACTCCCCGAATCTGATTTGAATTGAATTCTAGTGGTGCAGAAAGAGACAAAAACAGGTGGGTCACTCTTGTTTTCGTTTCGTTTCGAGGAACACCCCGCTATTGTTTTTGTTTGGCGATATCACGACGAGTTTCAACAAAGCGGCAACGTCGCACGTTAGGAAAAAAGTTTGGCAACGTGTTGCTGATATAAAATTTACAATGTCGCTCATGCGCTTATTGCCTTACATAAACCATGTTTTATACTTATTGATAAAAACAATTATATTTATTAAAACCCCGGAGTATCAGTCCCAATACCATGGATTATCCATAATAATATCAATGTTTGCGGTCAATGAACCTAAATAGCTCTGCCTACTCCGATCACTGGTAATAATCTACACAATGTGTTGTTTCTTCACTACCGTCATAATCATAACTTACCATTTAGGGTGAAAACACATTATAAGTAGGAAACATTGGGGACACACAAAGACGATATTACGAGACAAGAAGAGATTACTGTCATATTTCAACACCCCCCCCCCCCCTGTTTAATAATTACGGGAGAATATGCATCAACTTATCAAAAATAAGCGACAGCCATTTCAGAGCAATATGCACAGTCATTATTTGGGGATTGCCTACGTTTTTAAATTGCTTTTTAGGGCTCCGTACTTTAAACAAAAAGGAACCCTGATAGTCCGTTTTTCAGTCTGCGTCCGTTCATTTCATAATTTTTAATAACTGAAGACCGTCAGTCCATTCTTTTGTTTCCATGTGTCAAGACTTCAAGACCCTTTTGAATAGACGTACAAAATTAAAAATAATATCAATTACTATCTACCGTGGATCTTGTTTTTTTTTTATGACGAGATTTGTTGATTTTGCTTGGTACTCGAAACAAGGTCTAATTACTAACACAAGACGTAAAGAAAAATTCATAAAACTATACAAAGTTTTTTTATGAGTGAACTAACTTCTAGTACTCGTATGCGTCCAAAGTCAACGCCCCGCGATTTTCAATCTACCCACGTCGAGATGAAGTTCAAAACCTATGAAAAAACATTACTATAGAAAGTGGACGAGATGAACCGCTTGACCTTTAAGTGGATAAATAACAATTTGTGCAGAACCCTCACGTGACCGACACGCACTTAGCCGGTTTTTTTCAGTCATGGTTGTCACTCTGATGTGGTTCATAATTAAAAATATCATGACGTGCTACGTAAAAGCATTCTATTAATTTTATCGCTTTGTTTGTATTTATTTTTCTTCCCTTTTATGTATTTCAGCTTATTATGAGTTCGAAGTGGCGTATGACATTATATTTGCTTTTAATGGGAAATAACATCGACTTAGCCTAGATCAACGCAAAATAATATGTTGGTACGTATGCATGCACCTTACAATATAGTAAATAGCATATAGATTATAGTAAATCCCCTATTTCGCGTAAAGACACCGTCCATACAAACATAGCAATAGGAACACTAGACGCGGGAGCGAGAAGGCTTGCTTTACACTTATATAGGCCCGTATCTAGCAGTGAGTGATAAAACAGAGATAATACTCAGAGCTAATACCAGCCATATTAATTAATATTATACTAACTGTGATAAAAGCCATAGTTGCATTGATTTTGTCATTTATTTCTGAAATCCCGCTCTATATGTCTAAGCTCGGAGTTTACATTACACATAATGAAAAATGGATTCTTATCTTGTCTTATAAACACCCATAATGTATTTTTCCACCAAATGCAAAGAAATAAATTTTTACCCTGAAAAGCTTTGAACTTTTAGGCCGGTAGATTTCTCATCATTTTTACAACCCGACAGCATCAGTCAAACTGTAGGTAATCCCCGAAGTGAAATTAGAACGCAAAAGATGAGAACGGTCACAGAAGTAATTAGTTCCGCGTCACTCTATTCCGTGTTTAATTATTGTTCACATTTATTTACACATTAGGTTAATGGCAAAAACAGGACCCTCTTTCACGATAAATTGTTTGCATGAGATCCAAGCTCGGGCTGGGGACCCGGCGCAGGGACCCGGGCTGTCCAGTCATTTGTTTTCTGTATCGTTACTTTTGTTCACGCATTTTCGGGCAGACAAGGAATTTTTGGTCATCCTATTGTTTGGCTTACTTTGGTTGCACTTTGTTTGGCTTATATTAGATTATCTACAAGAAGAATCATGCTTTGTCTCATAAGGAGTGGCAGAGGCACAGCTGTGCCCACTTTTACATGTCATGTTTGAAGACCCGAGAACTACGCAAAATTTATAATGCGTCACCAAATTAATCGCTAATTAATCTACAACAAAACAATTTGGTAACTAGCACAACATTCCCTGTACTCGGCGGTAGAGGCACAACTGTGCCCACTTTTAGTCAATTACTCAATACTACCACAGATACTATAATATTATATACTAATACAGATAGACCACCTAGAACAAAATATGACACCGGCGTAAACTGAGATGCTACGGAAGCTTCTTTAGTTCGAGGCTAAGTATCGCTTGGTGCAGCACCATCGAAAAATTGCAAATACCACGAGATGGCGCGGCGATATCGGATTTATTCTAAGATTAGCGCCACCTGGAAGTATGTCGTTTTTTCCAATATTAAGTGTCTGTAATTAATATGTTTTTTCTGTGCAATAAAGTATAAAGTATGTTAACTGAAACCATGGCGTTTAAAGTACAAATCTTACTCCTCACGCCATCTCTTTTTTACGAAGGGTTACTAATTCTAATTTGTATGGGATGAGCACCCTGTGATACTACCCCACATGGGTGAGGCCGAAGTACCTACTCAATTAAGTATACTTTTACCCAGAATTCGTCCATTTAAATGTTTACACGCCCAAAAACCTTTACAACTGAGTCGCTACATATTTTATTTCCATCTCGGACAAAATCATTAATTCCATTGACAAAATGTTCTGTGTCCGCCATATTTGTTTGGGCCGCCGCCGCGCCGCCGAATCCCGTTCCCAGTGTGAAGTGATAATTTATTATTGTGATGTGCCCTGTTACAAGTCCGCTCATTTGTTAATTTCCATTTGGCTGTTGTTTTTTTAAACTTCAGATTTTATATTTTCGCGGAAATGTTTGCCGCATTGAATATACAACCTAACATAACATAGCGCATTTTTTTTTCCTATACGGAGTGGCATATTAAGCACGATCGGGTCCACTTGTAGCAGGTTAACTCCGTTTTGCGTGACAAGGGGATAGTCCACCGCCGCAGCTATGGAGCAATGAAGGTTTCCTCACGATTTTTACTATCACCGTCACGTCCGTTCAAAGTACGCAGATAAATTACTTGCGTCTACTTTTCAAACTCAAACTCAAACTCAAACTCAAATATTTATTGCATTCTAAGTGTTGTACAGATGTTACACATGGTAATCATTGGGATTGGAACTTGCATTGTATTTGTATTTGTATTTTATCTATTTATTTGCATCAGCGCACACACACACAATATAAAACATAGAAGATACTTAGCGCTAAACAAAATAACATATAAAACATACAGACACAGATAATTGCATCTCCTGTGTGAGAATCAAGCGTGACTTCCACTAGACCACGAAGGTCTAGGGAATTCACGTCCCATTTCCAACATTTATAACTTTCTCTTACACACAAGTCTCTGCATTATGCTATATTTTGCTACGAAACCCACACACATTACAAACCTACAAGGTGTTTAGTATAGTTACGGCTCACAAATAACCAGTGACACCATAAAGCAGCTGCTGTGACCGAAAACTGCCATGTAGGGAGACAAAATATGTCAATGTACAACCCATGGTACATGACAGTGGTTTCATGAGACTGCTACCTAAATACGAATTATTTTAAAGGAATCCCCTTTTAAGGTTTTGATTTTAAATAGGCATAGAGGTCCAAGTTGTTATTGCGTTGATCTAGAAGTTTTTTATAACTTCAAGAGACCACAGACCTGCATAATTGATAGATATTTCAATACGATATGGAAATCTGAGATTAGGGCTAAGACAGACGGAAGGACGATCGAAAAAGAAGTGATATGTAAGGATTCTTTATTAATTTTAAGGTACGGAACCCTAAATAAGACATAAGACATTATAAGTGATTTGGTAATCTAACTTCCAGGAAATTAGACCTGTCAAAATATGTAAATATCTATTAATTTACATGTTGAAGCTACCGTTCCATTTAATCTAACAATGAAAGGTCTTCCAATAACACGTAACGCCCGTTCCGAAGTCGAGGAAAATTATGGACTCTAATCGATGTAAACTTTACTTACAGAGCTACTACTATTAATTTTGCTGTTTGGTAATCCATTAGTTTCTTACAGGGTCTGGAGTATTTCGACATACGATATAATACACCTATATCGAGAGATTTTGTATGGGAATCACTCGATAAAGTTGTCGATATCCGTATATTGAATCCGCGAGAATCATACCCCTGATGTCTGCTATAAAATACTTATTGCACTATTCATATGTGTCTGTGCTTTTATCCGACCACAACGAAGTGTGAGACGTGTCTTTGTAAGTCGTCAATGTAGTATATTCTTATCTGCTAGCTCGTCCAACGTCCAAGACCAAGTTCTTTTGTTCTGTTTTTTCATAGGCTTTGAACTTTATTACGATGTGGGTAGGTGGAAAATCACGGGCCGTGGACTTTGGACGGACGGTTCAATAGACAAGTAGCCAATAGACAAAGAATCAGGGCAAGATCATATCTCATCTTACTAACGCGTCTATGAATACCACCTATATCAAAGAAAAATATTTATTTCAGAATTTTTTTTCATGCTAATAAGCCTGGATTTTACCAACGAAAAAGTAACTTTTACTCGAGAGTATCTTCTACTTTTTCATAGACACTAGTAACACTCAGATCAGATCACCTCATTTTGAACTATCACTGTCATGCAAGTTATCCCCGGGATAGTAATTCTCGTATGACTTTTCGTTGATAAAGTCCAGCCTAAGATGGACACTACAATTCACATAAATTAAAATAGTATTAATTGGAAATTCAAATGGCTACTCTCCGTCGATTTATATTACAATAAGGTTGCGCCTTCCCGTACTAAACTTTTTACTGATTTCTGGCCAAAGAAAATAGCGCCTCTGTCACATTTTTTTAGTACTAAGTCGGTACGAGACTGTCACATGTCACGTGGCTGTCCCCGTCTGAGCTTAGCAAAGAGTATAATATAAACTTAATAGAGTTTAGCGGGATTCATAATAGGCTTGTGGCCAAAGTAATCCAATAAATCTAGGAAGAAGTCTTAAGTTGAAGCATTATGTACAAAATAGCTTGACATTCTCAGAATTGTATATTTCCAGCAGATATATTTTATAAAGTCAATTTTGTGCAAATAAAGATAGCATTTGATGGCACTTTTCCGTCGTCATTCTGTTGTTATTTCATAGAACTCAGGAACAAAAGTTCCGTTTTGACAGTTCATAAAAAGTATTTATTTTGACTTGACAGGCCACAAGCCTATTATGGAAAGCAAACATAATCTCAAAATAGATAAACATTTATTAATTTTATAAAATTGGCAATAAAAACAACAAAAAATCTTACATTACCGACCTCGTGAATAAAAATCTATCAAATATGACTATTCTTGTGAATCACAGATAAATTATCTGTGTTGTGAATAGACCTTACAAATTCTCTCGAGATATTCGTTAGTATGGGCAGTTAGTTGCCGTCATTCTTTGCCCATTGCACGCAAACAAAATACTTTCACAAGTTTTCACACAAAAGCAGGAAGGTCCCAGCCTCACTGTCAAGTTTACGTACGCCCAGAGTAAAGTTTGCTAAATTTAATCAACCCGCGCCGTGTTGGTTATCTCTATCCACGTATTAATCACTTTGCAAGAAGATAGTTTCGCCTTATGACCCTTTGACTTTAAATGGTTACCTAAAATTAATTTGCATACATGTGTTGACGCAATTTAGTAAATGATTAGGAATAGGGGCTTACGTAGAGTTTGAATTTTTTGCGATGATCCTGAATTCACCCCGGTCTGATAGATTGATGTGATCTCTTTGTTGCGGCGCCAGCTCCAACTTAATGAAGGTAATGAACCTGTTATCAACATAGACACACAACACACACGCACACGCACACGCACTCACACAAAAACACAATCATTTTTCTAATAATGTTTTTCTTTTCTTCTCGTTCTCTTATTATTATTATTATTTTTAGATGTTAGTAAAAGTAGCACCATTTTTGTTAGTCAGTCACGGACGTGAGGGAGCGGGGTCTTCTGATACAGGTATTATTACTTAATAGAAGGCCCCAGACGAAACTTATATGTATAATTTGGTCATTGAATAAACATATTTTATTTTATTTATTTATTTATTTTACCTTTCATTCCTCATCGGTCATCAAGCGGCAGTTCCGCTTGTTACCACGCGCCAAAAGATCCTTGTAAAGCTGTATTCTACCAGCTCTGTATGATCGACTTGGCGGGGGCGCTTGCACGCACCCAGATACCAAGGCTTGTTTGAAGACAGTCATGGTATTTTTTCGGATCGCATTGTGTCGTTAAAATATTGTGCTCCAAACACCAAACCAAATTGTAAATGTAATCAGCTACAGCACTACCTAATAGAGATGTATCTACCTCGAAACTCCCCAGCACTTTGCCTCCGTTCCGTATATTCCGGAATCTCACAGCGGATCCTCTTCTCGCTCCATTACATTACATTTGCACTGTTCAATGTTAGTAATGTCACGTACACGACGACGACTGGCTTTGTTTTGACTTCAGCAGTGTTTGCTTGCTGGTTCTTAGTACCTAAGTAATATGTCGTTATATGTACTTAATTAGTACTTAGAACATTATTGTTACTATGAAATTATTGACATTTGAACTACAAATGTAAATAAAATCAATATCAATCGTTATTTTACTTTATCGCACGAAGGACAATCAATTGCAATACACAATACAAAATATTCTATGTTTTTTTGGTTCCATGAATACATAATTTCAGATCACAACGGGCAACAGCGGCAATATTTACTTATCTACAAACTTGTGTCAATATTTACTTGTCTACAAACTTAGAATAGAATAGAATAAGAATAATTTATTTTTCAAAATAACAGGGTTTACATGATTAAGGTCCCTGCCTCCCAAAGTAGGAAAAACCTGTATCATGGGAGACAGTTACTTCCCAGTGGGTACAACTTGAGTCATATTTTCGCAGTTTTCGTCACATTTGGCCCAATCAATAAAAGGGCAGGACTAAAAATAACATTAGGGAACTCATAAATTTATAATCTGACACCGTGTTACAGGCGCGAATTAAAATTAGCATCTTTCCCGCCTTATCTGAGGAGTTTGCCGGCGGAATTTAATATATCTTCTGAACTTGTTATCTGACAGCCCGGCAAGGGTTAGGTGAAGATGAGGATTAATTCCGTCGCTAAATATTTTCCGTCGTTTGTACATTTGACTGGGCTGGGATGGTACTGCTGGGTTTGTGGTGGTGGAAATTTTCACAAATCATAAAAGAAAATTTATAAAATAAAGCAAATAATGGCGTAAACTGCAGCGCGACACTTACGACCGCGCGAAAAGTGCGAAAAGTGCAAAAAAGTGTGTTTTTTACAAATTACACAAAAACCGCTGATGATTTCTAAAATGTTAAACACTAAATTTTTAGATATTTTGATTACCAATTTTTACACATAAGAATTATATCAGCGTTTCTTGTAGAACTTCTGGAATAACTCGTTTTAGGTAAAAAACAACTATTAGGTTATTATTTTTTTCATATAGTTTTTAATGACATTATGATGTTTTCAAACACAAAATTTTTAGCCAAGGGACTGTTTTATAATACATATTTTTTATGGATTCAGAAAGTATCCCAAACTGCTGAAATAACTTTTTAAAGATGGGCATTTTGCTGGACTATCGTCTTAACGACCACCTCTGTGGCGTATTGTGTACTATTATCTCTTCTGTGGTATTGTTTGAGGTTCTGTCTCGGTGAGAAGACCTGAATTCGAATCTAGGTTGGAGAGGAAAAAGAAATCCCAGATCTTGGGAGTTGTGTGTATGTTTTAAATGTCACCTCAAAAAATGGCTTACAAAGCAGACTTTCTACACAGTGACAGAATTCATTGACAGGAAGATGTAGACTTTAATACATATAGTTGATAATGCTCGTGGAATGTATTTTATTATTATTATTTTATTTCGTTTTTTTATTTTTATTTTACATTACCTACTTCACGGATTTATTTGTTTGAATTTATTTTACTTTATTAATTTCAACATGATACTTTGTGTACATACCTTCTGACATTGTAATTATTATTATTTTATTCATTGAATTGTTTAAGATGTATGATTTTGACATTTTAATACTTAATTGAATTTATGATTGATTTTAATACAAGACCGTAACATCTAATGAACAATTGCCAATAAATTATCTATCATATCAAGACAAACTTCAAAACTACTAAATGGTTGGAAGCCCTCGTAGTATTCGTGTTAGTTCGACATGTTCATTAGAAAAACACTAACGCTCTTATTCATAAACGTCCAATAAACCTATTATTATTAAAATGCCGTTAAGATTAGTTTGCCTTGCTCTTTCACTTTGAAATTTGTGTGTTGTGAGAAAGGGACAAAACACATTTTAGTTCACATCAAAGGCTTGATAAGTTTTATTAATAAGAGGGTAACCGGTAAGGCCGTAGCAATATAATAAGAGGGTAACCGGTAAGGCCGTAGCAATATAATAAGAGGGTAACCGGTAAGGCCGTAGCAATATAATAAGAGGGTAACCGGTAAGGCCGTAGCAATATAATAAGAGGGTAACCGGTAAGGCCGTAGCAATATAATAAGAGGGTAACCGGTAAGGCCGTAGCAATATAATAAGAGGGTAAGGCCGTAGCAATATAATTTTTAAGTGCTTGACTACATAGTTTCACCGTGGTAACCTCCATTTAGAGGCTGTCAAATGTCTGCTACAAGATACCATAAGTTCTAGATAAAAGTGCTTCAAAAAATATGTTTCCACACCTTTTGCATTTTTTTTTAATTTTTTTAGCTTTTTTATTATTATTTTAATTATAAACCATAATATAATACATGTTCATTTGTAAGAACCACAAAAAACCACGTAGGTTTGTGGTGGTTCGGAGTTACGCAGAAATAATACAAGTATGTAGGTATTTACACTATTAGCAAGTAGCAGGTATTTGGATAATTTATTTTATAGAACACATAATAACAGTTTTTATAAATGATTAATTAAAACTAAAGTATACGTAAAAACTAAACTAACTACAACTAACCTAGGTCAAAAATTTCGCCCAGATCGCTGCCGGGCGGCGGCATGACAAATGACCCTTTCTGACCATTTTACGAAATAACATTAATGGTTTGCCACTTGATGAAATGATCAATCCTGTGATATGACCACGACATTTCAGATTCTTCTCCAAAACCCTCAGCCCTTTTCACCGTCCGGCCATAACGGTTTCAATCACCCTAATGCGTCACAAACGTTGCATGTGGGGTGGCCAGGTCCACCGGAATAATTCGAATAAATTAATTTATCTATGTATGGATGTCGATACCTACATCGAGTGATTTTGTATGGGAATCACTCGATATGATATCCGTATATCGAATGCGCGAGAACCCAGCAAACGTTCCACCTTTTCATTTCTATATTCCTGAAAGAAATCTCTTGCACGTGTTTTTTCACATCATAAGTTATCTATACAGGATGTAACAGAAAGGGGTGTACAAGCCGAAAGAGGGTTGTTAGGGACATCATTCCAAACAACTTTCACTATGGGACCGACTTGATCAGAGCAACTTTATTTTTCACTCCACCACCATACAGATCAGCTGAGCGCTACGCCCGAAAATGTTACTGAGTTAATAAAAATAAAGTTGCTCTGATCAAGTCAGTCCCATAGTGAAAACGGAATGATATCCCTAACAACCCTCTTTCGGCTTGTTCGGCTTGTACACCCCTTTCTGTTACACCATGTATGTCTGTTTAGTGTAGTACTGTGAAGAAATCACGATATTACAAAACATTGAAAACTATACCAACTAGGGTAAGCAGTACAATGATTGGCACCTTAAGGAAAATCTCATGTTTGAGGTTCAATATCTATGTAGTTAGCTATTGAAACTATCATGATGTTGTGTTTTCTACTACTATAGGGATCTAAGAACCTAATAAAACCTGATTTATCTTTCTAAAATCTAATTTTAATTCATCAATTCACAAAATAGTGAAAAATTACCCAAAAGTACATTCATTGGCCCCTTCAGCACAATGATTGATTAGCCCTATAATAAGTATAAAGATTGGCATGCCAATCATTATACACGTGAGGTGCCAATGAATGTACTCCATTGAGTAATAGTGATGGGAAATAAAATAAAATACCTAGAACTTTATGAATTATATTCTTGAATGTTTGCACCCATATCTGAGGTAGGTAGAACCTGCTACTTACCTCAGATTTCGACTCATTCGAATGTGGGTACCTTATCTATCTATACCTATAATACCCTATATACCTACAAAATATTTTTGGTGAAAATACCCACCTCTAACCTTTCCAAACTTTTAATAAAATAAAATATAAAATGTGCACATCACTACTAGAAAAAAGCATAATCGTAAAAACTCAGTACATTGATTGGCCCCACTTAGAATACAATCATCAGCAGTGCCAATGGTCAAAAAGTACAATAATTAGCAGTGCCATCATTTGTTTACAGAGGGCTGATGACAGTTTTGAGTGCATACTTTTAAACAACTCATTCGTCGCAATTAATTTAGGTACTAATTGCAATTAAAAATTCTGAAATAGTTTTTACAATTATTAGCCCCGGTGCCAATGAACTGCACCTTCATAGAAACTTAAGGTTACAATGATTGGCCCCAATTAAAACTGATTTTAGGCGTTGAAATACAATAGCAAACTGCTTAATATCATAACTTGACTCATATAATAACAACAAAACCATTAACTCGCATCTAGACTTCCAAAATAACAAGTAAAAAGGCTTCAACACTCACCTGTTTCTTAACAAAATCGTAACGATTTCAACAATCCGCACCACACAGAGACATGTTGGGAAAGAACATTTTTTTACAGAGTTGCCAGTAGTTTCATCTAAAAACTACCAATTTGATGTTGTCACTTACGAAATGGTGGATTTAATAGAAATTTTTGTTTTACTTTTCTTAGCTGGTAATTCTTAATAATTGTGTTCAAAGTCCAGAGTGCCAATCAATGGGAGGGTGCTGGAATTAGTACCCTTTACCCTACTTACTAAAGCCTATAAATAGTTTTATTAAAACCATCCAAAAACTCCCAAGATCAAAAGAAAAAAACAAAAAGTCAAAATCAAAATGTTTATTGTGTAACCATGAGTAGGTATTATCATTGTGTAAGCTGAAGCCAAAGGACTTATTTTCTGAGGTACACTGTACCTTACTTTTCGGCAAAACGGGCTAGACTGGCAACCCAATGCAAGTCCGGGGGATACTCTCGGGCAGCCATTTGGGCGTCGCTGAAAAGCCGGAAAAGCAACAATCCATCACACAGAGTTACGACGTCCTCCCGGCGATATACGGGAGGCCACGCAACGGTGGACGCCGCATTGCCCCTCTGTTGTAGTGCTAGTGCATATATCCATTTTCAAACCTATGTACCTGTCCATGATTTTCACAATACTAGACAGATGGCTGCAGACATCAAGATTTATATGTATAAGAGCAACTCGACGACTTCTGCCATACGAATAAATAAATAAACATTACTAGCACGCAGGCTCGAGCCATTTTCATTCTCCAAAATTATAAAAAAATACATTAAAATTAGTTTGACAGTGGGTACCAACGTCAAAAATTAGACATTCATTGACGTCTTGGTACCCACTGTCAAAATAATTTTAATGTCATTTTTTTTTATAATTTTAATGTCAATATTGTTCCAAGGAATCTTTTGTCCTTACGCTACCGGTGGGTGCTAGAGTTAAAGGAGAATGCTCACAATGTCAGTGAAAAAAACCCAGGCCCGACACAAATGAAATGTATCTCAAGCTGTGTAATTTTCAACGGGCCTGAGTTTTTTTTTAACTCTCTCTGTCAAAGAAGTTGCGCTATGGAACTTATGACAAATAAATTAAAAGTAAAAAACATTTTTAAACAAAGCTTTTATTTAATGCCCTAAAAAGAAGAAAATAAAATTTCAATTCAATCAAATGCGTCATTTTATTACATTACACAATTTATACGATATAAAAGCTTGTTGCGGGATTTATCTCCAAGTCTGTGCAAATAGGTGCCTACCCACCTAATTAAGTCTACACAAGTAAATCTCGCAACAAGCTTTTATATCGTATAAATTGTGTAATGTAATAAAATGACGCATTTGATTGAATTGAAATTTTATTTTCTTCTTTTTAGGGCATTAAATAAAAGCTTTGTTTAAAAATGTTTTTTACTTTTAATTTATTTTTAACTTTTTAGTCTTTATCATTACAGGACAAAAAATCTAATCTAGAATTCGAGTGCTTGTCAAGACGAATCAAATGAGACCAAACACGATAGAATTGCGTCGTTTTATTATAGAGTTCCCCTAGCCACCTTCCGGCTCCAGCATCAGATCAGCTCCATGTCAAAAAAATATTCTAGGACCAAAGTATTCGTCAAGACGAATCGAACGAGCCCAAATTCGACGGGCTTGCGATGTTTTATGACAGAGTTCCCATGACCGTCTTCCGTCTCCATCATCAGATCAGCTTTAAGTCAGAAATATATTGCATTGTCATCCGACTTATACACGTATGCGAAATTTCAGCTCAATCGGATAACGGGAAGTGGGTCAAATTCAAGCCGACATTTTTGACGCGAACCGTGATACCCACAAACAAACAAACAAACAAACATACATACAGTGCAAGTTAAATAAAAGCTTTTAAAAACACATAATTGCAGATTGGGAATACACATAGAGGGGAGGCAGTTTCTCACGTCCGAAGGAAATAATTGGTATCTATTTATAGCCGTTCACGTCCTTCCCGGGTACTGCTAACAAGAAACAAATCAAATCAATGAAATTGAAAACGGAAGTAGTGTTATGGTCCAACGTAGAGAAGAGGCAATAAATGACGTGTTCTAAGTATTTTAGAAATATCTACAGAAATAAAAACATTTCATTGATGGATTGCCAATTTTATCTTCTATTCCCCAACCGATCCGTAGTCACACCATTTTACCACACCAGTGTGACTACGGACAATTTTTTTCTCCGTAGTCCCACCGGTGTGACTATGGAGAATTTTATTTATCCGTAGTCACACCGCCAGCAAACCGACACACCATCGACCATTAAAAACAAATGACGATCGATTTAGAGATGTAAACAGATGCCTTTTCCCAGATGCGATGGCAGAGGCGTAACTTCGATTATTATTTCAATCAGGTAATTTGATTGGAGGCTACTAAACATCAGGAAGCTTTTATTACTCCGTAGCTGCTTTGATGGGCAGTCGGCAAAACTGAGTATTGATGGCTGAAAGTGGGCAAAATCTTGTCTCTACCACCCCGTATGGATAAAGGGGCGTGACGCTTCATAGAAGAAGAAGATCAAGGCCCAAGACAGGGAGAACTGGGGGTTGCTGCAACGACAGGGAGAACTGGGGGTTGCTGCAACGACAGGGAGAACTGGGGGTTGCTGCAACGACAGGGAGAACTGGGGGTTGCTGCAACGACAGGGAGAACTGGAGGTTGCTGCAACGACAGGGAGAACTGGAGGTTGCTGCAACGACAGGGGACGACAAGACCCCTTCATGCGTGATGATGATGACGCTACATAGTAATAAAGTCCTACTACACACATTTACGATCATCCTGTTTTCGGGTAGTTTATACTTCAGGCGAACTGTACCAAACCATTTTCGGCGCGTCATTCGCAACCTTCGTCGTTTAGCCACTACCTATTTTGAGACTCATCGTTTTTACGATTCAACATAGTAGGCACAATTATACCAAACATACAATTCAGATGCCTTATACACAAAATGGCTTTTCGATATCTGAATTATATTTAATATATTTGTAGCAGATATATTTTTATATAAATAGTAATTTGTGTTTATTGGCTCTGAGCGACTTGATAGCTCTCTTTCTTACATAGCGCATTGTGGGGAGAGGGAGAGAAAAAGAGGTGACATCTCAGGGCTAAAGAAACTTGAAGCAAACTATACATAACGCTGCTGAAATCTTAAATTTTGCAATCATTGAATGTTCTTGTCACATAATATGGACCAAAAGGTTTTATTTTAGCCAAGTAAGAACTATCTCACAGGGACGAGACAGAACAAACGTTTGTTACTTGTTTACTGTTCTGTAAGATACAGCCCGGACCTTTAACACAGAGAAGTAGGACATAGGTAGAGTGTTCTATACAAACAAATACAACGTCTATACATTACCGTCCCTTAGTCTTTGTTTACACACAAAGAAAACTTTTCCGGTTCGGTTGCTTTAACCCTAAAGCTAAAGAAATGGTGTGGTATACCCACGTATTTTTAGGATGAAGAAAGTAGATTGAAATGAATGTTACTATCTTAAGGAGTATCTGGGGTCGCGGCAGCGCCCTCGCCAAGTCGAGTTTACATGGTCTCCAGAAAATAAAACCAAAATTCAAACCCAAATTAAATCTTATTACGTCAGTGACACGGACGCTGTCACGGGCCTTTTATTTTGTGAAGAGTTTACATTCCAAGCACAACGTTATTGCTATCACTTTGGAGGATATTTTTTAAAGCTAATTTCCACATTTTCTAGCAATTAGCAGACGCAAGTATGATCATATTTTGCAACACTTTAATTAGTAACGGAGTATCACTTTTCCATACATTTTAGGTCAGCTAAATAAAATAAAATGATACACAGTGTCGCGGCTTTTCCATACGGGGTAGGAGTGAGTTTCCCAGTATGTATAAGTAGTATTAGTTCTTCTGTATTTTGTATTTTTTCGTTTATATTTATTTAAACTTGTTATTGTGCACGGCCTACCCTTTCATCATATAATTTTTCCTTTCACGCCTGGTTTGCTGGAAGAGATCTCTTTTTAGAGATAAGCTCGCCTTTGTACATGTATTTTCTTTTAATGTAACTGTTTAAATAATTGTGTGCAATAAAGAATTGAATTGAATTGAATTGAGTGGCACAATTGTGCCCACTTTTAGCTAAACTTATTCCGATACTCCATTTGCGTGATAGGGGACTAGACTTTCGCTGCAGCTATGGAGACTGAAGGTTTCCTCGCGATGTTTTCCTTCACTCTTAGAACATCCGTATTACGTTCTTCAGAAGAAAATATCTCATTGGTACATGGCCAGCATTGGATTCGAACCTGCATCTCCTGTGTGAGACCGAGTAAAATGGGGTTAGTTAGAAGGGAAAAGGAGCGAATCGGGATAGGTCTATCTTCTATAAAGGGCCCCGTACACGTTCAAGCATGCTTGACAAGCATGTTGGTCAAACTTCACGTTTTCATCAAGCAACCGCGATTACGATCAAGCAAAATGATCACGCAAGTTTTTCAAACCACGTTCGTAGACGTTCAGACGGCGCCTTAAGCAAAAACAGCCTTTAGCAAAACACAAATCGCTCGGAATGACGAGTATTATTGCTGTTTGTTTTTTCACAACGTTACGGTAAAAAACACTTAGCAGTTTAGATCAGTTTCAGTAGTAATTTAAAAGATTTAAAAGATTTATTGGTAATTACAGGTCACATTTACAGTCTTGAGACCAAATCATGTGAGCGTTAACAGTAACAATGACATACACACATATATATATGTATTATAAATTGGTTAAAACTTAAAAAATAAACAAAAAAAATGAAATACCGACAAACACAATATCTTATTATATAAATTTACAAATCACAGATTATTTAAAAACAAGTACACAATTTTAAAAAACATATAGAGCGGCATACTAAAAATATCTAAATCTGGCTGCTGAGCAACACAGGCTTTGAGTAGAGTCAGTGCCTGATAAGTGGGTGCGTGACGGGCGTGCTGTGTACGAACAACACCCGTAGCGAAGAGCGGGCGCGATCGTAACATCGCGTACCGAGGCGGCGCGTTAAGGGCAACACTTCGCAGTGCCACCGGATTATCTACCTTGTAATATTAGTAATAAAAAATTTCGGAAACCAGAGTGTTATGATCTTCGTCGGTAGTACTAGAAATTGTATGAACGAAAAAAATAGGCACCAACATTTTAGGAAGAGTTATCATTCGGAGTATTAATCGTTAGTAAGACCATTTTCGGAACTTAGACTTTAGATGAGCCAATATGGACCCGTTTGACCAACATGCTTGTCAAGCATGATTGATCGTCTACGGGGCCCTTAAGACCCATACTGATTTACCCCCTACCCCTTGTTCGGGGTGAGGTGGTGCGTGTGTTTGTTTTATGTTAAAAGTCCCGAGTATTATGATAGAAGAGTTTATTTAATCTATTAATACACTTGAACTTAGGAAATGTTAAAATAGTAATTATGTAGGAATGTTGAGTGAATGCACCCGGTCGCGACGGTTCCAAATGATGCACTGAATAGTGAAATAAGTAAAGTTAGGTAATTGTGTCGCCTGCACCGTTTGCATTTCACGTGTTCGGTATCTTTAGTATAAGACCGAACACCCCCACTCACCCCATTTTAGGTTTCTTCTATAAAGATATATCTATAGTAATTAGGTTGCATGCACCGCCTTCTAATTAACATTATCAGCTATCACAAGATACTCGCGCAAGTTTGTTTCACCGCCTCCTAGGCCCAGCGAGCGTTTTCGCTCCTCACATGTCTGCTGAAAATAAACTAGGAACTTCAACCCCGTTGCTTTCGCTTAGTCGATAACAAGCTTAATAAATACAGAGCAGACCGCAACCCTGGCTAGAGGAGCTACAGTGCTGATAATACTGACAAAATTGGTGAAAATTATCACTCGCTACGATGAAGAGGCTAAGAAAATGTATGTGAATTGACTTTGGCAAAGTATCACATTACTTTTCACCACAGCCAACGTCAAATCACATGCTGTTGGTGTGTGTATGTGGAGGGAGCGGTGGCAGCTGGCGGCAATGATGGGACGGCTAGGAGACCCCATCACTACTAGCCGGTCAGAATATCTGTGCACCTCGCTGGAATGCGGCGCCTCTCCCGCTTCCCCTGTCACCTCTCCGCGCACTCCCCGGTGCGACAGTACGGTTAGCATCTTCGTTGCCGATACACGTCTCGATAATTTTGATATTTTCGCTTTGTTGGTGTTTTGTTTTTTATTTATTATTTATTGTTAAGTTTAGACTGTTTACTGTTAAGTTTGGACTGGTTCGGTTGTTATTAAAATTGTTGTAGCTGTTAAACTGAAGTCATGGTAAAAACAATACACAGCGAATCAAGAAATCTAATCTTGAAAGTGCTCAAGTTTTTTGAATCGGAGAAAGCAAATAAACAGTACGGAGAATACTGGGAAAAGGATCATCTAGCAGACGACAACATCACACATTTTTAGGGTACCGTACCCGAAGGGTGCCAAACGGGACCCTATTACTGAGACTTCGCTGTCCGTCTGTCCGTCCGTCCGTCCGTCCGTCCTGTCTGTCACCGGGTCCGTCTGCACGAACCGTAATAGCTAGAAAGCTGAAATTTTCACAGAATGTGTATATCTGTTGCCGCACCAACCACAAATACTGAGATACGAGAGATATTACAAATTAAAGGGGGCCCCGATACAAGAGACGTGTTTAGATACACTTACGCATTTCAAAATGGAGATCTTGACTGAAACTGTTTATTTATTGTCATAGCAACCATGTCATAGACACATATACTTACTACACATTTAAATATGATAGCATATTTCGCGTCAACCCACATGGTTGTGGTTAGCCGGTGCGGTATGATGTAGACTCTCAATCCGGAGGTCGTCGGTTCAAATCTCGTGAAGGCATAAACTTTTTAAATTTTCTTCTTGTTTATTTTTTTATTGTTTTGAGTGCTTTTGATTTGTTGTACGATGGTACGGTACCCTACGCGTGCGATACCGACCCGCACTTAACCGATTATTTATTTAATACCACTAGGGGAAGCCAGTTCGGAGAGTTCAGAAAGTGAGAGTGAGGAAGATACAATGTCAGGCATTGAGTCAATAATTTATAGTGACTGAGTTTAATAATAAATGTTTTTGTAATCAAAATTATTGTGTTTTTAATAACAAACCCTTCATCAATGATAAATTGATTTGAATAGGTTAGTAGTTTTTTTTTACCTCCACATTTCTCGAAATAACTTTTTTTCACACCGTACCCAGACCGCCGATATGACGTCACGAGGTCAGGTGCACAGATATTGTGACCGGGTAGTACCTTTAAGACACCCCCCATAGGGTGCATGACAGGTGACACCAAGACGTCTGAAAACATCTATTGTAAGGGATAAAAGCATAACTTCCCCTAATTTTAACCGGTTGAATGGAGCCATTTTTTTATTTTTTTTTGTAAAAAAAAAATACATTAAAATTAGTTTGACAGTGGGTACCAACGTCAAAAATTAGACATTCATTGTCGTCTTGGTACCCACTGTCAAAATAATTTTAATGTCATTTTTTTTTTTATAATTTTAATGTCAATATTGTTCCAAGGACTCTTTTGTCCTTACGCTACCCAGCGTGTTAATGTCAAATATTTTTCTTTTCTGGCTAGGAGAACGAGCGGAAGGGTTCCTTCCACTGTATTGAACTATCACTAACCTAAACCCCCGCTTGGTCCCCCGCGTTTGCCTTATTATAAACATGAAATCGGAATGAGGTTGAGTGGAAGTGGGATATGTCCTGCATTCAACTCACTCGTGGTTGAGTTTCAATATCCAGTTCTACTCCGCTACAGTTCACAACTGCAGTTAAAAGATAAGAATGTGATGCATTGGCGGGTGCGGCTGTTGTTCTTGTTCCGTATTGTTCACAGAGTAAACAACACTGTTATCTGGACACGCCTCTTTTGGCTGGAGGCTGGACTTGGAAGAAAGGTGGACTGAAGACAAGACATGTGTATCTAACAAACACAGTGGTAGTCTGCACCAGATACCAAAAAAAAATGTGGGATTTTCTTTGCCCTTCTTCTCCCACGTGGCCCAAAGTAGAGAAGAGGCAAAAAATTACGTGTTCTGAGTATTTTTGTAATATCTACAGAATAAAAATCAGAAAGAAAGAATCTTTTTTTAAGATTAATTTACAACGCGTTCCCACTAGGACGGGTCGATTAATTAATCATTAGCAATTGAGAAGAGGGAACGACCCAGACGCGGACAATATTGATCATATCGTCCTATTACCGAAAAATTGTTAATGTTTAAAAAACCGGCCAAGTGCCAGTCGGACTCGTGCACGGAGAGTTCCGCACCATCGTACCTAAAAAGTAAATCATTTATCCCTTAGATGAATTTTCATCTGATTCATCTAAATTAATGACAAAACTGTCGGAAAAACCATTTATCTGAAGCTTATGGAGTTACACAACACATTAAAATTATTAATTATTTTTATTTTGTTTTTCATTTCAATTTTCTGTTGAGTTTGCTGTCGCTACAAAATAGGATAGGTTTCAAAATTCTGCTGTCATCTACATCTCGTTTTCGTTCACATTCACATCAACAAATCCTCCGACACCAATACTTGACACCCGCTGTGACCCGCCTCACCACCCCGCTGTTAACCCTGTGGTGTTCCAAACCTTTCATGGACCTTTCTGCTACACCCTGTATTCTCCGTCTATTGCAGCACAACGTGTCACTTCGCCTCAGGCTAACCCGTTTACCAGTTCAAAGGACGCATTAGGACCCGCAAAGTTATCTGACACATCGATCATTTACAAAGAGACAGGGCTTTGTTCGGGTCCCTTTAAAGGACTTGCGATGTTAACGATAAGGGCGAAGGTCTACTGTGCTGGGAATTGCTGGCGCCTAGTGACATAATCTCTTACTTTGCTAGGGAATACGTAGACTTGTATGAGGCTGATACTGTATGGAGGGTCTAGAAAAATGTATGTTAATATATAAAGTTACATGAAAAGAGCAACATCTTTGTTTTTTCGTTCAAATACATCAGAATATTCACGCTTATAAGAGGAGTGAGCGCTGGAGGCTGGAAACATTATTATTATTATTGTTTATGATGCACAAGCAGCTGAAAGCTGATGCGTGCATATCATAGATATTATAGATATAATATTTAGCATGGGATAAATATGAACAAATCTGACAATGCTTCTGCCACCATAGCTTGACGAAAAGAAAAAGTGTAATCGAAACAAAAACGACACGGTTCTAAAAAGTGCCACCAACATCTAATCCATCAACCGTTAACCGCAGTCCAATCAATGTTGATACGCGCGTTTCGTCATCGAACATCCCTTCAGATAATAACGTAAAGGTCAGTTTACCCTGGCAATCGAATCCAACGCATCGTCACCCAGCACCATTAAAGAGAGCGCTCACTGGAACAATTTAATTGATTTATTTATCCCCATATCCAATTAGATTTGGCGCGAAAAATTCATTACCAGCCGGAAATTTCAAGCGGATTTCCATATTTCCCCCTTTGAGTTAACACGTTTGTTGCGGGTGTGGAGATGCGGGCTGAACCACAAAATAGGCAGATTGCTTAATCCGTTTTACTACTGGCCTTAAGTAATAGGCAATTTACTACGAAAACCAGTCATCAATTTTATTAATCCTTTGAGTGTTGGCTAAGTTTCACAATTATCTTTTATCTGTTTTCAGCTCACCTGGCACAGATGCTTTATGTCCCAAACAATTCCTAAACCACATGTTTTTCCTTGATAAAAGCTTACACAGATAAATAATTAAGCTCACATTTCAGGTCTAACGACTTGTCCATAATCTAAATCCAATTCTGCTAAACTAACAAAGCCAAACACTTATATAGCCAAACGCTATTATAGACATACACAATTTATCCTTGGCTTTATTATTATGTCGTCCTAACAGCGCCCGTGACTGATCATTTAGCTGAAGAATTAATTCAAGAGCCTTTGAATAATAATCACCCTCTTGCTGCCGTCAGTTTGGTTGTTAACGAAAATGTATTCATGATTAAAATAAAACTTTTAAAATTAAAATCCAACAAAGAAACCAGATAAAACTATACTACGATGAGGAAAAGTAGCAATGAAAACAAGCTGGATCAGCTAGTAGCTATTAAACAAAAACATTTCTAATTTCGGTAATTGGTTTCGTATTTCGTAACCATACAAAAACTTTGTTCAGAATTAATAACTAGAGTTGAATTAATAATAAGATAAGGGTTCAAAGTTTTCACTAATGACAAAATGTCGACAGGTACTACTTACATTCCATATATTTGGAACTTGGTCTATCGATCACATAGTTAACCTTTAATATCCCCAATCGCCCAACTTCTTTAAACTTTTGTTCCTAATTGTACATCGAAAAGCCGAAATCCCTATTATCACAGGGCCCATAGAAGCATATGTTCCAATGAACGCTAATCTATGATGCTAGTTGTAAAATAAAGGCTTAGGTAGAGTATAATAACAAAATACTTAAATAGTAGCATCGAACGATAAATAAAGTGCATCAGCGCGAGGCGTGCATGATATGACGTGACGTCACGAAAACATTTAAATTGAACGTCTGTTTTATTTCATTTTAATGGGCCGAAATAATAAATAGTAGAATAATTATCTTGAAAGGAAATGCTTATTTTAGACGTTTTTTAATTTTCCTTCCCTTCTTCTATTTCTTGGGTCCTCTAACTCCTCGATGAGCAATAACAGCCTTCCACTGTCTTTAAATATAAATATTCTTTGGCCCAATCTCCTTTAAAAAAGTTAGTTTAGTTCGACAGTTTAGCTCTGTCCCGTCGTCACACCGCCGCTCAGATTAACTTTTTATTAATCAGGGGGTTAGTGTTTATTAATAAAATTTTGGTCATCTGGTATAATAAACAAGCTATATTCGTTAAATTAAACCAACCGCCCCATCGCCAGTTCAATTAGAAAAACTACGAGCTAGATCTGAATAATGTAGCCTCCAGGTATTATGAGAAATCGCTCTCAGTACAATTGAGACCTTTAACTGCCCCACGAAGACCCGGTACAAGGGTACCAAGACCCATTTATGTCATTCCCCATTATCCCCCGAAACATATTGCCATTATTGGTAGGACCTTTAATGGCGCATCACCTTTTATAGTGGCCAATGGGGCTACACCTGTATTCTTGTTTGCTTTATGCTACATCTGTAAAATTCTCATGAAATTAAAACAAACCACGGTGACCGTAAAAAACCGACTGATCAAAATGGCTTTATTTATTTATTTGTGGTCAAATACATATATGGTTTATTTAAAATATCTCTTTAATAAATATAGAATTTGATAAATCACAGATATACTTGAAATATTATTAAATAAAGTTTTCTAACTTTTTCCTGGCGATTGAACAATTAATATACAATTTATTTTTATGATTAGGTCTGGAAATACTGAAGTAACCCGGGTCGGCTATTCCGATAACTTATAACTAAACTATTAATATTGAAAAGGGATAGGTCGTGTGTCCCTATTTCAGAGAATCATTAATGATTGGGTTATGTCAATGCTACAAGCTTTTAGGGTTACGTGATGTTATACGTACGAGTATTGGGGAAAAGCTTTCCGGAAAACATTTGGGGTCGACCATTCGCTTTACTTTTTTTGTTTCGGCAAAGGATTTATCGTTTCCATAACATCCATTCCCAAAATATTCCTAGGAGAACAATCGTTTCCCAGAATATACTTTTCCCAAAATATTCTCTTCCCAAAACATCCGTATCCCTAAATGTCTTTCCTTTTATCTGAAATAACTATTTTTTTCTGGTATCAAGATATATTTAGGTCGATACTTAAGTTTTTAGTCCTGAAAGCTATAAAAAAAAACAATTTCTAGGTCAAGTAATCGAGAGATAAGAAAACTATTCATTTTGCCTGATGAAACTTGCAAGGGAATCAAACGATATACCTACATTCCGGTCAATTTTAACTTAGAATCCTATTTGATTAGAGCCATTTTATTGCTGTTTCCTATCCTTTAATACCATTTAGGTCGGTTGAAAATAGCGGGCCGTGACTTTGGACGGTTAAATACCTAATAGCTAGGCTGGGCGGTCAGACTGGGCGGTCAGATGTGTGTTAATTAAAGTTGCTCCGGGTCATTTCAGTTGCTCTTTACACAACCATCCGTCCAAAACTTCTACTTTGTTACGACTTATTTCAATTTATAAATGAAAGCGACGGGCAATATGTACATATTTTAATTCTAAATCATTTTATTTTATTCATAGTCATTCTGATGCGATTTTCAACCTATCCACATCGAGATAAAGTTCAAATCCTATACTATGAAAAAAAAAGAGCGAAAGATATGGGTATTTTGTGGACGTTCGACTAGCTAGTGGTTATCAGTTATTTAGAATATCCCTAGAGATAATGAACAGTCGCAGAGGACATGTTCAAAGGCCTTCTTAGAGTAGCAGTAACAGAATACGATGTCCCTAATAACCCCAAACATAACTTTCAACTCTAACATCCCTTAGAAAAAAATGTACTGCTAACTGATACTAATTAGAGGCAGACAGCCTCTTTGTAAACGGCTAATTGAACGATGAAAGTAACAAAGATCTAAATCTAAGTTAAAATTAATTGACTTCTTTGATCTTCGTTTTGCTGGAGAATATACGTTTAAGGAAAATGTATCGGACGGATAAACAACACCTTAATTTTATAATTTCATATACTAGACAACGTGTAATGAATTAACGCAAAATGAGAAACTACTTTGTTAGGGACATAACTTAGGGCAACTTTATTTTTCACTTCCCAGTACATTTTGACATGAATGGGTCAGCTGATTTGTATGGAGAAGTGAAAAATAAAGTTGCTCTGATCAAATTAGTTTCATAATGAAAGTTGCTTAGAATGATGTCCCTAACAAAGTGGTTTCTCGTTTTGTGTTAATTCATTTACATTTTGTGTAAAACATAATATCTGGGGACCGAGCTTTGTTGTTTGAACAGCCTATGTAAACAAAGTCAAACTCAAAGTCAATTTTATTTATTGACCATAAAATCAGACAGATTGCTTAGTCAACGTCAATATAATATTAATATTTTTGTATACCCGTTTGGATGTTGTGGGCTTAGAGATGGAGCAAAGAAGGGCAAGAACTAGAAGCAAACACGCACTTTGTTTTCCTCATGAGTTCATAATTCATAATTTCTTTATTGCACACAAACAGTTACATAGGACAGTAAAAAACATAGAAAACGTGTACAAAGGCGAGCTTATCTCTAATAAGAGATCTCTTCCAGCAAACCAAATAGGGATGAGACAGGTGGATTGCTGAGCAGGAGTAGACCCATGTGTACAATTAAATACATATAATTATACTTACATATCAATGGACTACATAAACTAGTGCATACTTATATATATAAATATGAAATATATTATATAATATATATATATAAACTAATAAATACTATACATACTACCTATAATTCTATAAAGACAGGTAATGCTTCTTCACACGACTCTTAAAAATATGAGTTTTAGGCACAGATATATTATAATGGCACTTCGGAAGTTCGGTGACAGTCATTTCAGTAGATTTTTGTAGATTGAGTATTGCCCAACATTATAGCTGTTTTTTTTTTACTTTTCCCCTAGTAAGTATAACTGAGGCTTAACTCTCCATCTGTTTCTGTCTTTCGGGTATTTACATTATTTTTTACTTAGGGATGCTATTAGCTACAATTCCACTTAAGCCTAATGAACAAGTTCATTAATTTTGTTGGGGGTTTGCATTGTCGCAGTCATTTTCGTTAGGGTGCCTGCCCCTTAGCAAATTTGTTCTGCCGATTAGCGGGAGAGCCTAATAGGATCGAATTTCTTTTTTATTTTTCCCTTTGCAGTACTAAAAGTTCATTTCAAAAAAAGAATAATAACAGAAAATTAATAGACTGATAAAGATAGACAGATAAAATAAAATAATAGATAAAAATGGTCAAATTAGGGAAATCAGACCGAATAATTCGTATAGTTTTGAAAATTAGTAGTTTTTTTGCGCATCTGCCTACCATGCGAGAGGTCCCGGGTTCGAATCCCGGCAGGGGACACTACAAAAACCCAGGTCTTGGTGTGATGTCGCTGTTTCTGGTTCCCACGACACAAGGTATCCTAGTGCGGGGCCACAAGCAACGTATGTGCCTGTATGAAATTGTTTGTTTCTTTATGTTTGTGTTTAGTTAGGTGTCCAGATGAACATACTAAATCTCCCCGAGGGTGGGGGATGGGGGGAAGGTTTATTATTCTTGTATCTCGAGAAAACTGTATTTTATTTTTCTCTGTCCATCCTGGGTTTGCTGGAAGAGATTTCTCTTTAGAGGTAAGATTACCTTTGTAAATTACTTCTCTGTATTTTCTGTTTTTTTGTCTTTTATGTGCAATAAATATATACGAAATATATACGAAACTATTACATATATCTCTTCAGTCACTTCTACATTAATGACTACGTTGCTGACCCGTGTAATTCGCAAATTGTTCAAGTCAGCTAAAGTGTTGTTTTTTTTTCAGTTCTTACATTAACAAGCTAATCTGCAGAATAACTAGGTAATTTGCGGAATAACGACAAAGAGCATAAAAAAGATTCTATCTTGATTAAACGTTTTAAATTATAATTTTGGTCGTCCGTGACTCATAAAGGCTGGTGTTTTATCATTAACTAGCAACTACGTATTACGAAACGAGCGTCACACCATACTTCCCCATGTTATTACTGAGGTAGGATCACCACCCACTATTGCCACAATGATAAATAATTTGTATGTAATATGTAGCTTCAATAGATAGATAGACCGCGTACGCAAGCTATAGAGTCAAAATACTGTAAACTCCTACTAAAACCATAGTTCACTCAACTCATCATTTATCTTATTTAGAATCGATTTTACCAACAAAAAGTTATGTGAGAATAACTATGCCGGGGATAATTTATATGACAATGACAGTTCAAAATGAGGTTATTAAAAAGAGTAGAAGATACTCTCGAGTAAAAAATTACTCTTCGTTGGTCAAACTCACCCTTAGGATATTTTTTATTAGTTATCAGATATGCTAAGTTGTATTGTCATATCTGTACATATGTTACGCTTATTATATCTGTACATTTCTTTACGTTTTCACGTTAATTTTATTTTCTTTATTCAATTAGAAGCATTGATTCTTATGGTCAGGGGCCCAATTCTCGCCAATTCGAATTGAAATCAGAGACGCAATTTGTCGACGCAAATCGTAATACGTAACTGAAAATATTTGACGTCTAAGCATCGGCATGGGTGAGAATTGGGGCCCAGGTTTCAAAATGTTTTTGTTGTGCTCTATGTGTCAGAGCACAATCGTGAGGAAACCTTCAATCAGCACAGCTGCGGCATTGGACTAGCCCCCTGTCTCGCAAAATTAAGTTTTGAATATTTTAATAAACGTCGGCAAATTGTGCTTTTTCCACTCCGTATAGGAAAAAGCGAGACAGGCTTGTGGCCTGTCAAGTTATAATAGATACTTTTTATGAACTGTCAAAACGGAACTTTTGTTCCTGAGTTCTATGAAATAACCACAGAATGACGTCATGTAAAAGTGCCATCAAATGCTGTCTTTTTTTGCACAAAATTGACCTTATAAAATATATCTGCTGGAAATATAAATTTCTGAAAATGTCAAGCCATTTTGTACATAGTGCTTCAACTTATAACTTATTCCTAGATCTATTGGATTACCTTTATCTGTTAGGTTATATTATAACTTTTATTTATTTATTTATTGAACAAAAAAAAATACTAACCTTTCCCCCAAGACCACACACCACGGCCGCCCTACAACCGGGCAGCTTATGTTGGAAAATTGAAAAGTTAACGAGCCTATTTCCTGGCTCTCGCGTACACCCGACCACCCCTTTTGTTCAGCCGGGCCTAGAACGTCGTCTTATTAGCCGGAATTGCTTGGGGAAACATAAACGGGGGGTGTAGCAGCTTCTTAGTATACAATGACCTGATTAGTGGGGGGTACAATGAAGGGGGTTGGGTTCGAGTACATTTTTGATGTCGTAACGAATACGACAAATATCATCGATCCTCGTAATTTAATGGTATCGGAGTACGAGTATCATCAAACAATGGCTGTGTTTTTTAGGGCCAACACGGCCCTTTCACCACACCATGTATATATTCCAAAGATAAAATATAGCTGGATAATTAATTTACATAGTGCCAGCATGTTGGGCACCCTGCCACTATGTACTATTATATTTTTTTGACATATTTTTTATTTCTGAATTTACATTTGTTATTCTATATTAAATGAAAATTACCGGGTTTATACACGGGAAATGGAGTATGCTATGGCTTAAGACGATTGTCCAGCAAAATGCCCATCTTTAAGAAGTTATTCCAGCAGTTTGAGATACTTCCTGAATCCACAAAAAAATATGTGTTATAAAACCGTCCCTTGGCTAAAAATATAGTTTTAGAAAACATCATAATGCCATTGGAAACTATATGAAAAAAAAACCAATAGTTGTTTTTTACCTAAAATTAGTTATTCCAGGAGTTCTAGAAGGAACGCTGGTATGGTTGTTATGTGTAAAAATCGGTAATCAAAATACCTAAAAATTAATTTTTTAACATTTTAGAAATCATCAGCAGTTTTTGTGTAATTTGCAAAAAAACTTTTTTGCTTTTTTCGCACTTTTTGCGCGGACTTAAGTGTCGCGCTGCAGTTTACGCCATTATAATATACTTTCTTTTATATATATTTTTATAATTTGTGAAATTTTCCACCACCACAAACCCAGTTGCTAATTTTAGCGTTACCAGGCGCCTCCCCCCGTATGGGAAAAAGCGTGACGCTATGTTACCGGTGTAGGTATCTCATTAGCACTGGGTTGAGCGAATAGCAGAAGTCAACTTTGAATTCAAGTATACAAATTAGTGATGTCATTTCTTAGCTTAGCTGTAATTTACCAAAAGACTTGAAACAATTGCATACATTTAAAATGAAAACCATGTTTACTGAAATGTCTGAGAAAAACGAGCAATTTCACATTCTGCCACAAAAGCATTAATTCCAGCCTTCAACATCAACAAGTGAGAGTACTTAAGAAAAATAAACAACAAGTGCTCTGTGAACTTAGAGGTCATGTCCATGGAGGTGTCCGAACTTCTTAAATAATGATGCTTCTGAGTATGCGTGTTGTATTAAACGGTGGGACTACCATCAAATGGTTGCTCATGAGTTGAAATGCTAGGATGTGACGTCATATATCCAAATACAAGGTGTAAATTAATTAAAAACTTTCAGTATGAAACCGATTTCATTAAAGCAACATAATTTTTCACTTCTGCATACAAATCAGCTGATTCACTCAGGCCAAAATGAAAACTAAAGTTGCTCTGATCAAATCGGTTTCATAATGAAAGTTACTCAGAATGATGTCCCTAACAAAGTAGTTTCTCATTTTGCGTTAATTCATTTACACCTCGTATATATCTCTCTATCCAGCCAACTGGAACCGCTGCTGAGTAAAAACTTCTTTAATTTTAGCTTCGCTTTGCGCCATAAGGTATGACTTTCAGTAAATTATTTCTAACTACCACAGTATTCCATAGAACACGCACTACCCGTGGAACCCCTGTACTGATTCTGAGAGTTTCATGTCTGCTGATTTATGTTGTGCCTTGTCTGTTAGTCACTTTACTAAAATAGCCATTTATTTATGTTTAGATAGACCGAAACGAAACACGACTCATATTTCGAAGGGTTATAGCCGCTCCAGCGTTATTACCTCCATGTTCATAAGTGACAACAAAATGAGTTAGGTGGAGCGTCGTGTTTTGACTCGGGCTTAGGACAAAGAAAACTTTCATCATTTTGGGGACATTTGCACCCTTTGTTTTCTTAAATTACCCCTAATGAAATTTAAATTTTAAAATACTCTGCTGTTTTTATTTACAAATTACCTACTTACCTAATCAAAGTATACATTTTGGCAAATCTTTGAATTTATCATCCTTCAAAACATAATATTTAGATGTGAAAGATAGAAAAATAGAGATAAATGCTACGGATCACTGATACAGAACTCTACCGACATCTTAAGCCAATAATCCGTGAAAGTTGAAAAGACCCTCCCTTCTTAAAGGGTCGCATTACATAAATAGGCTCTTACATTTGATGGTATTTCCCATTAATTCTTGCCCGATGAGTTAATGTGACAGCCCCCAGCACTGATTGCGGTGGGAGGTCACAGGTTAATGACCTGAGAAAGGAAATTAACTTTTGTAATGGAACCCTTTATGTAGCTTTGGTGAGACTGTAAATGCGAATTTAGTGCCTGATTGATGTGAGTTTCATACACTTCTTAGGCCCTAAACAACATAACATTGCATCATGAATTATTCTTCCATACTTGGTAGCAGAGGCACCGTAATGGGTCGATTTCACGGCACACGAATGAGATCTCATTCGTGTGAATTAATCTCATTCGTGTGACATAAAAATTCGTGCAATCGACTCTCGTAGAAGATTAGTAACGCCTTGCAACGCTATTTGCAGCGTGCGTAACAACGTTCCTAGCAGATTCGAAACGCTTGCAACGCTATTTGCAGCATCCGTATAACAATCACCGTTCGCGGGGTCGATTTCACGTCACACGAATCTCATTTGTGTGACATAAATATCGTAGTAAAATTGACCCTAATAATGTTTAATTTTTGATTGCCAGCTCCTCCTCTACTATAAGAAAGCTTTCGTGCTCACATATATCTGATCCTGACTTTACTGGGATAACCAACCAACCACACTCAACACAAATCCCGTTCACAATTATAAATCATGCGAAACGCTTTCCGGAGTTAAAGGCTCACAATAAATTTGAATTTAATATTAAGTCACACACATCTAAACCTCTCAGTTTAATACCTCTCCCCTATTGTTACGGTTTCCACGTAGCATTTTAACTTCTGTACAATGCAATGGAAAGTGCTAAGCATGCTCGCTAAGGAAGATCTATGGGATACCGAAACGGCCTTTTTGTGGTCAGGATAGAGGGAGGATCACAGAGGAAACCAAAAAGGTGCATTGAAGACGGCGTAAATCTATATATATAAAAATGAATTGCTGTTCGTTAGTCTCACTAAAACTCGAGAACGGCTGAACGGATTTATCTTATCTAAGTCTTGAAATGTTCGTGGAGGTCTAGGGAAGGTTTAAAAGGCGAGAAAAAATCGAATAATTTCCGGGAAAACCCTAAAAACAGCCCTTTTCTATTTCCCATACAAACGTTTTCTAGAGTCAATCGTTTTCTAGAGTCAATTTGAACTTTATTGCTATTCAATAAAGTTCATATTAAATTGAGGCAGTACGAAGTCTGCCGGGTCAGCTAGTCAATAGATATTTTGCTGGACTGCGAGCATGATTCTCGCGCATTCAATATACGAATCTACGCCTATATCGAGTGATTGATTTTTAAAGATCTTTATTAAAACATTTAAATACAGACTTAGATACCTAATGTACATTTTTCCTATGTAAATAAATAAACAGCATAAAACATACAATATTTATCAGGCCTTGGCCTCTTAAAACTCTTAGCAGGACTATTTGAAGTGATTTCGTATGGCAATCTGTCAATAGGTCTCGATCTCGATATCCGTGTGTCGAAGGCGCGAGAATCGACCTGCAGAACCATAACAACAGAACATTAAGGTTGTCGTTCTGAACACCTTCCACTGTGAAACCCGATCTCATCAGAGCAACTTTATTTTTAACTTCTCCTTATATGTCAGCCGTTCGGCTCAAAATATATGAAGAATTATCAAAACGGTTTCACAGAAAAAGTTGTTCAGAAGTATGTTTCTAACAACTTCCTCAATTAGGATTAAATTACCATTCTGTCAGATCCCTTAAAGCGATTGTTATTCAAAGAAAGGCATCGGAGTAGATCATTATAAAGACACATTCCCATTATCCCTAATAAGTATTCCTTATTTTCAGACTAATTGGGTAATTGAGAATAGGTCAAGAGAGACCGTACTCAAAGGCACGCGGAAGAAAGACGGAACGAAACAAGAGTACTTCGGGACTGCTGCAATATTCCAAAGGATTTGATAAATTAGCAAAGGGACCATGATAATTTCAACTAGTGGTAAGGATTTCACTCATTGTTTAGTGACTAAGTTAATATGTAAGCATGGGGAGTCTGTGTAAGAAAAACAATGGAATTAAATTGAAATGGAATGTAATTAGTAAATTTAATGAAACCTCTGCCTAAATATTCTGTGATTCGTGCCCTGTGTTGTATGGGCTTCTCAATGTTGTCAAGCAGACATTTTTCAAGCATTTTTCTTTGGAACCATAATTATATGACTATAACTACTTCCAGAAGAAATGTATGTGCCTGTAAATGTTTATTATTGTCGAAACTTATTTCTTCAACTTTTTATTTATCTACTAATATAACAATTCGCCCCTTTGACCACTTTCTCTATTGATTAGCTCCCAGTTGCCTACAAGTAATTTTCTCTAATTGAAACCAACCAATATTCCTCGATCTTGCTAAAGCGTTCGATACTGTCTCTGTCCCACTGCTACTGGACAAGCTTGAGAGCATTGGTATCCGCGACACGCAACTCAATCTGTTTAGGGATTATCTGACTGATAGGAAGCAAAGGGTCAGAGTTGGTGACTTCACTAGCGATGACATGCCAATAACACACGGAGTCCCCCAAGGCAGCGTCCTAGGTCCCACTCTATTTCTTATATTTATTAATGACCTCTGTGATACACAACTAGCGAATGGCAAACTTATTACCTTTGCAGACGACACATCGCTGATATTCCATGGGGATGCTTGGGAGGAGGCGTTTGGTTTTGCTCAATTGGGTTTTAACAAAGTGTATTCCTGGCTAAGAAACAACTGTCTTACCCTCAATGTGGACAAAACGAAATTTATGCCATTCTCACTTAGAAGTATACCATCTGGAATCCTTGATAACTTTTCAATTAGAGCTCATTCTTGCTACTCAACCTTCCCCTGTTCTTGCAGCCACTTAAACCTTTCATCAAATGTCAAATACCTGGGTGTAATAATTGATAATACCCTTCGTTTCAATCTTCATCTTGATCTTATATCTTCCAGGACTCGCAAACTTATATATATTTTTAAAAATCTTCGACATGTTGCTGACAAAAATGTCATCAAAATGGTATATCTGGCTTTGTGTCAGTCAGTTATATCCTATTGTATCACTGTTTGGGGGGGGGACAAATAAAACAAACCTATTAAAACTCGAAAGAGCCCAACGCTCAGTTCTTAAGGTAAGTCTGTCACTTCCATTCCTTTATCCTACACAACAACTCTATCCATTGGCTGATGTCCTGTCCGTAAGACAACTATTTATTCTGAACACCATATTGAAGCAACACTCTTTAATAAGCTACGATCCAGCACTCTTTGCCTCCAAACGATGCAATTACAAGGTCTGTAATTCGCTCACCACTTGGTCCACCGCCTTCTCTCACAGATTTTTTGGCTTTTTAGGAGAGTACCTCTACAATAGGATAAATAAGAAAATTGAAATATACTCCCTTACAAAATACAAATGTAAAAAAGTACTAACAGCGTGGCTAAAATCATTAAGCTATGAGGACACTGAAAGTCTTCTGTCAATCATCTCCTGATGATCTTCCCCTGTCCTTCCACACACACGTACACACACCCTCACACACCCTCACACACCTTCACACACACCCACACATACACCCACACATACACCAACACCTACACACACCCCCATACCCACCCTCACACACACACTCACACCCTCTCACACACACTCACCCCACACACACCTCACTTACACACACTTGCAATCTCTGACACTCCACACCTTATCACTCTCTTACCTATCTGTTAATTAAATTGCACCTACCTTGGGTACCTTGATTACTCCGGTTCAGCGTCGGGAGAGGCTGGTAATCTGTCAAACAGGACCTCCTAGTACGGATACCAGTCTCTCACATAGATATGACAAAACACATAGCACCTAAGTTAAGTTTCACCTGTAAAACTATGTGAGAGAACAAAATAAACCTTTTTGTATTTTTGTATATTTTTTTTTGTAAACTATAGTTTTTCAAAATCTTCTCAGCATATATTTTTCCAGGGGCTATGCAAGAACAGTGAACAGAATTCAGAGCATTTTAAACTCTTTTTTTAACTCTAACCCAGACAGAAATTTTCCCAAACACCATAGCCTGGGGCTTGAAGTCTCTGCATCGGTGGAATAGGGACCATGAAAATTTTTAGGTGTTTCCAGCATGATCCACTCTGGGACATTTTGAAATTTGACCAACCATTGTTTCCAATACTTTTGAGATTCTTGCTTGTTCCAAAACTCGTCTGACTGTTAACGTTTGTCAAGAACTACATAATTTATTCTTCCACATCTTACAACAAAAATTTTGGCCCGTTCATTAAAGACCGATACTCAACTTGGCTTTTTGATCTAAAAAAAGATCGTCTAAAATATTTAACAGCTTGCCTAGCCGTAAGTCGATAGGTATTTTAATTTGATTCGCATTTGAGTTAACTTTTACAAAATACGAACCGGTTATCTTTAGTATTGACTATTGATAAATAACCAGCAGCTCAGGTCATCAGCTGCGCTAATGCAAATGAAAACTTAACACACATAACAAAGCGTCACGCCTTTTTCCATACGGGGTGGCAGAAGTACAATTGTGCCCACAATTCGCAAGGTTTTCATTGTTAGCTTTTGCGTGACATGGGGCTAACTCATCGTTTTATAGCTAGAAAACTTAATTATTATTATATATAAAAAAAACGACTTTAGTATCCCTATCACAAACCATTATTTCATTTATGAACAGTAAACAAAATATTTTTAACTTTTCATTTTGATGTCATCTAGGTTGACCGTTTTTTACGGGTTTTTTTAAAATCTACAGGATGGATTTCAAAATTTCAAGAAATGATACACAACTGGAAGCATGCTCTATCATATTAAAAATTAATTATTCAAATCGGTTCATATTTACTACCGAATTCGAGGTAACGAACACAAAAAAAACATACAACCGAATGGAGAACCCCCTCCTTTTGTGAAGTCGGTTAAAAAGTACAATCAGTGGACCTTTGAAGATGGGCCAACAGATAACATATGTCTGTGCAGGCCTGTGAATTGGAATGAAAAACATACCATTTCACAGTCCTGCACCGAACTGCACAAGCCTACATTACGGTCCGTGCCCAGCGGCAGCCATTACACGGGTTATTTCATAAAGCTGCGGATAATGAAATTTCGGGCGTTAAAATGTTCAGCTCGCGTCGCTCCAGACTGGACTATCATGAATGCGGATTGAGACCACATTCGATAATGCACGAGAGAACCACCAAACTCGAATTATTAAACCCAGCAAATAGTAATAACACATAACTCAGCGTCACGCCTTTTCCCATACGGGGTGGCAGAGTTATTATTGTGCCAACTTTTATACCCTATCCAATATAACAGACAACCTGATATGTCAATCTTAGTCTGTTAGTAAGGAGATATATATTGCTCATAAAAATCGATGGAAATTATAATGTCTTGAGATGATTTGATGACTATGATGATGATGATGATTTGTCGCTCGTTAGCACTACCCGGGAAGGACGTGAAGGGCTGTGGGTTCCAATTAATTCCTTCGGACGTGAGCGACGGCCTCCCCTAGGTTATAGTCGGATACTCCATACTCCAGATTGCAGAGAGTTTGCATGACAGAGCTGTCACAGAAAGTACATTTACGGGTGATAAATATGAACGTTAAAGTCAAAGCTTTTACTGGCTATTTTTTTATTTATTTTTTGCTACGAGGTTTGTGATTCGAGTATACTTACGGCCGATCCCAAAAACCTATCTCTATCCGTGATCTGCAGATTACGCGTTACATTTGACAGTTGCGCTATGGGATTTATGTCAAAATTGACACTAGCAATCCTAAATCTGCATATTATGGATAGAAGATAGGTTATTAATTTCGGCCGTTAGTGGACGTCAATAGCAGACTTATGAAAAATGTGAGACCGTTGGTATATCTTCTGAGAGTTTATAGGCGAAGTCTATGAATGTGATTGATAACCAAAAGTGTCGGGGTTGTTTGACTTACATATTCGATAAGCCACAAAAGCTCTTCTAACGCACTATCACATTGCATCAGAGACATATCCAATGGGCTGCGTCTGCGGGGGAATGCGACTCGCCAAACGCTTGTTGTATTCAACAAACGTTCGCATACGCAACCTATGTACGATGAAGGGCCGCCAGACAGTTTCGCAGCGGCTGACCAATCACCAGCTCCCTTACCTCGTCCCCCGCCGCCCTTAAATTGGTGAGTTGTGTTTCAAAGGAAAATGTATCTATGCGCTCTCCACTGGATAAGTGCTCCCTGCATTGCATAATAGATCTTGTCCTAATTTCGCAGCTAAAACTGGATCAATTGTGGCTATGCCACCCAGTTTGGGAAAAGGCGTGACGTATGTTACTGTTGTCCTGTATGTTATGTGCAATGATTGATTACTTGCGTCCAATGAATTCAAAACCCTTTATTAGACCTAACATGAACCAGCCCACAACAAATTTAACTGAGGGTTGAGTTATCGGTTCGCTTCAACAGCTTACTCCATTCGGCCCGTGGGCGGAATCAGTTGTACACAACTTTGAAGGATACATATTTGGCAACTCTAATGAATACTGACTTTCAAACATGAATCGTGTGGAGGGTAAAACAGATACGTTTTACGTACCTACGTTTGATTTGTTACTGCTAATGCTTTGCCTGTTTGATATTTTGCAATTTGGATCGCTGGTTTTTGAAAGACAAACACAACACAATAAAGTAAGTACTCGTAGTTTAGTAGTAATTTTATTGGCTTGAATAATAATTATGAGATGGAAGGCTCAATGCAAGATATAATTATGTACTAATGCTGTCAACTAGTCTGTCTACCTATCCCTGTTGTTAACTGTTCTCGTATAAACAATAAATTTTCTATCAGAATACTCTTCTAAAATCGGAAATCCATGTGATGACAGTGGCACCAGCAGACTTCACATACTACAAAGCCCCGGAATCAATTAGCTGATAGCGCAGCGTGCCAATCCCAAGTCCATTTCTATCAGTGCTTTAAAAATTGGCTTCAAAAATCCCAAATTCTCTCGTCCTAGACCCGGCATGATTGTCATACTTCTGTCGAGAGCACGAATGACGTCTAGTTTAGTTGGTGATAGTAACGGATGGCATACGAAATAGAACGGGGAATGTTTCATGGATGAGCTAGAAATTGCTCCACGTTAGATTCCCGTGCAACTGGTTCATATTTTTCTGAAGAGAATTGGAGGTAATTGTCATGTCATGATCAATTTATCGACTCCATGGTATGAGGCCAGCCCATCGCCGCAGATATGGAGACTGAAGGTTTCCCCACGATGTTTTTCCTTCAGCGTAAGCACACACATTATAACGAAGTTAAGATTTTTTCTTGTCCTAATTGTAACCGGAATCAAACCGTCTCCTGCGTGAGAAGTAGACGTGAAACCACTTTTGTTTTTCTGGTATGTGTGTTTATTCATAATTCATAATTTCTTTATTGCACACAAAAAAAAAGTTAACAAAGCACGGTAGGTATTAAAGTGTACAATGGCGAGCTTATCTCTAAAAAGAGATCTCTTCCAGCAAACCAAGTTTCTATGAGAGAGGTTGATAGCTGAGCGGGGGTAGACCCATGTGTACAACAATAAATTTAAAAGGTTGCATACATAAATATATAATATGCATTCTAAAATTTACTTATATCCTTAACATAAAGACTAAAATAAATATATATGATAGATACCTATATAACATTATACTTTTATTCAGGCCGTCCGCTCGTTCATTACTCTGCTGCGGCGATGGGCAACTCCCCTGTCACGCAAAGGAGTGTTGACTGGCTGAAAATGGGCTTGTGCCTCTGCCACCCCGTTTGGGAACATGCGTGATGCTATAAAGGGCTATGTTGCCCGGAATAACACCGTCCGTTCTACCTGCCTAAAGCTTCGTGTCTGTGGTCTATGTGTAATTGGGTCACCTCACTCGGCCGACACGTCCTCAACTCCTCACGGCCGACGAGATGAGTTTAATTGGCGATTTTAAGACGAAGCGGTTGTGTGACGGGTTTAGTGTGTGACGGGTTTAGTGGCGTGTGGTGTAATTCAATTTGATTCCATTTAAATCGTTTATTTCGGAACGCACGGATCCATATTGCATATTTATTTATTTATTTAAGCTTTATTTGATTCCACACAAATTTATAGTATTAATTTCATGCATTTTTTTTTTTACCATATTGCATAGCACAATAGAAACATAGATAGAAACATTAAACTCTCTCGTCGACACATCTTATCTATCTATTGCTCTCCATTGTTCGTTTGTTCGACCGGTGTGCTTCTGAGAGTGAAACAGTTGCGTAAGTAGATAGGCAGGCATAACAAAATAAACGTTAACCGTAACGTGATTCATTACGTTACGTTTAACGTTTACTTTGTTTTTTTTTTGTGCCGCATTCGGTAAGTAAGTACTGACTACTGTGAGCGCAACTATGCATCTGCCCCGTATGGAAAACGGCGTGGCGCGATATTTAAATGAAATATCAAATATATTTATTTCAAAAACAGGAAATGTACAGCGAAAGGTAATACAACAGATTAGTAACAAAGGAATCCACTAAATATTTCAAGGGTATATGAGACATTTTTTAGTACATTTAGGATGAGAGACGAGCTGGTATCCTAGCTAGATTATGTAATATTTAACACCTGAAACAAAGGAGTGTTTTGTTTGAAGCGTCTGACTTCCTGTGTGTGTGTCTGTCCTTAACGTAGCACTCGCTTTGAGATGGGTAGACGGTCTTAAATGCGTTTTTAGGGTTCCGTACCCGAAGGGTGCGATACGGGACCCTATTACTGAGACTTCGCTGTCCGTCTGTCCGTTCGTCCGTCCGTCCTGTCTGTCACCAGGCTGTAACTCATGAACCGTGGTAGCTAGACAGGTGAAATTTTCACAGATGATGTATTTCTGTTGCCGCTATAACAAAAAATATTAAAAATCAAAAGAAATTTAATATTAAGGGGGGCTCCCATACAACAAACGTGATTTTTTTTGCTCATTTTTGCTTGATATTGATAATGATAGCAGGTAGACGCTTAAAATGTTCACAATATATTGAGTATATTATTTACTTAAAAAATAAATAATTAAATTAAAATGAAATTAATATTTAGGGGGGGCTCCCATACTTTTTTTTTTGCGGTTTTTTATAGATAATGGTACGGAACCCTTCGTGCACGAGTCCGACTCGCACTTGGCCGGTTTTTATTTATTTATTTATGCAACACCGTCCAGCAATGGTTCCTATCTTAGCAGTGTTGTATTTAAATCCGTTGAGCAGTTCGAAAGTTATGTTATGAGCCTGTGTAACAAGTGAGCAAAATGACTTTTAAGATTTCATCAATGTGTCGGGGTGTTTGAATACAATGTACCCACGTAGCTATATGTATGTGTACCTAATATACATATTTACTAGCATCATCCAGCTGTACAAATCACGAAGTAAGACACTCCTGTTTTTGTCCTACTCACAAAATTTTCCCAATAACATAATAATGAACGCTCCAAGCTCTGCAGTGGCCGGCTCAACGGACGGTCCCCATAATGGCCAAACTTTAGCCGCGACCACACTTTGTTTGGTCCCAAAATACAGCTTAATTATGTGCACGGTGAGACCAGTAATTAACAGAGTCCCTTGTGACGTAAAAAGGCCGATGGATGCTAGACCTACATTCACGTAAGATGGCAAAATACCGCTAAAATTGTATGCTGTGCTGTGCCCCATCACTCTTGGAGTTCCGCATAACTTTATGTGGCACTGTGGTTTTCAGATTGTAGTTTTGTTATTATATAGTAGTAATATTGTTCAAAATTACCTGTGTACCCTTTGGGAAGTAACTGTCTCCCATGATACAGGTTTTTCCTACTTTGAGAGGCAGGGACCTTAAATCTGTAAATGTTATTATTTTGAACAATTAATTATTCTTATTCTTATCTCTAGCGAGCGACCAACGCAGTATTTTTAAGTAACCGTATTTTTAGGGCTCCGATCCTTAAAAGAAAAAAGGGAACCTTTATAAAGGATCACTTTGTTGTCCGTCCGTCCGTCTGTCTGTCCTTGTGTCACAACCTTTATATCAAGAACGCGTCGACGTATCTAGCTGAAAATATCGATTTTTAAGATCTGAGGTCGCATAAAGCTGTGAAAAAATAAACCTTGTAGGTCAACGTAATTGAACGATAAGACCGTTTATGCTGTAAAATTATTGGATTTTCATAGTAATCGTAATGAACCTAAAACCTATAGGGTACTTTCCCTAAGCCCACAATCACGAAATTTGGCACAAAGCACTTATCTGCACTATTCTTATAGCACTTAAGTAAAGGGAAAATTCTGAAAACTGCAAATTTCTGGCTTTCTACAAAAATATTTAATTTGGTTTACATGGATGACATAATACTTTATTTTTTATGTGGAAACCTAATTACACCAGTTACGTTCTCCAAGGCATTCGGAACCCTTGGTCCGTGAGTCCTACTCGCACTTGACCGTTTATTTTTACTTGTTAGTTGTATAGGTACATATATTAATCCCAATCAATGTTTTCATCAATTTAATCACACATTGGGTGCAATGTCGCTGAATCTACTATAAAGTGACAAAGTAAATTGATAGTGAGACCCTTTACACAAAATGTATGAAACACTAAGTTTGACACTTGGTTGTGATTGACGCGTTGATTGCAATTGTTATTTTTGGTGCAAGTGACACTTCAATGTGTGTCACTTCTCTCCTCTGTACGATCCCTACGATACAGGCTTGCCTAGTGTGGGGATCACAAGTACTGCTTTTGTTTAATTTTAATTTTGCACATAAGTCTTCACATAATATTTAAGTTATTACGAATTGTTTTTCTTTTCTTTTGTGAAATAAATAAATATTTGTTTTTGATTTACGAAACAGTTTTCATTATTTGCCACCTTACATTATCCTAGATTAGGTCAACCCGAATGCGTAAAACCGAAGCGAGTTAAGGTGCGCTTAATTGAATGGTTCAGAAACAAGTTACTGCATTCGGGATGCTGTAGTGTAGTTTAAATTTTTCAGAACTTCTGATTCAGGTAAACTCTTCTGTTACGTTGTGGCGGACACTTTAAGGTTCAGTAAATCAATTAACTTATCCTAATTGATAAATTAAACAGAACACTAACAACAAAATGGAGTACACAGGGTGTAACAGAAGGGTGTAGTCATATTTTAGGTGATTGTTAGGGAGATCATTCTGAGCAACTTTTACTATGAAACCGATTTGATCAGAGCAACTTTATTTTTCATTGCTCCATACGTCTTAGTCCGGGCGGTCAGCTGATTTGTATAGAGAAGTGAAAATTTAAGTTGCTGTGATCAAATCGGTTTCATAGTAATATTTGTTCAGAATGATGTCCCTAACAACCCCCTAAAATATGACTACACCCTATAGACACATAATTGTGCCTCTGCCTCCCCGTATGACAAAATATTAGTATAATTACTTTATTAGGAGCAGCGTTTATTATAACGTTTACTTTTGACATTAGGGTCTATTTTACTGTGAAATATAAATATGTATAACTTACCTTACATAATATCTCAAATTGTGTTAAGATCAATCTGTATTTGTGAGTATTTTAGCAGTGAATAAATGGATTATCTATCTTCAAAACAGTTCTCATGCAAATAACTCAAGTTCTCGAATAAATCGGGAGAGCAGTTTGTGAAGGAAGAGGATAACAGAAATAAAACACAGCGAGCGATCAAATAGAAAAGCCGTTACAAAAAGAAACAAAGTAAAGGAAACTTTAATACTTATCAGGGAAACTCTGAAAACTTGTCGTTTTAATTTAAAAAAAGTCTGTGTCAATGTGCTTGTGTGCTAAATATGTAAAATAACAGAATCCTTTCCTAAGATTTTATTTGTCCCTAATTATGCCGGCCTTCCACTGAAAAAGAGAAATGAGCGGAAGCGGAGCCAGGGAGCTGAGCGGACCGGGCTGCATACAAAAAAAAAACTTTCTGAGTGGAATGGAAGCACTATAATATGCAGTTCGCCATTGCGAGCTAAGCGGACTCCGTACGGAGTCCGTTCCGCTCGCAGTGGAAGGCCGGCATTTTATGACTCAAAACATCCTGCCTAAATTACTACGTATTTCCCCTATAAAATCTTCATAGATTTGTAACAAATGGAGGTAGACTTATGCAGACACTAGAGTCTCTGCCTGTCCCTCTTCCGAGAAAAGATGTGAGTATATTTATATAAATCTTCATAGAAATCGGTTTTTAGGTGCCAGCTAAAAAATTCTAGAATAGACCTCGTACACTCCAAAGGATGGGTGGTTGGCAAGGCGATAACTATGAAAACATTATCTTACTCTGTGGAGACACGAAACGATCCAGCTTATCCTGTGACGAGCGAAACTGCACTCGAGGCGATTTGTCAAACTTTCGCTCGCAACAACGCAAACAGACACTCAAAAATCACCAACCTAACCTGGCCTCTTCAACCCCCTCACATCCACCCTCCACGCAAGCAAGAAGGGAAGATACAGGCGGCAGGGGAGACCCAACCCAATTGGTAGCAACACACGACAGATTGAGAGTATCCGCGACTCATGCATTATTCACAAACGAGTAGTTCGGAATTTCGGATCGAATACAAACTTCTCTCATAATGCATTTTGTTAACAGCACTGCTTGAGCCATATGAAAGATTGCGGGGCGCATAAATGAATAGGCAACTATTGTGAAGTTGAGAATCTCAAGATGCAGTTCGCTGTTTGTTCGCAAGACGTGTTTGTTTGCAGCGGAAAAGTTCGCAAGTTTGTGCTGGAAAATATTATTGCAAACTGCTACTTACTGTAGTGCTGAATGTGGAAATGGTACGAGTGCGTCTACGTTCAAATTGCTCACCCAGTGAGCTGCCGACTGTTTTGCTTCGATATAACTGTACACATCCCTAGTTAGCAGCGTTTTTATTCAGTATTGCTGCGACTGAGCGACTCGGCTCGCTGTCGGCTCAGCCATAGTGAGATTCAAGTTCATATTTATTACCAACGATTGGGTCCATTATTAGTTGTCAAATGAATACCGAGAGGCAGTCGAGATTTTTATTTTTTTGAATGCCTCTACTCAGCCTTTCTGAGTGGCTGTTGAGCTGAGGGAGACAATAAATTTTAATTCGAGGTTTTCGTCTCTGCAATGCCAATGATAACCGAATAAGCATAGAAGTATTTTTTCAAAATAATGAAGATATTTTGCTATTAGTTCAAGACTCAATTGAAGGAATGTTAATCTGAAATCCGGTATAGGACCTTCCTCTGAATCATTAATATACTAATCAAATATCGTATTGCTTTTTTATTTTTATTTATATTTTACTGTTTACTGCAATAATGTAGGTACAATTATTAATTTACTGGTTAATTGATAAATATTGAAAATAATCGTTAATATTTCCAATGAATAATTCATATTTAGCGTATTTAATAGCAAATAAATACTTAATAATTAAAAAATGCCAGGTACACCAAATACACCAAATCTCAAAATTCACCGACAAAATAATGTACAACTGATATGATGATCCGCTAGCAATTTAAACTGTAAGGTACTGTATAACAAATGACGTTAACATTTTTGTAAATATGGGGCACGAAGGGGGCACGGAGGTTGAGAAGTTGCGTACATTTTGTGCAAACCCCGGACGCCCCCGGAAATAAAACAAATCACCCCAAAGGCTCCCGAGGCAATTACAGTGAAGGCTGGAGGGATATCATGAAAACGTATAATCGGTACCCAATACTCATAAGTAAAAGTAAAAGTTGAATAATGCGTCCTCATTCCGTATCTACGATTTATATATCCCTTGTATGTGAAAAGTGTCTGGCCGCGGTCCAAAACTCGCTAATGGAATTTTGTCCGTCTATGGCCGACCACTTATATCGAGTGTGGCTCTTCAATGTAGAAATTATGGTCCGATTTGCGTGGAAATAACTTATGGTCTAATTTATAATGGTCGTATGTTATCGTGGACCGATGCAAATGTTCTATTTATCTGATCATCTAATTGATGCCCTATCTTTCTTCTACTTTTTAACCGACTTCCCAAAGGAGGAAGTTTACAATTCGTCCAGATGTTTATTTTATTTTTTATTTTTTATGTATGTATGTTTTACGCAGGACATGCAGTTTCGAATCCCGGTGCTGACCATGTACCAATGAGATGATTAATTTGTCTTAAGTACATTATCGGACACTCCGTGTTTCGGATGGCACGTTAAGCTGTAGGTCCCGGCTACTATCACTACTTCGTAGTATGTAGTAGTCGTAAAAACCCCTCCACCAACCCGCACTGAGCCAGCGTGGTGGAGTATGGCTCAATCTTACTCGGATCCGGGTAAAGGCCTGTGCCCCTCGGTGGGGACATTAATGGGCTACATTTACTTTTTTACTTTTATGTATGTTTCCCGATAGCGCCTAGACGGATGGACCGATTAGGAAAATTATTTTTTTTGTTTAAAAGAGTTTACCTTCCCATTGGTCCTATTGACACCAGGTCAGGATCTGATGATGGGATCCTGGAGAAATCGAGGGAACTCTTCAAATATTATAGGCAGACCAATAGAGATTTTTGTGTTTTTAGTAATAACTTATGCATTTACTCACGGTAAGCATAATATTGTGGTCCGGAACTGCTGATGAAGACCACATATGGCCACCAGAACTGCTCAATACTAGGTACAAATACAATGCGTGGCTGACGGGCAGGCAACGCATAGCCTAAGCCGGTGGACCTAGAGCCATGAAACTTTGTACAGAGGTTCCTTAGTAGCGTGGGGTAGCACTGAGATGGGATTTGACAAAATTAATTCCCCAAGGGGGGGGGGGGATAAGGGGTTACAACTCAATGTAATCAAATGGGGTTTGTGGAAGTCTGTTTTTTCTAAAGTTTACTTTTTGTTTCAATTATATCAAATCAAAGACAAACGTAATTGTAAAGCGGCAAGAAGTCGCCAAACTGACTGTCAGACGTTATCAAGCTACTACCAACCAGTAGCGATAGCAGCCAGGAACTACAGTTTAACTTTTCAATCGAAACATTAAAGCGCCCGAAACAAATAAATAAATAAAATAAATAATAAATAAATTCCACAGAGAAACGGACCCCCATCCGGTACCCATTTCAGCCATGTTGCTACCCGCACAATCGTTTCTAATGTGCGAATACCATGCTGGGCCATGCACGCTTCTATAAACAAAACGTAGACTACATAAACAAACATGATACTTGTACAAATAAAACTGTTCTTTTACCAACTCTTCATGCAAATTCAACCTATTTCTTTCAACGATCGTTTGGCGCGCGGTGACAGGTGGGACTAACGCTTGACTTGATGACCTATGAGGAATGAAAGGTCTGTGTTGATGACAGGTTCGTTGCGTAGAAGTGGCGCTCTCCCTGTAAACATTACTTAAGCGCCAAAAGATCGTTAAACAGGACTGTACATGCAGTATCATGTCATGGCTTAGCAACCTGTATTAAATATAACTTTTTTTTTTCAGAAAGCAATTTCGATACAGCACCCTCTCCTGGGAAATCAACGTACTCTCGAATATAACGTCAAGATTATGATTGAGATAAACGAATTTGCGTATACTAGCAATGTAATGTCGGCTGCATAACACTCTTTACACTTTTGCTGAAATTATACTCTATCACTATAGTCTATTCGTGACAAGAATGCAGTAAAGTCATCACTGTCCGGCTGCCTAGCCAAGCCCCGTAACCAATAAAATCGTTTCCAATTATCAAGTCAAGTTCACAGTGACCAGTTGAAGGCAAACTTTCTAACGCGAAGGTGTGTCCTGTCCTGTGAGTGTGTGTTAACAGATTTTAATTTTAATTTCACTGCATTCTTATAATACACTTTAGCAGGGCCCTTAGACAGAATAATTATTGTAGTTTAAAAATTAATAACGCCCTTTCGAGATCTAGAGGTTTTATCAAGACGAATCGAATGAGCCCAAACACGATGGGCTTAGAAGTATAAGCATTCCAGGGTTCCCTCTGCGACCTTTGAGCTCTATCAACAGACCAGCTCAATGGTACCATATAATTGTATCGTCATCTGAACGACATTCACATACCAAGTTTCGTAGTGATAGAACAACTAGATGTGAGCAAAATTTCCATTTGCACGACGATGATATTTAGTTACAACACGACCTAATACAAGGTTGTGTCGTTAAGATAAAAATGCGAAGATGTTTACAGCTTTAGTACTGTATACATTCAACCACCTTAATAAAAATATACACCTACATGTCTTTCATATCACCCTCTTTCAGATAAAGGAAGTAGGTACTATATTAACATCAGCAGACAAACGCCCAATCGATAAAAGGTTATGACTCTATGCTATCCGATTAACCCATCAGTCAAAGTTAACTTTAACTCTACCTTTAGATACCTTATCACATGTGGCATAGAGGCCAGAATCGTTCGCCACAGTGATAAAGCAAGAACTACACAGAACTATTCCTGAAACTTCAGTTAAGCAACAACTTTGGCAATAAATTCAGTAAAAGTAATAACAATTTAGATTGCCGACTAGATAAAGCCCTTTCACGTCGCTTAGAAATGTGCTGTTAGGGGTTTTGCAAGCGAATATTGATTTTAGGTTTTGCTCTCTTAACTTTGTAGAAACACAAAGACTTTACAAATAAACCGCCAAGATATATACCACCATAAGCTGACTAATGTACGCCCAGTTTCCGAAAGGAAAATTTGTTGTGACAACTGGTCTTTTGAGCTAATTGTGTGCCGCTATGTGTAATTAATCTTCGATTAATCGCTTTTACATGTGACCAGACTTTCAGAAAGTAGGCGTAATGCTAACCCCTAGGATTAGCATTACGCCCATTTTCAAACAAAATGGAGTATTGGATAACTAGCTAAAAGCATCAAAACTGTGCCTCCGCCACCCAGCATGCAAAAAAAGCGTGACGTTATGTTTGGACAAAATTAAAAAGACCATTCGGCGCTCTATATTAGAATTTCAATAGTTTTTGATTGTCTGGAGGAAACTGACCAACGTTACGAGATGTAATGTAACATTCACATTGTTTAGGAACAATCCATCAGCCTGTATGTCGTACGCGTCTTCATTCATAATCATGAAGCTCTTATCTCTCTTGCTATCCTCCGCTAGTCCAACAATTTAATCCAAGGGCCACTAAAAGCGCAGTAAACGAATCCTTAACATAGTAGAGAAGACACGCTCATATTACTACCTACTTCCTTCGTCTCGGAATGCACATAATTTGAGCGCTCCCCAATATTCATGGAAATAAACGTGAAGTGCGTATCATTCTCTCGACCCCGTAGTAAGGAGCAAAGAGGGCCAAGCGAGGAGGATTGTGCCTTTTTAGGGTTTCGTATCTCAGAAGGAGAAACCCTTACAGGATCACTCGTGCTTCTGTCCGTCCATCCGTCCATTACAGGTAATTTACTCAGAACATATTGGACCGATGAAGTTGAAAATTGGTACACATATCAATATCTGTGAGTTCTGTGACTAAAAGACGGAGGTGCAATGTAAATTTATAAATATGAAATATGGGGCCACTTTTGAAAGAGCATGGTGTGAGGATCTTAAATGTATTTTTATAATATTTTTAAGACTAATTTGGTAAAGTTATGCTCAATAATATGACCGATTTATTAATTACCGAAGTCTTAAAAATCTGAAATTTTGTATGAAAGCACATCTTTGCACACACATCTCCTAAAAAGTCCGAAATCCACAACTTTAACCCCCTAACCCCCTAAGTCTGAAGTGCAAAGTTTGTATGAAAAACTGAGGGTATTTCCTGAAATCTTAGAGATCTGAAAATTGCAATACTGGCCAAGGTTTTCCCACAGTTAGAATGAAAGGTCTGTGTTGATGACAGGTTCGTTGCATTATGTTGCGTAGAGCTGGCGCCCCCCTGTAAACGTCACTTATCAGCCAAAAGATCGTTGGAAAACTTAAGGACAGAAAAGTTTGACCATATGATGACATATCAATAAAGCAAAAAAAAAATGTTTAGAATAGCGTCACTTATTAACATAGCAAAGTATAAGTTCTTTGCTTGAGATTTTAATTTTGAGGAACTATTAGCCCCACATCAAAATTCGTCAACCCGTTTCAACGCTAGAGTGCCACAGACACACACAAATACACAAACAACAGACGCTTCACGCTCATAACCTATTTTTCAGTATCCACGGGTCAAAAACACAGCACACCATCAAGAGTCCAACGACCTGGGAAGATTGTCCGCACGAAACGACCCGACATATCTTTTTGTAAATGGCCAATGTCTGTATGAGACTAGCTGTGCTAAACAAGTAGTAACTAGTAAGAAGTAGTGGAGGGAATTCTGTTTATTAAAATCCCAGTTTTGTTATATGAGTTGTGTGGATGTGTGGCCGTTGTGTGGTGGTGGTGAGTTGGTGGTGTTGAGGATATGACATCATTTCCTATCGGTTTCTATGGTTTTCCACAGTTTTGTTCGAAGAGGTTTGAATGTTGTAGAGAGACATTAGGTATTTGAATTAATATACATAAGGATTAGATGTAGTTGGTGGTTCCGTAGGCAACAAAGAGAACTACAATAAATTATATGAAATAGCCCTTACCTATCATCTCCGTCTCCTACCCAACATGGTTTGCTGGAAGAAATCTCTTATTAGAGATAAGCTCGCCTTTGTACATTTTTTTTTCTTTGTTAAGCTATTTTTACTGTCATGTGAGTACAATAAAGAAATTACGAAATTACGAAATAGGAAGGAATTCTATGGACAGTTTTGCTTTGGGAGTATACAACTGACACTTCAACTTAATTGCACAGAAAAAACATATTACAGACACTTAATATTGGAAAAAACATGTACAAAGGCGAGCTTATCTCTGAAAAGAGATCTCTTCCAGCAAACCTAGGATGGAGAGGATAATTTATTAAAAGGTAGACCTACATATTATGTGCACAACGACAAATATTATACATAATAAGTACATAAATACATATAACATAACATAACAATATGAATCAAAAACTACATACATTTTTTTCGTTTAAATTATTTTAAATCCCTTTATTTCTTAGTATAGTATAGATATATTTTATCAAAATCAGTTCAGCTGGACTCGACTTCCAAATTAATTTTCTTAGCTGCAACCCTCGTTTACGAGCAGAATACGAATTTCATTCAATTCTTCGCATGCGCTCAACACCAACCAATAGGGCTGTCACATAATTCTTTTCTTGAACTACAATAACGAGTATAGTGCGACTACTCCCAGGTTGCATGTGCGAAGAATGGTCAGGATTTTGAAATAGACGAGTTTAGTTATTTTACCTACCTACGTCATATCTAAAAGCAAACGTAACTAAATAGCAATAAGACCTAATTTTATTGACTCGGAACCGAATATTCTAAGCTTGTGGGCCGCTTTTTAACCGACTTCCCAAAGGAGGAGGTTTACAATTCGTCCGGATGTTTGTTTTTTTTTATGTATGTGCCCCGATAGCGCCTAAACGGATGGACCTAGAGCCATGAAACTTTGTACAGGGGTTCCTTAATAGCGTGGGGTAGCACTGATATGGGATTTGACAAAATTAATTCCCCAAGAGGGGGGGGGGGGGTATAAGGGGTTACAGTTTGTATTAAACTCAATCTTATCAAATAGGGTGTGGAAGGCGGTTTTTCCTAAAGTTTACTTTTTGTTTCAATTGTTGAATAATTATCTCCAATAATAAATATAGCGAATAGCTTTGTCCCTTACTTTCGTAAGTTTATAACGTTTCTATGGATTGGTAAATGGTGTAGCTGTAGAATATTTTCTACGGCTACACCACGTTCCAGGGCCAATTGTGAAACATTACAATAAGTTCTGCACACTAAGATATACGGAATGCACCACCCTAGTATGGCGCGCGCGACTCGCGTTTATTGCGCATTTTATCGCGTCTAAATTCGTGACTTCTCAATACACGTTTTATCAGACGGTTTCTTTATTATCATATAGCCGGAGAGTAAACCCGGCTATTAATCAGCAATACGACCCTAGTATCACTATCCCTACTTTATTGAGAGCCAAATTAGGACTCATTTTAGTGAGAGCGCTGCGACTTCGATGAATAATATTACCGTATTTCTTGTTTGGAATCCCTTCGGGGCGTCCAATTGACAACCCTGTCCGAATAGATTAGTAAATCCTACTTCTAACTTAGCTTGTAATGCCTCCTAAGTCCTAAGTGTAAACGTAGCATCTGAAAGCTTAGAAATAGATTTCATAAAATCGCTGTGCGTACGGGCCCCGAGGATTGAAAATAAAGATCTAACCAATCGGGTTTTAAAATGAAAGTAGTTCATAATGATGATAAACTCAAAGTAATTTTTTTATTGTTCATAAAATCATACAGATTGCTTAGTCAACGTCAATTTTTGTATACTAACGCCCGTTCGGAAGTTGTGTGCTTACGGCCGATCCCAATAACCTATCTCTATCCGTGATCTGCAGATTACGCGTTACATTTGAGAGTTGCGCTATGGGATGAATGTCAAAATTGACACTAGCAATCTCAAATCTGCAGATTATGGATAGAAGATATTCGGCCGTTAGGGATGCGGATGGAGCAAAGAAGGGCAAGAAACTCTCCCGGACACGTAGTAACTATTTATTAATCTGTGCCCGTACCTCCCAAGTTAGTAATACTCTTTTTTACATCCTGTTACCTACGACTCATACAAATCCTCAGAATAGTAATTCAAGTATTATATACCAAACAAGACTGTTTAGCGACTCATATTGGGGAAGATGGTCCGAATCGGCTTTTAAACTTTATGTGCGAATATTTTTATCGTCTTTTGAGAGCTCAATATAATAGTGGCAGGGTGAAATTGAATTGAATTGTATTGAATTGAATTGTATTTTATTGTATTGTATTGTATTGAATTACCTAAAGGAATGCATTATTAATCATGGAATACCATTAATTAATGTTTATTGTATTTGTCTAGCGCATTGGACTAACTAGTTTGTAATGCTATGCAATTTAATTTGAATAGTAAATAAATAAATAATTACTATAGTGCCGTTTTATTTACTCCGTGTTGCGTCAGAGTAGAAAAATCGGCTAGGACAGTACAGGTGATGGGTCCGTGGGTGTACGACTTGTTCCCGGTCGAGGTTGTTGGTGGCCCGAGCTTGCCAAACTTTAAATTTTAATTAAAGAAGTGGCTTGTCGAGAAGTCATTTTATTCATATGATGAATTCATAAATTATAAGGAACGACGTACTTAGGTACTTATTTAGTAGTTTTATTTAATGTTATGAAAAATACGAAAATATTTTTTTATATTATAATTAGGTATTAACCTTAAATCCGAACCCGAATATCTTGTGTGTGAAGCGAGCATGAAAACATTAGAACAGGGAGCTCTTGATATAAAAAACCGGTCAAGTGCGAGTCAAGACTCGCGAACGAAGGTCTCCGTACCATTATCTACAAAAAACCGTAAAAAAAAATCACGTTAGTATGGGAGCCCCCCTTATTCATTTTTTTAGTATTTGTTTATAGCGGCAACAGAAATACATCATCTGTGAAAATTTCAACTGTCTAGCTACCACGGTTCATGAGATACAGCCTGGTGACAGACGGACAGACGGACAGCAAAGACTGAGTAATAGGGTCCCGTTTTGCACCCTTCGGGTACGGAACCCTAATAAAAACTGTTTCAAAATCTATACAAAATAAAACAGACACTGAGACAGATTTATCTTCAGCATAGGCTCAATAACATATTCTTACACATGTCGTACCCATTGGAAGCTCCACCTAATTTCCCATAATAATAACTTATTATGGTATTTCCCGCATTCCAAATTTTCAATCCCCAATATGATTCCCACGAGGGTTACGAAGTATGTACAGTCTACTACGCATCAACCTTGACATACTTGATGGGTTACTGCAACCTTTATACCGTGCAACCTTTATACCGTGCAACCTTAATACCGTGCAACCTTTATACCGTGCAACCTTTATACCGTGCAACCTTTATACCGTGCAACCTTAATACCGTGCAACCTTTATACCGTGCAACCTTAATACCGTGCAACCTTTTTACCGTGCAACCTTAATACCGTGCAACCTTTATACCGTGCAACCTTAATACCGTGCAACCTTTATACCGTGCAACCTTTATACCGTGCAACCTTTATACCGTGCAACCTTAATACCGTGCAACCTTTATACCGTGCAACCTTAATACCGTGCAACCTTTTTACCGTGCAACCTTTATACCGTGCAACCTTTATACCGTTTCAGTTCCTACAACAAACAAAGAAACATACTTAGCGTCACGCCTTTCCCCAAATGGGGTGTCAGAGGCACAATAAATTGATTGATTGGTTTTTGATCTTATTTCATTTCCAATTCAACCAAAAACTCCTTATTTGAATTCATTTCACCTAATACCAAGATATGATAGTTCTGCGGATCAGTTATAGCCCTAAACTGAATCGCTGTAAATGTTGTAAAAACCCCCCTGAACTTTATTTGCTTGTGTTACGTGTGAATTTGCAACAAGGATGTTCAGGTGTATCTGTCGTCGGCTGTACTCTGTGGCTGATGTATTGAATACAATATTTTACGTGAATCGAGAAAGGCACGAATAATCCCCCATTTGAAGATGAGATCCTTGTGTGTTCTCCTCTACACAAAGGAATAGCGAGATTATTTTTACACACACATACACACACGTGAGTATTTAGAGGCGGTAACAATTCCGCGCTCTCGCTATAGACACTGACAAGCCATACCCGTAGGCGACTCGCCACCCTGAAAGCGACTCTTTCGTCCGGCCTCCGATACTCCTTATTTATTTATTTATTTATTTAAAGTAAATTCGTACAACATGACAGAAAAAATCCAATTCGTCGTACAAAGTATCCAAACTATAAAATAGATTGCATTAAACACCACATGAAATTATTAGACAGGTCAATTACATACATAAGATTATTCAATAACATTATGTCCATTAGTCATTTGGGATAATAATTACATGACAACACTATCATCCAATCTTCTCACAGAACCTTCCACATGCTCGCACAATATCACTCCATGCATCACCAAACAGATCATATGGTGCTGCAGCCAAGAGTGCATTGAGGCTCTCCCGCGCCCGGATCAGCGGAGACTGCCGGCGCGCCACCGTGCGGAGCGAGCCGCCCGCTAGCAGCTGGTGCCTACGAGCGCGAAGGTAGTTGTCAGGCACGTATAGCGCGCATACGGCACTGACAAGCGCCGGGCAGTCACTGTCGCCTCGCAACAATCGACACACAGTCAGAAGCTGTTCGGTGTTACGTCTCACCTCTAGTGAGTTAAATCCAAGCATACCTAATATAAAAGCGGATGGATAAAGGTAGGGGAGGAACATTATTATGGCTAACATAGCGTCCTCCCTTTTCCCATACGAGGTGGCTCAGGCACAATGGTGCCCAGTTTTAGTCAAAGTCAATTATTTTATTGACCATAAAATCATACAGATTGCTTAGTCAACGTCAATATAATATTAATATTTTTGTATACTACCGCCCGTTCGGAAGTTGTGGGCTTAGAGATAGAGCAAAGAAGGGCAAAAAACTCCCCCGTACCTCTTCTGAAATATGTGAGGGCCTTAAAAATACAATTTTATGTATTTCTACTTAAGTCTAAGGAAATACACCGAAGAGAGACGTACTGACTCAGTCCATCGCCCCTCTTTGGATTTCTGTGCGCCGAGATGGTAAAGACCACGCAGTTTTGTCACTCAGTTACTCAACACTTAATTTATTGAATAGGAATGAGTGATCCAAAAAAGGGGCAGTTGACCAGTATCAGAGACTATAATATACCCAATTGACTGCGCCTGCGGGGGAATGCGGCTCGCCAAACGTTTGTTGTATTCAACAAACATTCACATACGCAACCTATGTACGATGACGGGCCGCCAGACAGTTTCGCAGCGGCTGACCAATCACAGCTCTCTTACCTCGTCGCCTGCCGCCCGTAAATTGGTGAGTTGTGTTTCAAAGGAAAATGTATCTATGCGCTCTCCACTGCATAAGTGTTCCCTGACCAGAATCGTTGCTACGCAGGGATGCTACGCAGTGACTACGACGTAGCACGGTACGCGAGAGCATGTACTGTTTGGGAATGGAACGAGTGTACAGTACAGCCGATAACATAAAGTTTGAGAGATACTCAAAGTAATGCTCTCTTTGTATGTTTGAGCAGCTATTTATTTGAACAGCGTAGTCTAGTGAGTTTAACGCTTGCTTCTCACGCAGGAGATGCAGGTTCGAATCCCCGTCTGATCATCTACCAATAAGATGTTTGTTTCGGATAGCATGCTTTAGATCCCGGCGACTATCGCTACTTGGTATGAAGTAGTCGTAAAATCCATTCACCAATCTGCACTGAGCCAGCGTGGTGGACTAAGGCTCAATCTTACTCGTATCTTGGTAAATGCCTGTGCCCCTCGGTAGAGACAATAATGGGCTAAATTGACTTTAACATACAGTCCGAGCGATTGAATGTAAACCTGTTTATTGTATTTGATAGCTCTGCATTCAACTCACCCGCAGAATGTACGTTCGTAGCGGCCATTCTACGTCTAATTATGCGGCGTTTCGTGAACAAAAAAAAATCCTTTGGCAGGATTGATCTGTAGGTCCAAAGGATGGATTTAAGAAGTGGATTTGTGTGCCACCTGGATTTGTGATGCAGGGGCAAGGGGGGGAGGGGCAAAGTTTGTATGAACAAAACAATATACTTGCCCTATGAAGCTGTAATTTGGCAGGTAGGTAGTTTAAATATTCAGACGTGTATAGACGTAAAAATAAGTTTTTGAAGTAAAACTTCTTGGGGCACGGGGGTAAAATTTATTTAACCTCTCAACTGTGGGTTATTCATATATTTGCTTTTCAATTGCTCCTAGCCGGGTGCTATCACGAGTGGCTAAGAAATGTAACGGAAATTGGAATCGGTGACGTCAGGGTCGGCTGAAGACTTTTAAAACCGCAACTATTTTCAATACGGTTTTTAACTAATCAGATAAGATAAGAATGTTAATTAGTGAGAGAAAAACCTGATGAAACGTTAACAAATAAAATTTATTTTAAGCATTCTTCCACGAGTTCTTGATTTCCGGTATGGCCAAAACCAGTGACGTGACCAAAAACTACTTCGTTCAACCTCTTTGTTGGAACCGGAACTTATGTTTGACAGTTGTGCGATGCGATCCATACAGTTTGTAAGAAAAGAGTTTCATCAATGTCACACGGGTCGATATGGATTTCTAAAATGATGAACGAATCGTTTTGTGGCCGGGAACTATGGAATAGGTACCTAAAACGCGCTGCGTAGTCGCGCAACGGGCAGCTAGTAATCGCATAAAGTCACTTAGAATCATCCAAATGTGATATTTAGTTTTCAAGCAAATTCCGATGTGATGGATGGCTGCATTAAGACTTCTTGAAAACAATAAGTAGGTACCTAGAACTGTTCTAAAGCCACTTTTTATTATATAGTGCAGTTCAAGTCACAAATTAGCAGTTTAGCTACTAAGTACGTGTTATACCTACCTATTTAATGTTTATCTGTAGTAAACGGCCAAAGCGAGGTCTACAGCTTACAGAGCCATAAGTTTAATGGCTTATTGTTTCGCTTATTTGTTTGTATGTAATTTTTGTAATACATATTTTAAAGTTGAATTGTTGTTATAACTGTTGAAATTATACGATTTTGATTTTAATAAGCTTTTGTAATTTTAAAGTTAATGCTTCATGCCAGTCAATAATGTTGAAGTAAAATATCAAAATCGAGGTATGTCGTATGGCGGACTAAGGAAATGTCAAGAATAAAATTAAATAAGAGTTACGTCATCGCTTCGCGATGAAGTAACCCTAAAAAATCCTAGCAAAGTAGGTATGTATAGGTTAGCGGGGGTAGCATAAGGCACGCCAGTCACCCCAGCCACGCATTTTGTCACAATTTAATGTCATATCATAATGAATGCGCGCTATTTTATGGAGAAACATCATTGAGACGCGAAAGGAGTTGGCAATTTGGCAAAATGACTGCCCCAGACATGTACAAAGACTTCTCAACAGCCAATTAATAGCATTTAAATATTCTCTCATAAATTACTGCGTCTTTAGTTAGTTTGTAGAACTTGAAGGAAATGATTAAATAATTAAGAGTTGTCACTTCATACTCTATGATTCCGCCATTGATTAGTGACTTTTGCCATCGTTAAAAATAACATGCAACATAATTGCCAACTAGCAAAACTGTTGAAAACAGGAGGTTTCCAGAGGAGTGGCTAGATGGCGTTATGTTGCATGTTATTGCAAAATGGTGCTTATTTCTAGCGACGGCAAAGGTCACGGAATCATATTGGAATCACGGAGTATTGAGTAACAACTCTTATTTACCTATATTTAATTTTTTTTTCTTCAAGTTCTACAAACTAAATACAGACGCAGTAAATTAAATTTATGAATGAATATTTAAATGCTATTGGCTGTTGAGAAGTCTTTGTACATGTCTGGGGCAGTCGTCCATATATTGATTTAGCCATCTTCTTTGTCATTTATCTGCGCGACTGAGGTGAGTGGCAAGCCTTATGGTAGCCCCGCAGGTACACATTAACTTGGAATAGTTGAAAATACGTACTCGATCAATTAAATAAAGGGACTGGGCACAGAGACAAGCAAAGCAATGCATACATTTGAGCGAGACGGCTTAAAGACGTGACGTCAGATGGTATATAATCTGAGCGAGATGCAAATAGTAGTGACACTATTGAATGAGTTAAGTATATCACCACGAGCGCGACAAATTGTAGATAAGGAATGGTGGGAAATAAATGACATGACGTGTTAAAAGTAAGTACAAACAAGTATAAAATAATTTCAAATAATCGGACGTCTGAAACATAAAAGTAACTTGAAGCAGAGATTGGATCTCAAAATTGGAAATTTAAATCTCTTTTAGTATAGGTAGGTATAGGTGTATAGTATAGGTACCACTTAATGATCTAGCTACAGAAGTTTTACTTCTAACACGTGTACGGTGCTACACGCGTATTTTTTTTTATTATATATTTTTGTAACAACCGACCCAACCCACTGCACGTTATCAGATATATAAAGTAGAGGCAAACCACAGGATATTATAATATTATACTAATACAGATAGACCACCTAGAACAAAATATGACACTGGCGTAAACTGAGATGCTACGGAAGCTTCTTTATTTCGAGGCCATTATCGCTTGGTGCAGCACCATCGGAAAATTGCAAATACCACGAGACGGCGCTAAGATATAAGTATAGGATTTATTCTAAGATTAGCGCCACCAAGAAGTATGTTTCATTTTATTTTCTTTATTTTAGGATATCAATAGCAAGTTACAAAGTAGTTCTTAAAATCGAAATTAAACTTATTAAAGTATTGCAAATAACAGATATCCCCTAATTTAAACATTTTGAAATTAAAGTTGCAGCGTTAACTGAAATAATGGCGTTTAAAGTACAAATCTTACTCCTCACGCAATCTCTTTTTTACGAAGGGTTACTAATTTTAATTTGTATGGGATGAGCACCCTGTGGGCAAACCCACAAACTCGTACATAATAGTAGGTAGAGGTAGGTACATACTAGAATACTAATCCCGCTATAATTTGTGCCGGAAACAGCTAACGATGTTTTTAATCCGGCAGCCAGCAACTCATTATCCTGAGCTGAAAGTGTTGTGAAGTAATCTGTTTACACAATATGCTAATAGGCATAGTCTAAACAATTAGGTACCTACCCAACAGAATTTAAACATAAAAATCGGCCAAGTGCGGGTCGGAATCGCACACGAAGGGTACCGTACCATAGTACAACAAAACTTAAGCATTTAAAACAATAAAACAAAAAGAAAATGCCCTCACGGTGATTTGAACTCACGACCTTCGGATTGAGGGCCTACTACATACCGGCTGAGCTACAACAACGATTTGGGTTGACGCGAAATATACCATCATATTGAAATGCGTGGGTGTATCAAAACAAGTCTCTTGTATGGGGACCCCCTTTAATTTGTGATATCTCTCATATTTAAGTATTTTTTGTTATTGCGGCAACAGATATACACATTCTGTGAAAATTTCAACTTTCTAGCTATTACGGTTCGTGCACTAGGACCCACTGACGGACGGACGCATGAACGGACAGACGGACAGTGGAGCCTTAGTAATAGGGTCCCGTTTGGCACCCTGCGGGTACGGGACGGTACAGTACCCTAAAAAATATTATTATTATTTTATTTTATCATTATTATTTTATTTTTCTATAAATACCTATCATTACAGGTTATACCTAATGCGGTAGGTAAAAATGTATGAAAAGATATAATTAAGATATACCTAATTTAGCTGTAATCTTGAAAATACTTGTCAAGCAATGACATACAGCGTAAATGAAAATACTTTCTGGGTAGTAAAAGCACTTATATAAACGATAATACAAATTGAAAAGATGGTTGGCACAATTCGTAAGTGCTACCATGGAGCAAAATACTAGTTGCTCTATGGTGCTACGTACCTACTCCCAAGGCAAGACAAAACTACTGCAGGTCGATTCTCGCGCCTTCGATATACGGATATCGAGACCAATATTGACAGATTCCCATACGAAATCACTCGATATAGGTGTAGATATCGTATTTAAAGAATGCGCGAGAATCAGCACTGACCATTTCAACATAATTATATTCGACCCTTTTAGACTTCGAACATGGAATCAACTGGCCGGATGGACGTAAGAATCGATATCATCAAAACCCTTGTTCTTTTGTTAGCAGCATAAAGGCTCTTCGAAAAATACTTCAAGCTCTGTTTCCCAAAACCTATTTCAAGGAACAACTTTTCTCTTTCCAGAAGCGGATCCCATTCGCTGCTTGTAAAACAATAAAAATATGTCATTCGATGCAAAACCGATTTGAAATGGCCCGTGGGGTATATTCAGTACAATTCTATGTACATGCAGAGCGGCAAGTTGCATGTCCAGTATAATGGACGGTCGAATGCGTCCAATAATAAAATATCTGTCTCAAATGCTTTTCACAAAAGATATGCGCTGAAAGATACATATATGATACTCGACTATTATTTTTCCACATGGAATGGTTAAGCCAAAATTTGTCCAGTCGTTTTGTCGGGCTAACCTACTGTGCCGTGTAAAAGTATAATCTATTTGGTAGTGGATCAAAGTGATTTGACAGGTCGATTGATCCCAGTTTTTGCCAAAAAACAAATAGTATTGTGCCCATGTTGTGCCAAACAAATCGAGAGCATTCGTACAGTGAATGATTGTCTGTTACTTTATTGTCAAAGTTATTTTTAAAGCCCTAATAGATGCTACAATATTATAGTATGCCTTATTAATGTCTTCTTTATGTAGCTGTACACGAAAATGCGACATTTAAGGGAATTTCAACTACAGGTGTCCAGAAAGTTTCAATGTTCTTTGTCGATGGTCGACCCGTGTAAATGACCAATATAACCAGTTTGCGCGTTAATTAGTGTTTTTAAGCTGCCCCGTTAGCAAAATTTTGAAATAAGTATAAAATATTCATTCATCTGACTGTTTTATTTTCATTTATTTTAATCGATTTATAAATACACATCATTATGAATAATTATGATTCAGAAGCGAGCAACATTAAGTGACATTTCGACCTGCCAAATCACTTTGATCAATTACCGAATAGGGTACAGTTTAGAATTACTGTCTACAAGCCGGATCTGTCTACAAGCCGGATCTAATTACAAGCCAGATCTGTCTACAAGCCGGATCTGTCTACAAGCCGGATCTGTCTACAAGCCGGATCTGTCTACAAGCCGGATCTGTCTACAAGCCGGATCTGTCTCCAAGCCGGATCTGTCTACAAGCCGGATCTGTCTACAAGCCGGATCTGTCTACAAGCCGGATCTGTCTACAAGCCGGATCTGTCTACAAGCCGGATCTGAGCCGGACTCTTTCACTACAGATACACCCTTTAACATTTCTTTGCCCTTCTTCTCATACAGTGGCCCAACGCAGAGAAGAGGTAAATAAAACCGGCCAAGTGCGAGTCAGACTCGCGCACGAAGGGTTCCGTACCATTATCTATATAATTGAAACAAAAAGTAAACTTTAGAAAAAACCGACTTCCACAAACCCTATTTGATTAGATTGAGTTTAATACAAACTGTAACCCCTTATCCCCCCCCCAGGGGAATTAATTTTGTCAAATCCCATATCAGTGCTACCCCACGCTACTAAGGAACCCCTGTACAAAGTTTCATGGCTCTAGGTCCATCGGTTTAGGCTATGCGTTGCCTGCCCGTCAGCCACGCATTGTATTTGTACCTAGTATTGAGCAGATCTGGTGGCCATATGTGGTCTTCATCAGCAGTTCCGCATCACAATATTATGCTTACCATGTGCATTTGCACGAGTTATTATGAAAAACACAAAAATCACTATAAGTCTAATCGGTCTAATTTTCCAAATCGGTCCATCCGTTTAGGCGCTATCGAGGCACATACATAAAAAATAAAATAAAAAAAAAACAAACATCCGGACGAATTGTAAACCTCCTCCTTTGGGAAGTCGGTTAAAAAAACCGCAAAAAATCACGTTAATTGTATGGGAGCCCCCTTTATATTAAATTTTTTTTTTTTTTAGTATTTGTTGTTATAGCGGGAACAGAAATACGTCATCTTTCTAACTAGCTAAGAATAACTTTGTAGCTAGTTGAAAAATAACATTTGAATTGATTCAAAGCTTGTCGCGCTTTTAGGGCCTTTAGTACCTACTAAACGCCGCCGTAAGCAGCACTGTCTACAACCTACTGGAAAACGTGAGACACCCATCTACAATTTCCGTACAATGAGGTTCACTCACTCATTATGTCAATGTCATGCAGACTGCAAAACATCATTTCAACGCACCAAAGAGTATTTAATTAAAACATCACTGGCAGCCAAACTTGAAGTGGCCAAAAGGAAAAAAATAATTTCTGAGCTCTGAGATTTGTATGAAAACAAAAGTAATTAAAAACTATTAATTTTATAATTATTTTCTAAAAGTTCTACAGACTAAATAGAGACGTCTTAATTCATCAATTAATATTTAAAGTCTTTGTAGAAGTCCGGGGACGACATTGCCATATCATTTAAATTTAGTTTCATTAAAAGAAGGCTTACCTACCAAAACAAAATGGCCTTGGTATAAACTTTTCAAGCGTGTTGTGAAGACGTATCTTGTACCGAGACCACTTTTAATTTGTAATATCTCTCGTATTTCAGTATTTGTGGTTGGTGCGGCAACATATCGCACGGCGGCACGGCACGGCGGAATATCACACCTTCCTAAGTGATGCGCTGGGCAGACGTAAACAAGTCGATTCCATCTACACTGACTTCCGAAAAGCTTTTGACAAAGTGAATCATGACCTTCTGGTGAAGAAGGTCTCCTCCTATGGTATCCATGGATGTCTGCTCAGATGGATTGAATCTTACCTCAAAAATCGAAGTCAAATAATTGCCATAAACGGTTTTAAATCAGCTCCTATGCCTATGCCGTCTGGTGTTCCCCAAGGCTCGCACTTGGGTCCCCTGTTGTTTATCATATTCATTAATGATCTTGTAGATCTCTTGCAAAGTAACTGTCTACTCTATGCTGACGACCTTAAAATCTTCAAAATCATTAACACAATAGACGACTGCGTATCCCTACAACGTGATCTCGATACATTGTCCCAATGGTGCACATCAAACCTCATGTTCCTCAACGTATCTAAATGCTTCCTAATCACATTCTCCAAAAAAAAAAATAACATCTCGTTTACCTACAAGTTAGACGACATTATTTTACAACCAAAGGATTCTATGAGAGACCTAGGAGTAATATTCGACAGCAAATTAACGTTTAGAAATCACTATAACTTTCTTGCTTCGAAATGCAATAAACTTAATGGTTTCATTCTACGTATCACTAAGGGATTTAAAAAACCAGAGAGCCTAATCGCCCTATACCTAAGTCTCGTTAGAAGTCAGGTCGAGTATGGCTCCTTAATCTGGACTCCTCAATATGCAGTACACGAGGAGAGAATAGAGCGCATACAGCAGATCATTCTTAGAGCTGCAGCAGGACGACACGGGCTTAGGCGCAAACTTGCTGGCTACGAGGCTAAACTTGAGCATTTCTGCATAGACACCCTGGCTAAAAGGCGTAAGATTTGTGAGGTGACATATCTGCATAAAATTCTTCACTGCAATATCGACACTCCCCTACTGTCATCAATAAATATAAACACGCATTGCCTAAATACGCGCACGAAAAAGAAAATATTTTACATCCCAGTCTGTAAAACAAACACAGAGTACAACGGGCCCATCCTTAGAATGTGTCGTACGGTAAACGACTTAAGCTTGGTCGACGACGAGATTGACATATTCAACTCGAGACCAGGCTTACTAAAATACCATTTGAGACGAATCTTATAATAAGTCATAATTATTGTTTACATTATCTTTCATTTTTGAACTTCATGTTTACTCCAACTTTAATATATCCTGTGTGTATACGTAGTGGGTTTACAACTAGAATTAATCTGAAAATATCTAAGTTATATGTAATGTTGTATACCTGTTGTATAGACCTTAATAAATAAATAAATAAATAAATAAACAGATATACACATTCTGTGAAAATTTCAGCTTTCTAGCTATTACGGTTCGTGCAGGCGGACCCGGTGACAGACGGACGGACGGACGGACGGACGGACGGACGGACGGACGGACGGACGGACAGACGGACAGCGAAGTCTCAGTAATAGGGTCCCGTTTGGCACCCTTCGGGTACGGAACCCTAAAAACCGGCCAAGTGCGATTCGGACTCGCGCACGATGGGTTCCGTACCATTATCTATAAAAATGGCAAAAAAAAACATGTTCGTTGTATGGAAGCCCCCTTTATTATTTATTATAATCTGTTTTTTAGTATTTGTTGTTATAGGGGCAACAGAAATACATCATGTGTGAAATTTCAACTGTCTAGCTATCATGGTTCATGAGATACAGCCTGGTTACAGACAGACAGACGGACACGGCACCCTTTGGGATTTGGCAATGTGTGCGTGTGGCGGCGCGTGCTTATGCGGAATGCAATGTAGCTGTGTGTGTGCGGCTGATCTCGTTGATTTGTTTGAAGTGAACCTGGCGTGGTCTCACTGTCTATTTCTAGTCGTTCAATCATGAGTGAGACGTCTATACAAATCGTGCCCTGCCGACAGCGTAATGTAATAAGCTCTTATGTCAAATGCTACGAGTTTTCTGTGAATCAAATAGAAAGGTAAATTACGATCTATTATAAGTTTTCTGTGTATTGGTGTGGTTAGTGCAATGAAAAAAACACGAAATTACTAAATGACGATTTTTTATTTACAAATAAGGGTTTAATCACAGACTTTTGTATTGTTGCATCGGTGTCGCTTGATCCTTAGAGCCTCGACTGAAACAATAAAAGCAGACAGTTAATATAATGTGTCACGAGAATCACTTTAAAATGTTACCTATCTGCAGGCATATATAGTCAACTAAGTACGTGTTATTCCGTAAACTTCACTTGAGTTCGAATCGAATTCGCCGTCAGTTTTTTGATTGGCATTCTAAAAATTCGGTTGATAATTTGAATTAACACTAGCGCTACACTTGAGAGCGTGGCAGCGAGTTGAACTAAATTGAACGTGAGATTTTGACAGATAGTATGAGATGACGAAAGCAGTGTTATTCGGTAGGGACATCATAGATATCATCGGGATAGCAAAGAGAGATGGAAGCTCTTGTTTATGAATTTTACAAAATTGACGTACTGGTGGAAAGGTCAGATTCGTAAAAAGCGTTAGTGCGAGTTCTTCCGTCCGTACAAGGCTTCCATGAAGTGTGAAACATGTCTATGTAAGTAACAAACTAGTTAAATAGAGCATAGAGCTCAACGTAGTGCTCGAGACAGGTCCTTATGCCTCTAAAGCCACTAACCTCACTCCCGACATGGATGGCCAGCATCATGTCAAACTCGTAGTTGCCCACGTAGATGTGCGCGCGGCCGTCGTTGCCCACCGTCACCGACTTGCCGGTACACGAGTTGCCGCTCTTCTGTCCGGAGATAACGTCACAGTACGTACCAGCTGGCAGGCAGGTCTGTAAATAAAATTCCTATTTCACCTACTGTAACTTCCCTACTTCTTTTTCTAGGGAGGCTCCACTACTCTCGGGTTTTCTTTAATCAGGTTCTTTTTTTCGTACTCCCATCGAGTCTAGCTCTGAGTGATTTAATTTACATTTTTTTTGACGTAGAAAGAAAGAGTCTCAAGGTCACAAAGAGTACTTAAACATTTGAGGGTCTAATAGTTTACCTGTAAGGTCTGGCTGAGGGCCCAGTTATCATTATTAAACGCGACGAAGCCCTGTCCACCGCGGCAGAAGGCAATCTGGTTGCTGCTGTTGTCCCACCAGTCATTGACTCCAGTGTTGCCAGCCACATTCCTGAATGCGACCATGGCGTAGATCTGCGACCATCGATGCTCGCACACCCAGCCGTTTCCGCATGTATTGTCCTAGAAAAAAAAACTGATTTATAGCATCATACCACGGTCATTCTATAGGTTGTGACCTATTCGCATTATAGTAATGAGGGCTACGGTGACTGGTACAAATTGCGCAAAGATTCTTGGCACTTGAGTGCTGCGTGGAGGTGTAAGCGGCGTATAGTTGCAAAAGGGACACATACATAGGCAAGAGAGAGAGATGAGAAATCGCTCAGATGACAAGAAACATGACGAGGACTGTACTAATTACTGGGGGGCAATACAGCATCATTGTGTCCGACCCTAATGGCAGATTAGCAAACATAGCTAAGTTTGGTGGTACTTACCGAGTGGATCGTAGGAGAGACGATATTTCCACTGTGATCCATCGGTGGTCCAGCTTCTGTATTAGTAAATTCAAAACTGCTCATCAGTTGAGGCACTCCATAAGGATGAGCCAACATAAAAGCAATCGCAGCCTTATACTGCCTAGCAGTTTTATAGGTCAAGATATTTCCACCGGCACCGTGACCTCTCTGGTTGTCGTGGTTATCAATGAAAGTCAACGCGTTCTCAGAGGCTAGAAGCCCCCATTGAGTTCCCCAGTTGACTAGCCATCTTAGTTGGTTGCCGCCCGAGAATGCTCCACTTAATTCTAGACCGAATCTGAATTCTGTAACGGCAGCCAAGCTGGTGTATTCATCCCTGCTGATCGCTTCGCCACCCAAGTCGATGACCTCTTGGTAGATGTAGGGACGAGCACCGCTGGGGAAGCCGTGGTTTGTGTTCAGGTTGTGGAGGCGACTGTAGATGATGCTTAAGTCACCGGGCCACATGTGCTTGGCGGCGTCGATTCTGTAAACGGGATATATATTTCAGCAACTTTATTGGGTCTCGTATAATCAAGATGATAGCAGCGTCCGGTAGACGGCATCCTTTTTCTTAGGTAAAAATAAATGTCTAACATATATGCAAATACCTGAATCCAGCAACACCCATGTCAATAAGTCGGTTCATGAAGCCCACAATTTGTTGGCGGACGTACTCCGAACCTTGGTTTAAGTCTTTGAGACCTGACAGCTCGCAGTTGCGTACCTGTGATGTGAAATGATTTATTTTTAGCAAGCAAGCATGATAGAAGTGACTCTTGCTTGGCTCGAGTCCTAGCTCTAAGGGTGGAAAGGCCAAAACTTGACCTAGTGATGGACAGACAATCATCATAAAAATCAGTTCTTGGAAAACAGACGAAAAGAAATTATCGCTATACTCGTTGCTTGTAAAGGTGTAAGGCTCAGAATCATAGTAGAAGGCTTAGTAAAGAAGAGGCCTTAACCCAGAATTGAGTGAAGATAGAGTTGTGAACTGATAGATGAAAATATTGACAGAGGGAAGAGGCGCTATGTAGTGTATGGTCTAACTCACTCGCTCAGCACAGCAGCCATAGTCATTGCCCGAGATGACACAGTGAGGCCAGTTGAAGTCGTAAGCTCCGTACGGCACGGAGGGGTAATACCAGTCTCCGAAGTTGGCAGCACTGCCGCCGGTGCCAACATTCTCGTTCCAGGTGCCTGTCATGTGGTTGATTATAGCATCGACGTAGATTCTGAAAAAAATACCTATGCTCAGTACTGATTCAGTCTTAAAGTTTGTTTGTATATGGGTTAAGATAATATATTTATTTAGAGCGCTTACCTATTGATTAGATGTACACTGATAGTGTAATTAGTTCGTGTGGTCTTGATAAAAATATTAAATGAATCAGATATCAGATCGGAACTTTGGAACCGTTTATCATAATCGGTGGTAAATAATAACATGCTATGTGCGCAATCAAATCAATCAATACCTGATATTCCTGTCCTTTCAAATGTTTCATTGTTATCTTTGTTTGGATGGGATTTTGACGTAGATGTAAATCTCTGTATGAACACACCGGTAATAATTGTCCAACGATCTTTTGACGTGTTAGTGACGTTTTCAGGGGGGTGCCAGTTCTACGCAACTTAATGCTATGAACTGTTAAAAAGCGTAAGTTTCTACCTGTCACCGCACGCCAAAAGATCGTTGGACAGCTGTAGGTAGGTCGGTAACAAGGCGGTAGTCAAATACAGGAATATCGAAACATGCCACACCAAGCGAGCAGTTCAAAAGCGGGCCCACCCTATTGTATCAGCGTAGGGGCCATTTGATCACACATCTGACAGCTTGGCAACCACCCTCCTCCCGACCGGCCGTGGACATAATTCATAATTCATAATTTCTTTATTGCACGGAAAACAATGTGATACATAGTCTTAAAACAAAGGTAAATAGGCAAAGGCGAGCTTATCTCTAAAAAGAGATTTCTTCCAGCAAACCTAGGCGAGATAGGACAGATTGTTCTGAGAGAATAGTCCTAGTGCACAATAAATAAAATGAAGATAAATGAATGAATCTACATATATCTACTATAATATATCTACACAATAAAAATGCTACATAGACCTAAATATGAATATATAAAATAAAATAAAAATATATATAATTGAGTAGAATACATAAACATACATATACATCTACTTATATAATCAAGATACCTATCATGAAAGAGAAAGGAAGTGTTCTTTCAAACTTTTCTTAAAAGTGAAAATTGAGGGACTGTCCCTTATAGCGCAGGAACATTACCTGCTGCTACGCTAACAATTGCTATGGGTACACTTACCTGACTCCAACATTGTTGCAGCGTCGCACCATATCAGCGAACTGCTGCTCGTTCCCGGAGCGGGTGACCAAGCGGTACGAGATGGGCTGGTAGCGCTCCCACCACGGCCGGTTGTGTGACCAGATCACTAGGTTCTCGTTGGGTGGAGAGATCTGGACGCAGAGAGTTATTGGACACTTATATTAACCATTCATAAAGAGCTCCGTGGTTTGCGCTTGCTTCACGCGCAAGAGATGCAAGACGGAATAGGACGGAATTTGTTGACCATCAGGTCACATAAAAATAGAGACTTTCTAACGGTGATGCAAAACAGCGGAAGGAAACCGTTATAACCCCGTAGCTGCGGCAATGGGCTAGCCCCTGTCACGCAGTATGAAGCATGGAATAACTAACGAAAAGTGGACACTTTGCCACTCCGTATGTAAAAAGCGTGACGCTGTATTCAGCGTCTATTGACCTTAAGGAAAATACTGAACTAAAAAGTCACCTGAACACCACCAAATCCCCTAGGGCCAAGGAACCTCTCGCATTCAGCCGCTATGTCATCCCACTTCCACTCGAACAGGTGGACCATAGTGCTTCTTCCGGCGGCATAGTGTGGGTTTTTGTACGCAGCGGCCAGTGCCAAAGCCGACACAAGGAGGATTAGTCGAAACATACCCAAATGCTGGCTGATAGGAAAAAAACATGAGCTGAATTTTAAAAGATCCCTGATCCCTATGAATTGAAAATAATGCTATAATGCCGCGGCTGTAAGCCATGGAAAGAAAATGATGTAAGGCGGACAAGTTAGTCAAATTAATTAAGGATCATGTCTGAATGCATCACGTTTGTACAAAGTTGTGTGACAATACCAGAATTGAATCCTTTTTTGTGTAAAACTTATATTATATTATGTGGTAAAACACAGAATTTGAATATGACATGACATGCTAGTAATTTCAAATAACTTAAAGCCCTTCGACACTTCCAAAATGCATCTATTTAATTTTTGACTTGCAGTCAGATAGCGAAATTAAATGATATGAATGAGTCAGGGAGAGTTAAAGTCTTATCTTACCTTCGTTTCTTTTGCAATCCGGCCGGCTCGCTGTTTAAGTTAATGACACGTCCGTTTCAAAACATAACTAATTTATATAGCAATTGCAGAAATCAGATAGCAAAAGTGACATTCTAATCAGTTAAATCAAGAATTAATCACTACTTATCACATACTGATCCGGAGGATAATAGATGTAGGTAATGTATTGTATTGCTTGGATTGTGCCAATAGTTTTAATTTAGTTTACTGTGCCGTTCTCTCATCGCCCAGTTAGAGTTTATTTGTCTCTGTTTATCTGGGCCTTTGATATTTCACGCGTACAACAAGTGTCAAAAAAAGTTATCTGACTGTTTATTCGTCTCATGAGAGACCCAGCCGTTGTGTTTTCGTGCGTTTTTAAGACGAGGTATGAAAAATTACATACCAAGGTCAACGAAGATTGCGGAAGTCAGAAGCAGGGCCCGAATTCTACTGTACATAAGCATACCACAAACCTGGCACAATTTGGTATCCTACTAAAACCGGAATCGCAATTCACAAGCGCCAGCCTGACGCCAGCCTACTTCGTATTCTACTGTCGGACAGTAGGCTGGCGTTAGGCTGGCGCTTGTGAATTGCGATTCCGGTTTTAGTAGAATAACAAATGCGTCGTATTGAAGCTTGTGCCAGGCTTGTGGTATGCTTGTGTACAGTAGAATTCGGGCCCTGAATCAACGTTAGCTTCAAAACGGAAAAAATATAAAAAAAACAAGCTTATTTCAGGGAAATATTATATTTTTACTACTACTGCGGTATAATAGGAAAGAAAAAGTAAAAAAAGAAGTCAAAAAATATTGGAAAAAAGGTTTGACTTTGGATTTATTTTCTATCGAGAAGTTTTTATCCTAATACTTTTTCCAACATGAAAACCCTAGATTATATAGTCAAATTACATATACCAGATATGAATTACGATTTGCCGAGTATTTCCTGAAATACACATGAAAAATACACCCCTAATTTATTTATGAGTCGCCTTAAGTAGTTTTTTTTTTAATATTGTGTATGTACTTGTGGAAATTATAATTGTCTTATGTTTTCCACGTGTTAGATTAACTATTTTTGACGTGACGCATTGGATTAAACTGTTTGTATTATATTTCTAAGATAACACTAGATTTCTTGATAGGCTGTTCTCCGTATCATTGATACATATCTGGGGACTGAACTTTGCTCGCATTGGTGCCTTCTGATGAATATGAATTCATGACTTATTCATCAGAGTGCATATCATCAATCTTAATTAGGTATGCTGTTCTGTTTTTGACAGCCTAATCGAAAAGAAACAAACACGTATTTTGTTTTCTTCGTGAGTTTTAGCACAGATATAATCTTTGACTCTGATCTGACAAAAGGCTAATGTTGTGCGGTATGCCATTTTTTCGTATACCCAATCCATTATTTTCAATTATGCATGCCGAGCAAACAAGGCGTTTTGACAGATCGGAGTGACGCATGTCACGTGGGGGTCAGGTCTAAGGATATTATTTCACGTGAGTCAAGTAGAAAATCTGGTGGCGCCATCAAATAATTCAGCTATATTTGGTCGAACTCTAGTATGATAACAGGAAAATCAATCACAACGACCAACCAGGTTAAGATAGCTTATCTAGATCCTGAATTATACAATAAATCTGTGATAAAACTATTTTTACTATAATAAGTACACCAGGACTGAGACAATCTACTACGGTTTGACCTAAGACTTCGTTTGTCGTGATTGATTGTGGTGGCAATTAAGGAGGTAAAAAAAAACTGCGTTTCCAAAGTCATAACAGTCATAATAAAAAGCACTGGATGTTATGTTGACACAATTTAGTAAACTCTCCAAACACAACAACTAAAGTAACCAAATAAAAACCTTAGATCTATACTACTTATACCTAAAAATTATAAAAAATATTACAAAGCTTAAAGTGTCACCATCAGCTGCTGTTTATCATTCGTAGGGATGACTGAAATAGAAGATACATGGATTTTCTAAAATATTCAACTCTTATTTGGGCTAAGTATTGCAGTAAAGATACTAAATTATAGATAAATGTGAAACGGAAAGTATTTTACAGTAAACATCAACATCTAGTGACATAACATCAGTGTGAATTTCAGAAGGTTGGTCGATATCCGCTTGAGTGCGATAGGGGTAGAGCACTATCCCCGAACGTTTTACTATACCAGGCAATAAGATTAGAAAGGATCAAATATGGTACCTTGTGGAACGCTGTTTTTCACACCCGATCCGTCAGATATATCCGTTAAGCGTCCGGCAAAATGTTTACTGTAAGTAAATTTTTACCTACGTTTTCTGGCTACTTTTAACCGATATAAATTGGAGGAGATATCACAGAAGTCTTAAAAGTAAAAAAATAAATAATGAACAGAGTAGAGGAGAACTCACCTGTGGACCAACATGTATAGCCAAGTGATAGTCTGCAGCGCTCTTTGAAATGCTAATATAAGCGGTTCCATCTTTACGAACGATGACTTTAGTCCCCGTGCAGCTTGCACCTCGTCGAACACCCGAGATGACGTCACAGTAGGCACCGGGTGGCAGACCAGTCTGCAACAAACAAAGGTAGGTTCTATTTGTAAATGTACCACAAAACGCCGCTACAAAATACTGACCACTGTGGCGACCACTGACAGAAGTGTACCGTATGCAGTGATGCTCATGGATTTTGTTTCACAGTTACAAGAGATTTTGCCTGGTTGCCATAGGTTTTATCTTAGAAAATGTTAGGTAAGTACCTATTATATAAAGCATTGTTCTCTTCACGGCTCACAGTGAGCGATGGGGTAAGAGTATAGATACCTACCTATGTGGTCTGTGTACCATTCATTACCTGTAATCTCCGATTCAGGTCACAACCCTCCAGATTGAAAACTATGAACGCTCTCGTCCCGCGGCTAAACGCGATCTGATTTTTCCCATTATCCCACCAATTCTTCACTAGTGTCTCACGAGCCACATTTCTAAACTCAACCATTTGGTAGATTTGCGGCCAACGGTGCTCGCACACCCAACCGTTGTCGCAACTGCCATCCTGAAAAACAACAGACATTAATGTAGCAGTATCTGTTGTATAATAAGCAAAATTTCTGAAATAGCCATGGTCAAGGTACGGCTGCACTATGTCAACTCTAAGTAAGTTTTACTTTGTCTTGGCGCACAGTACACGGATAACTCGAGCACACGGACCGCTTAAGCAGTCAATTTCAATAGCTTGAAACTGCCATTGATAAATAACTGCTGCAACAGTCGGTCTGTATCAGTTGCACGACAAGCCAGCGGCCGAGGGGCGCGCGTGATGTGGAATGATGAGCGCACGCGGGGGGAGTTATCTTAGTGAGAGCTGTTGAAAAATCGAAAAGTCGGTGTATGTGCCTGGCAACTGCTTGATCGGACGAGTGCTGCCGATCTCCCGATCCAGTCGCGACTCCTCCAGTGGGCAACGTACGGTGTACATAGAAAATTGTGCTTTAATATGCGGTCGCAATTTGAAGCAGGCAATATTGGCTGCTTAAAGAAGTCCGTGTATCTGAGCCCACGCATTTTGTAACTAACGTTGTAGCGTATTTTCAAATCACTTACCGGATTGATAGATCGTGAGATGATATTGCCATACTTGTCCATCGGTGGTGGAGCTTCAGGATCGGTAAAGTTAAAACTGCTCATCACGATTGGCTTGCCGTATGGATGTGCCAACATAAACGCCACCGCAGCCTTATACTGCTTGGGACTCTTATACGTAAGAACATCATTCTTCGGACCAAAGTCGCCTCTTTGCAGATCATGGTTATCAATAAAAGTTGACGCCGTTTTAGAGTCTGTGGCAACCGCCACTCTTAGTTAATAATTGTAAATATAATTTAAGTAGGATTATGATTGTCACTTACCTAAAAACCATCGTCGACTCGTGTCTCGAATGCGTCGTGGAAACGAGCCCGCATTCCATGCTCAGGCGCAGCGACCGGTTTGGCCGCTCGCTGGCCGCCCGCTGCCGTGACCCGAGCTCCGGTAGTCGAAACACATTCACGACGCGAAGCGCACGCCGCCGCTCTGCTTATCGCTTGTCACGTAATTCGCAACGCGCTATAGCTTTCTGCACTAAATCGCTTACATACCTGTGTAACAGCTTATCTGCTTCTCCTCTAGTGATTGTGCTTGATGTTGTGCCTTCAATCTAATCTCAACCTGCATAATAAACTGTAAGTGTCAAATTGACTTTCACTCAAAATCCTACGACGCTTCACTGGTGACCCCGAACTGGACACAAGATTGATTCGAAGATGAGCAGCAACGAGCAAACATCAAACTCAAACAGCCAGGAGCCCACGCAACAACAACTTACCGCAAGTACAAGTACAGAGCGCGTTTCCACTGCACTTTTACCAGACGTTTGTCGCGTCGGAATAAAAGTTCCGCCGTTTTGGCCAGAGAAGCCAGCAATATGGTTCGCGCAAATCGAAGGCCAATTTGCGATTTGCAACATCAGAGTAGACGAAACCAAATATTACTACGTCATGGCCCACCTCGAACCGCAATATGCAGCTGAAGTAGAAGACATTATTACATCTCCCCCTGCTAATAACAAATATGAGAAGCTCAAAACTGAATTGATTAAGAGACTATCAGTTTCCAAAGACAAAAAAGTGCAACAATTACTGAGTCATGAAGAATTGGGCGACAGGAAACCGTCGCAATTTCTACGGCAACTAAAAAGCCTAGCAGGGCACAACGTTCCGGAAGATTTTTTGCGCGTCATCTGGACCAGCCGTCTACCCAGCAACACGCAAGCCATCATCGCAGCACACGCTGATACCACACTCGAGCAGCTAGCAGACATAGCAGACAAAATCAATGACGTGACTCCGGGCAACCCGCAAGTAGCGTCAACATCTTCTAATACGGGAAATTCTTTGGAAAAAATGGCCGATCAAATCGCGGAACTGACAGAACAAGTACAGGCGCTAACTACACAGAGACAAGGCCGACCGCGGTCAACATCCCAAAATTTAAGACTTGACCGTTCAGAATCAAGGAAGCGGTTCCCAACGTGCTGGTTCCATTACAAGTTTGGAAACAAAGCAAAAAGATGCCAAAAACCATGCAACTTTGAGTCGGAAAACTACCAGGGCGGTCGATAATGGCGACAAACGACTGCCTTACTACGTCTGGTCGCTTATTTGTAAATGACCGCAAAACAAAAATACAGTTTCTCGTCGATACAGGAAGCGACATCTGCGTTTTTCCACGGTCATCTATCAAGGAGCGCCGCCCCAAAACAAATTATCAACTGGCTGCAGCAAACGGATCCATCATAGAGACATATGGATATATAAACTTGTCTCTCGACTTCGGTTTACGGCGCGAATATACATGGCGGTTTGTTGTAGCCGACGTCACGAAAGCCATCATTGGGGTAGATTTTTTATCATTTTATAATCTAATGGTAGACTGCAGGAATCAACACCTTATTGATAATACAACCACGCTTACAACAAACGCATCGCCAGTCCGCCATTTGGATAACATATATTCCGTGAAGATTATGACCGGAGACACACGTTACCATCAAATACTAAAGGAATACCCAGAGATCACAAAACCAGCCGGGGCGCATCGTGTCAAACATCACAACACAGTGCATCACATACGCACAACTCCAGGACCCCCGGTTTCCGGCTCCCCAAGACGTCTCGCTCCTGAAAAACTGAAAATAGCAAAAGAAGAATTTCAAGCTATGTTACAAAACGGAACAGCAAGACCCTCGGATAGCCCATGGGCATCTCCTCTGCATCTTGCGCCCAAAAAAGATAATCAGTGGAGGCCATGCGGGGACTACAGAATGTTAAACGCCCGTACAGTTCCAGATAAATATCCGATACGACACATCCACGATTTCACACAGACAATATCAGGAAGCAAGGTGTTTAGCACAATCGACTTGGTAAAAGCATACAACCAAATTCCAGTCAACGCAGAAGATATACCCAAAACGGCTATAACAACACCATTCGGACTCTACGAGTTTCCCTATATGACGTTTGGACTAAGAAACGCCGGCCAAACCTTCCAGAGATTCGTGGATGAAATGACTAGGGGGCTGGATTTCTGCTTTGCGTACCTAGACGATTTCCTTATCTTTTCACCTGACGAAAAGACTCACGAAACGCACGTTCGTCAAATATTCACTAAGATGAAGGAATACGGAATGTTGATCAACACCGCCAAATGCGTATTTGGAGCACCAGAGGTCACTTTTCTAGGGTATACGATTAACACAAGTGGAATTAAACCTCTCGACACCAAGGTGCAAGCCATCAAAGACTTTCCAACTCCGAAAACGGTAAAAGAGTTAAGAAGGTTCTTGGGCATGATAAACTTTTACAGAAGATTAATGCCACAAGCTGCCCAAATACAAAGTCCTCTCAACGCGCTACTAACAGGATCAGTGAAAGGATCACATCCCATTACATTGACGGGCGAATCACAAAAAGCATTCGAGGATTGCAAACGAAGTCTATGCCAAGCTACGCTAATAGCCCATCCAGACTGTCGAGCAAAAATCAGCCTAACAACAGACGCTTCTAATACAGCAATCGGAGCAGTTCTACAACAATATAAACACGGATCTTGGCAACCACTAGCCTTCTTTTCCAGAAAACTAAGTACATCGCAGCAGAAATATTCACCCTATGACCGTGAACTCCTAGCCATCTATGAGTCCATCAAATATTTCCGACATATGGTGGAGGCGACAGACTTTGTTATCTATACTGACCATAAGCCGATTTGTTTCTCATTCCACTCAAGAAAAGAAAACTGCTCGCCAAGACAGTATAGATATCTTGATTACATTGCACAGTTCTCCACAGATATAAGGCACATTTCTGGCAAAGATAATGTGGTGGCCGACACACTATCCAGAGTCGAAGAACTTGAGACACCAATTGATTACACCAAGTTAGCAAAGCTACAGGAGTCGGATACGGAACTACAAACGCTGTGCCGCGACGAAACTTCAATGCGACTAGAAAAACTTCGAATACCAGAAGTAAACATGGATGTATATTGCGACGTGAGCACAGACACACCACGACCCTTTATTACAAAAACACTAAGACGACAAGTATTTGAAAGTCTACACTCACTCAGCCACCCAGGCGCTAATGCAACTGCAAAATTGGTAGCACAGCGCTACGTATGGCCGGGAGTACGAAAAGACTGCCGAGAATGGACCAGGACATGCTTGCCATGTCAACGCGCTAAGATCACCCGCCATGTGTCAGCACCATTAGGCACATTCGAGTTACCACGCGCCAGGTTCACGAACATTCACATCGACCTCATCGGACCGCTGCCTATTTCACAAGGATATCGCTATTGCCTTACAGCCATTGACCGCTTTACAAGATGGCCAGAGGTAATACCATTGCCTGACATTACGGCAGAAACAGTGGCAAAAGCATTATTATCAGGCTGGATCGCGAGATTCGGCTGTCCAGCAGACATCGTAACAGACCGAGGGCGACAATTCGACTCCGCTTTGTTCGGACATCTCAGCAAAATCGCGGGATTCAATCACCGAAAAACAACTGCATATCACCCAGCATGTAATGGCATGATTGAAAGATTGCATCGACAAGTAAAGGCAGCAATCATGTGCCACTGCAACGGGAATTGGACAGAATCCCTGCCGCTGGTGTTATTAGGCATCCGCAGCGCATATAAGGACGATTTAAAAACTTCTTCAGCGGAACTCGTTTACGGCGAACCCCTGCGCTTACCCGGTGAATTTTTCCAAACTGCCACAGAGGGAACAACAGACATCACAGATTACGCTGGACGTCTACGGTTATTTGCGGAGAAATTAAGACCTTCACCAGCTTCGCGCCATAGTAAGCCTAACACCTTTGTCTATAAAGATTTAGCAACAACCCCTCAGGTCTTTGTCAGAGAAGATTCTTTACGAGCCGCCTTACAACCCGCCTATACCGGACCACATGAAGTACTGGAGAGAAAAGATAAAGCGTTTAAACTCCGCATCAAAGGGAAAACAGTGACAGTATCTATAGACCGTTTAAAACCAGCATATGTGATGATGGACACCAACGACACCGCTAATCATGAACCGGAAGATGGTGTAGCAAAAACTACCAGATCGGGACGTAAAGTTCGCTTCCCAACATACTATCGCCCGTAGTAACGGTCTCCGCGGGGGAGTCATGTGGCAACCGCCACTCTTAGTTAATAATTGTAAATATAATTTAAGTAGGATTATGATTGTCACTTACCTAAAAACCATCGTCGACTCGTGTCTCGAATGCGTCGTGGAAACGAGCCCGCATTCCATGCTCAGGCGCAGCGACCGGTTTGGCCGCTCGCTGGCCGCCCGCTGCCGTGACCCGAGCTCCGGTAGTCGAAACACATTCACGACGCGAAGCGCACGCCGCCGCTCTGCTTATCGCTTGTCACGTAATTCGCAACGCGCTATAGCTTTCTGCACTAAATCGCTTACATACCTGTGTAACAGCTTATCTGCTTCTCCTCTAGTGATTGTGCTTGATGTTGTGCCTTCAATCTAATCTCAACCTGCATAATAAACTGTAAGTGTCAAATTGACTTTCACTCAAAATCCTACGACGCTTCAAGTCTAACATCCCCCATTCAGGACCCCAATTGACTAAGGTATTCAAACTATATGTCCCCCGAAACACGTGGCTTAGTTCCACACCAAAGCGGAATTCCATGACAGCAGCCATGTCGCTGTATTCGTATTTACTGATAGTAGGTGTCTATTGGGCATTCCAAATATATGTACAATGGATAATACGTATCAGAACCCAAACACCCATTGGGCATTGAAAATATATCGTCACAGAACCCAAACACCCATTGGGCATTCTAAATATATGTACAATTTGCTTTCTGTGGTGTATTATGGCAGCAATGTTTCCAGCTCAGCAAAATTCAAACAAAATATCATCATATCCTCACTTTGAAACTTCATTAAACACAAAAAATATGACTTTTCCGGTGGGCTTCAAAGATGTTAGGATATTCGAAAAGAATAATAAAAACATCAGTGTAAATATTTACGGTCTTAAAGGCAATAACACTATTGTTGGACCTTTATACAAGTCAATGAAAAAGAAATCAAATCATGTAAACTTGTTATTTTTGGAACGCGGTACAAATACACATTACTGTTTGATAAAAGATTTAAGCCGGCTTGTCAGGAGTCAAATAACGAAACATCATGGAAAAATATATTTCTGTGATGAGTGTATGATATTTTTTTCTAGCAAAAGTAAACTAAACTCGCATAAATGTAGTGGTGTGAAAACAAATCTACCAGCAAAGGGCACTTTGATTCAGTTCAAGCATTTTGAGCGTATGCAAGATATGCCATTCGTAATCTATGCTGATTTTGAATCGATGTTACAACCTAGTACGGGAGACAACGACTCAAAACATACACAAAATCTACAACAACATATTCCAGTTGCTTTCGGTTATTACATCGTGTGTTCTTATGACAAAACTTTAAATTGCTATCGTTCCTATCGCGGACAAGATTGTGTTGAAGTTTTTTTGAAATCACTAAGCGCTGACATACTCAGGATAAATAGTGTATTGAAAAATCACATTGAGATGTTACCTCTTACTGATACTGAGAAAAAAAATTTTTCGGAATCCAAATTTTGCTATCTTTGTAATAAATTATTGTTTGAAGATAAAGTACGAGATCATTGTCATCTGACTGGACATTACCGCGGTGCAGCTCATTCCTATTGTAATATTCAATTTAAACTTCCAAAGTTTTTGCCTGTTTTCTTCCACAATCTGTCGGGCTATGATTGTCATTTGTTTGTAAGGGAATTGGGTGAAATGCCTGGAAACATAAATGTGATTGCAAAAACAAAAGAAAATTATATTTCTTTTACAAAATTTTTTCCAATCGGCGGTCAAGAGTTCATGCCAGTACGTTTTGTAGACTCTTTAAAGTTTTTGGGTACAAGTTTAGAGAAAGTAGCAGAAAATTTATCTATACACGATTTCGTCCATTTATCAAGTTTCTACCCAGAAAAACATCGATTTGATCTCTTAAGACGTAAAGGGGTATATCCTTATGAGTATATGAGTAATTGGGAATGCTATGAAGAAAAATCATTACCCCCTCGTGAATGTTTTTATAGCAGTTTGATTGATGATACTATTTCTGAGTCCGATTATTCTCATGCTAAACGGGTTTGGCAAACATTTAGTTTGTCAGACCTTGGTCAGTACACTGACTTGTATTTAAAAACCGACGTCTTATTGCTAAGTGATATTTTTGAGAAATTCAGACAGACATGCAAAAATAATTATAGATTAGATCCTGCTTTCTATGTTACGGCGCCTAGTTTAAGTTGGGACGCAATGTTGCTAAAAACTAATGTTAAATTAGAACTAATCGAAGATTTGGAAATGATACGAATGATACAACGTGGCATTCGCGGAGGAATCTGTTTATGTTCCACTCGTTATGTTAGTGCTAATAATAAGTATCTACCTAACCAGGACCTTACCATTCCAGATAATTATCTACTCTATATAGATTCAAATAATTTGTATGGGCACAGTATGACCTTTTCGTTGCCCTACTCTAACTTTGAATTAATTGAGAACCCGATGTTACAAGTTTCTGACATTATGTCGTTACAAGATGATTCAAAAGTGGGCTACATTTTGGAGGTTGATTTAGAATATCCTGAAAGTTTGCATGTTCTTCACAATGATTTACCTTTTTGTCCCCAGAAATTCGCCGCTCCAGGCTCGAAAACTTGCAAATTAATACCGAACTTATACGATAAATACAACTATATTATACATTACATTCATTTGAAAACATGCATCAAACATGGTTTAGTATTGAAAAAAATTCATAGGGCTATTAAATTCAATCAAAGTCCTTATTTGAAACAATACATAGATTTGAACACTGATTTACGGCAAAAAGCTAAGTCACAATTTGAACAAGACTTTTTTAAGTTATTAAATAATAGTATTTTTGGAAAAACTTTGGAGGACACTGAGAAAAGGTTAAATGTAAAGCTGGTTAACCAGTGGACTGACTTGAGTAATAGAACAAAAAAGCGGTTCTGTGCTGAACAACTCATTGCCAGGCCTAATTATCATAGTTCTACTATTTTCACAGAAAACTTTGTAGCAATCCAATTGAAACCTGAGAAAATTACTCTAGATAAACCTATTTACATAGGTTTCTCAGTTTTAGAAATATCTAAAAGTCACATGTACGATTTTCACTATTCCCTAATGAAACCTTTTTATGGAGCTAATTTAAAAATGTGCTATACTGACACAGACAGTTTTATTTATTCTGTACAAACAGATGATGTATACGAAGACATAAAATGTAACTTTAAAGAATTTTTTGATACGAGTAATTATGCGGACAGCAACATTTATGGTATAACTAAGAGAAATAAGAAAGTTCCAGGATTGTTTAAAGATGAGTTGGGAGGTAGGCTTATTTCTGAATTTGTGGGACTGAGATCCAAATTATATTGTATCAAAACGGAAAATATGGAAATCAAAAAGGCGAAGGGTACAAAAAAGTCTATTGTCAAAAGATTGCAATTCAAGGATTACAAAAACGTGTTAGATAATAGCAGCTTTGTCAGAAGAAAGAATATGATATTTAAATCATTGAAGCACGAAATATTTACACAAGCATTAAATAAAGTAGCTCTATCATATAATGATGATAAACGCATACTTAATACTCAAAGATAAAATAAATACTCTTTCGTGGGGCCACAAAGACTCTTTACTTTAAAATTATGTTTAAGTTCTCGTAAGTGTACTATGTAGTTTTAAGATGACCTATTTGTAAAATAAATTAATTATGCACGTAACTCTTATTGTATCATTTTACAAATCGCACCGCGATCCAAGTCAGCACTTTCATGTATCATTGCAGTGGCACGCGACAGTCGGATTACGTGGTGAGCGCGAGCGACGGTGTCAGCGATTTTCGCATTTAGTTTAATAACCTCATGAAAATGCTGATTTTATATCATACTCATATTATTCATTCATTAGTTGGCAGGCGAGCACACTACAGGTTTGACAAGTACCGCTCTCAATTAAACTACGACGTGAGTATTACCTACGCTACCTAGGTACTACAATATTTGCTTTATCTAATATTATTTTATTTTTGTTCTAATCATTGCTGTTTATTTACAGATTATGGACCCTTCGGACCTATGGTTTCAACATGCCCAACCACTATTTGAAGAATATGATGACGTTGTCGAGGCTCCCGCTTCCACGGGACATCCTAGCAAGGAAAGGATAAGAAAAGGTCGAAAGAAACAAAAAGCTTCATCTTCATACGTCATTACAAAGGCGCCACGAAAAGGACATCGTATGATTAAAATAGAAATTATCGACTTGATTGGCGCACAGCCAGGATCGTCAACACCACCCTCGGAAGAAATAACGGTCCGTGCGCAATATATAGTGTGTGATGTAGTTGATGATATTTTGGACATGTCCGAAAACCTAGTTAAGAAAATTTGTAAAAAAATCTGTGACGATTCAAATGTTCTCTAAAATAAAGTTTCTTAAAAATATTATTTTGTGTTTTTGTTACTTCCTTCTTGCCCTGCACAAAGTTCTGGTTTAAAATGGTAAAAAGTAAGGTAATGGTCATTGTATGGTATGGTTTGGTAATGGTTATCTTTTCAGGGTACAAAACGTGAAATAAAACCAATTTTTTTTAAATAATGGTTTATTTTATAATAGGTAATTTAAAAATTATAGGTACCACTATCATAAATTAGGATGCTGATTATTTTGAAACCATTTTTTAACGCACAATACGTTCCTTAAAGCACAATAATAATTAGTTTTATGAGTTACACAACTAAAATCAACAAGCTGCGAGTTGTAAGATTTATAGAGCTGTATTAAATTCGGACATCCGACATCTTCTATGTTCTTAACAGTACAACTATCACAGAGCTCTCTAATCCACTTCGTTTTTTCGAAACCTTTGACTAATACATTTTTATTTTCTAGGTATGGTAAAATTATCCTCTTGAAGTGTATGAAGTCTATGTGTCCTTCAGCCCATCTATGTCCATAGTTGCGCTCAGTCCATTTGACACGTTTCTTTTCAGAATTAGTTAAATATCGATACGGGAATGGAGGTTTTATGAGAAAAACTTGAGTGTAGTCATTAGTTGCTAACGCAAGTTCTTTAACAATGAAGTCATTTTTATCATTTTTAAAACCTTGCACATCCACGAACAATGCATTTGTACTATTCATGATAATTTTCGAACAATATTACTCAGAGGTTTATATTCAATCAAGCAATCATTCAGTATTAGACAATAGGCTGAGGTTTGATCAGGAATTTCTGTTTCACTCTCCAGTTCAAGTCGCACATTGACAACTGGCCCAGATTTAAGGTTATCGCTTTGTCTCGAACAGTCTATCACAAAGAGTGGTGTTAAATCTTTGAACTCTTTTGCACTTAACAATGGTTCAGTTCTTCTGCCGTAATACGACTGTTGAAATCGAGTGTATTGCTCGTATAATATAGCAATATTGTCATTCGAGAAGCTCACATTCATATTATCATAGGGAAAGTAGGTAGAGTTCAGATACACCTTGACGTCACGTAGATTACAATGATCAAATTGCGACATATCACTAGTTGCACTATTTTTCCTGTTCGTTTGTAAACCTAGTATGACATATCGAGGTTTTTCTATTTGAGATGACGTTTTGATGGACCATGTATGCTTCGTAGTTTTTGGCAACAATGGATATTCGTATAAGTCCCAATTTCTAAAAGCTACTTGAATGGATCTGTCTTTTTCTAACATCCGAAGAAGGTTGATTCTTTCTACATCAGAAACTTTTATATGAGGAACTCTCCATACTATTTTGTGGATAGCAACATCGTCCACGACCTCTCCTGTATTTAATTTTAATGCATTAAGGTTAGTGTTACTGCGCAGCAGAACAAGTTCATGTTTACAGTTGATTATGACTTTTTTATAGTCTTCTGCGAATCCGAGAATATTACTGAGTGGTATTGATACTGAAAATTTTCCTGACTGAATATTGTTCGTTCCATTAATATCCCAACCCCAAACTTTAGACATTTTGGATTCACTTTCATTCATAGATAGCAATGATTTGATCGTAGTTGTTAACCCTGCGTTCTTAATCTTGTCTATTTCAACTCCATTAAGCTCATAACGTATATCTTGAAAAAAGAACAGCAGTGGATTATTCGTAAAATGTACACTGGATACCTGCTGCTTTGATTCTTTCTTGAACACATTGACAGCACCTTCCAGATATAAAGTGCTAGCTGAAGGGAGTACGTATAGATCTTGTTGATTGATCGGTATACGAATTTCATCATTCCTGTTAAAACTAGTCACGTAAGGCTTATACGAATGAATCTCGACACCATCGATGCTATTATCATAAATGGGTGTACTCAAAATGTCTAGCATATTACTCATTTTAACAGTCCGATTAGTTTGAGGAATTTTTTATTCTTTAATGTTAATTTTCTCTTCTTTGAGGTTCTTTCCTTGGGAGCGAGTGGAGTGTGACTAATGGTTCTGGATTGCAGTTGTAAGGTTTTATTAAACTCAATCATTTTCTTTTAAGATGTAAATACAACTGAATTTCTTCGCCTCGTAAATTTATTAAGTTATTGTGTATATCCAATATTCTTATATTTATGCTGCTGATATTATTTTGATTCACTGGGAAATAAATAACATTCTTAGGTATTTCTATTAATCTATAACCTGGAGGAACGTTTGGCGCAAACTCATGTATAATGTGACTTGACATGCCATTTATATATGATCCGCTTACTACATCACACTCCACCCTGACGATAGTTGTCGAAAGAATGTTGACTGGTTGTTGTGATTCATGTAATACATTCGCATTGAGCAACTGTCTACCGAATCCTAATAAATGACCTAAGCTATTTGCTTTCTCAAAATGAATATCTTTCGTGCTAATGATATACGACTTTAATGTGTTATTGTTGCACGATAAATTAAAGTTCACATCATGCAGTTTTCCTCTCAAGTAATCGTTTATATCCTGCAACTCGTAAGTCCCTTCAGGAATTTCTATACTACCATTATCACCATAGTAAAACTTATTATTTTTACTATCTATGTTTGGAATGGAGTTAAATGTTGATAAGTATAGCAGAGCACACTCAAATTCACCCTCTAGTTGCAACGTAGGAATATAATTAGTCGTCAAAAATGGCTCATTGCCAGTTATTGATAGGGTGAATGACATTGTTATAATGCTGTAAAATAAACGCAAACATCTTTTTTATACATCATGTTTATTCCAAAAATCAATCAAAAACTTTAAACATAACTGTCCACAGTTAACGCTGTCGTTTTTTTGATAACGAGTATAATTATAATATAAATTAGGCGTATTGAGATATTTCAAAACTTCAGCAGGTGGTTTCAAGTCTCCAAAACTATCAAAGTATTCATAATAATCATTAAATTTTATGTAGGCTACCCAATGCGTTCCGTTATTGTAGGAATCATCTAAATTTATTATGCCGCATTCTACACTTCTTGGTTTTCTTGGCAAAGCATCTTTCATGTAGACTCCACGGAAGTATGGTATTTCTTTTGAATATTTCATTAAATCTACATTCGTTAAAGCATGCTTAGGTAGCCTTTTTAATAGTTTTTTGACGAATTAATAAACAACCCGCTACCTTTTTTGTAAGGTTTTATGTATAAACCTTTACCCATTGCAATTGATTCCATCGCTTTGTTATGGCGTTGAGATTCTCGCATACTTTCTTGAGCTGCTTTATAATCATTAACACTTTTCGCTATTCCAGCAGCTCCTCCGGCAAGACTTCCTAAAGCGGACAGCCCAGCAAATATTGGTAGTAATGGAAGAATCCCTCCAGTTTTAGGTAAAGGAATAATTCGCGGTATCTTAATACCGTGTTTGGTACCAGCAGAAACTATTTTTTTGGCAGCAGAATATGCTAATTTAATAGCACTTTTATTATTTTTTGGTTTAAGCTTCTTAAGGTGACCCTTTATTTTCAAAACCATAGCTTTAAAATGTTTTATTCCTGCGCCTGTTTTTAGTTTCCTCTTCATTACTTTATTGACCACCCATGATGCAATCTTTTCACCACTTTTAGCTTCTTTTGATCGAAGTCTTTGTTTCGCCATATTCAATAAATCCAAATCAGCTCTATGTCTATTTTCCAAATCCTGAAAGTTCGTGTATGCTATGTCGTGAACCTTACATGCGTCGTCCAACGGGTTTATGCCTTTGTCCCCACGGGCTAATCGTTTTGCCAGCTTCGTTCCAGGCCCACAATAATTATATCCAGGCAGATGTAACTCAAACGGTAAATTATTTATGAAACTGTTAACTATACCTCCACCTTGCATAACTGTTTAAAGACTGATGCTATATTTTATACTAGCGCCTTTTTATCGATCCAACTATTTTCAGTTTCATTCAAACCCAACCATTTTACATATAACTTATTTCTTTTTTTTCTGATAATTTTTTCGATTAAATATACATTAGGGTGTTTAGTCTTCTGAAGTTCTTGATCATAGAAACATCCCAAAATCGGTTGTTTTCGACGATCTTCAATCAAATAAGTTATAGGAATAGTTCTGTTCACCTTCTTAATAACAAATATTTCAGTAGACCAATTAGGAGTATATCCTTTTTTAAAACATCCTTTGTACTTACTTATTCTTACATAATCACCAACACGAAATTTTGATTTCTTTAAAATAACACTTTTAGTTTGAAATTTCTTTATATTATCTGATACGTTGCTTTCATTTAACTTATTTACTTTCACGGGCTCGTGCTGCGTTACACGATGTTTTGTTCGGTTGTAAGAATGAACAACACATTCTAACGGTTCTCCCACCCACTTGTAACTTCCTTTGAGATTAAAATACTTATAAAGACGTGTTTTTAATGTTCTGATTAATCTTTCAACTATAGAAGCTTTTTTAACTGAATATGTTGAATAATGATTAATATTGTAAGATTTTAAAAGTTTTTTGAATTCATCATTATAGAATTCGGTGCCCATATCTGTTTGTAAATTATGTGGTTGTCTTCCGCTTTTCTTCAGAATGTTAGCTAAGGCTTGACACACTTCTACTTTAGACTTAGTTTTAAGAGGTATAGCCCACGCATATTTAGAGAAACAATCGATAACAACCAGTATAAACTTATGACCTTTATTGTAAGTCTTCAAAGAAATGAAGTCAATTAAATCTGCTTGCCACAAATCATCAATACCCTTAAGAAGTACTGAACGACGGACAAAATTTTTTCTTGCATTTTTATGAATCTCGTCTACCACTTGCTGCTTCATCTTTCGTCAGCGATTGTATGATTTTGTCTAACTCACTCCTCGTGTAAACATCCTTTATAAAGTCATTTAAAACATTCTGAAAATCTTTCATTGCTTCGTTCATTAAAAACTGGACTTCCTTTTTGGTACACAAATGTTTAGTTTTAACATCAACATACTCCTTATTAACAGCATCATGAGATTCCAGCGGAGACTTCAACCCTTTTAACAATGACGACTGCAGGTCGTAATGTCCTTCTACAGTTTTAGTCAACGCATTCTCGTTAAAGTCAATTATTTCCGATAGACGTAAACGCTTATGAACATGGTGACCGAATTTATCGATATTCATAGTACCGAGATGATTACTCAAGTTATTGGTACAGAGGATAGCAATGAAATACATGAAAACATTTTATGCAGTTTTATTTATTCTAATCAATTAAACCACTTTCCTTCAGTTCTTCTATGATGGATATAATTTCATTATCAAGTCCAGTGTTTCCGGCGTCACGAGATGCTATTAGTAGTTTCAACCTATCCACAAGCTCGTTTGGATCATCCCAGTAGACATAGTCTACATTTTTCTTCCATTTTTTTAATATTGGCAATCCCGAACCTTGAACTTCACTGCTTTGACCGCAATCATTGTTTTTAAAAAGAGGTTTGATGATATTTATGTACTTTATTCCTTTATTGCTCTTTATTGGTTTACTTGGATCATAATCTCGCCTATGCACGTTCGACTCTAACAGCATCAACTTGTAGTTTGCGATGTCTTCCTTGGTTATAACTTTTAAGTTAGGCGATCCTTTGGTTAACAGCTCGATCAAACCGGGTGTTTTATTGTATTGTCTACTGCCAACCCTAATGTTATTATGAGTGATAGTAACATTAGCTGACCCCATCATAAGCTTTCCTCCATCGTGTCTTATTCCAAAAGGAGTATCTTTTAAGTATTCCGATGTCAGTGACCATGAAGAATAATCTGTAATGGATGCAGTCGACTTTCCTGACGAGTTACTTTCAACATCACATTCTTTGTCAGAAATATTCTCTTCTGAATCTATAGTAGATAAAGTAGGTGTCATGAAGTTATCAGAATATCGACCTTTTTGTATGGTCTCATCTTTTTCATCCCAATCAATAGGTTCATCGTCGTTCTCAAATATCTTCTCTTCTTCGTTAAAAGGGGTAAGTACTTCTTTATTTTCTGTTTGTTTCATTGCATTTGTGAGTTGATTAAGTGGACTAATAACTGGCTTGAAAACGTTTTCAAGAGCCTTATCGTATTCAGATTCAACGTTACGCATTTTTTTAAACTTTTTCTTTACTGCTTCAGCGACAGTGACAATTTGCTTTAAGTTTTTTTCCATAGCTAGATAGTCTCTTGTTTGCTCTTCCTTTCCACAGTCTAATGCAGTGTTAATGCGTAAACCCTGACTTATATATAAATTCATGGAGTAAACACGACGAATGTATCAAACTGTTTGCGATAGCAACCTTTATTTTTTTCACAGTCTTTGTTTATGACTAAGAAGCTGTAAGAATCAGTCCATATTTTAGAGCACATTTTTCTGAATTCGTACCAAGTCATGTCGGTATTAACATGTTCGTCATATACGTGACGCAAATTAATACCATCCTGTTTGAAAAGTACAATTAGATTTGCGTTGTCTCTTATAAGTTGCTTTGGAATTTTACTGTAAGTCTGGTTCAAATAAAAACTATCAATGTTTTTGTGTCTGCCCATTGCAAAATAATCTCGCATGTTGTTTTGATTTTCACATGCGACGTCATCAAAAATTATTACTGAATTTGGCTTTGCTTCCTCTGGACTAAGCACTTGCTGGCTTGCGTTGAATTTATAGAAGGATACGTCAGGCACTAAATCTAAAACATTTTCAAGAAAAACGTATTTTGGTTGATGTAAAGTTTTCGAATAAACATAAACATTCTGAAAGTGCAATCCATTTTCATGCAATAGAAGACCGATCATAAGGTTAGTTTTTCCACAGTTTGATGGTCCGCAAATAAGGCATCTTATTGAATTTGGCAAAAGTTTTCCATGGCGAAATATTCTATTTGATGTTTCTGAACTACAGAAATTGTCTAAATGTAATGAACTTTTCTGTTTTAAAAAATTCATGCTGGTATAGGTATGCTGCGAACGAGAATCAGTGTCAGACTAAATAATATTTTGGACCTTAATATAATATATCAGACTTCATTACTGATGATCAGAGACGATATCTTCAATGCCCAATGGGTGTTTGAGTTCTGTGACGATATATTTTCAATGCCCAATGGGTGTTTGGGTTCTGATACGTATTATCCATTGTACATATATTTGGAATGCCCAATGGGTGTTTGGGTTGATTGTTGATACCTTGCGAATGTTCTGAATAATATCCGTATTTTCGATTGTACATATATTTAGAATGCCCAATGGGTGTTTGGGTTCTGTGACGATATATTTTCAATGCCCAATGGGTATTTGGGTTCATATTTAGAATGCCCAATGGGTGTTTGGGTTCTGTGACGATATATTTTCAATGCCCAATGGGTATTTGGGTTCTGATACGTATTTTCAATTGTACATATATTTAGAATGCCCAATGGGTGTTTGGGTTCTGTGACGATATATTTTCAATGCCCAATGGGTGTTTGGGTTCTGATACGTATCATCCATTGTACATATATTTGGAATGCCCAATAGACACCTACTACTGATTGCCTCGCCGCCATAGTCGATGACTTCTTGATAGATGTAGGGTTGGGCGCCAGTGGGGAAGCCGTGGTTTACATTAAGCTCTTGGAGTCGGCTGTAGATGACTTTGAGGTCAGAGGGATACATGTGCTTTGCTGCGTCGAGTCTGGAATTCGTTACTTCGTTTTAGATTTTAGGTCAGTCTTTATATGAGGTTTCGATTATTACCTGATTATAAGTACACTTTTTAACGTTAAAATGAACCACAACAAAGGTATCCAGAACATCCACTAACAAAGTAAATAGTAAAACGAATGAGAGTAGCCCAATGAGCCACGGGGTATTTTAAGCTAGTCATCACACTTCTAGATCGAGTCCGCAACCACAGATATTATAATATTATCCGCAACAAAGAAATATGTCGGCAGACTAAGATCCAAGATGACTGAAACCGTATTTATAGACATGACTGAAGTGGAAGTGGGCAGAACATGGGAATGGGTTGACAGGTAGAGTAGATAGGTACGTGACCGAGTGGTGGGCGAAAAATGGAAAGGGAAGCAGCGGCGACCGGCAGAAATCCTAGATTCGATTTGCATAGGACTGGATATGTTGCTACAAGAAGGATAACTTATACTCAGCAGTGGGTGAAAACAAGCTGCCAATGATGATGGTGACGAAAACTATTTTTCTTTCTATTCTTAAGAATAAATTAGTTTACTTACCGCTAAAATTTTCAAATTCGTACAACTCACAGTAAAGAAGAAGTATAAGAACTACTTATATTTTTTAAGCAAACATGATCTAAAAAAATAGCTTTGGGAAAACTACCTGAAGCCAGCAACTCCATGGTCGATGAGCTTATTCATGAAGACCACGAGTTTTTGGCGAACGTACTCCTTAGTTTGGTTCAAGTCTTTCAGTCCGTTCAGCTGACAGTTGCGTACCTGACAAATAATAATTATAGTTGTTTAAAAACTAAATTAGAAGAATCATAGGGTTTCCTTTTTCCGTTTGGCTCCATCATCATCGCTAAAAGATATATAAGAGTTGTCATGACAAATCGAAAGAGCCCAAGCTCGATCCTAGGGTCCCCTCTGCAACCTTACATTTCCTTAACTACATACGGTCCGTAGTAAAAGTAATAGAAGAACAAGAAGTGGGCAAAATTTCAATTTTTAGGTTTGCTGTTATTTAATTATAATACGACCTAATAAAAGGAGAGGCTAAGGTGTTTTGACTCGACTCGACGTAGTCAAAGTAGCTTTATTAAAAAAATGTTTAAGACCGCTCACTCACCCGATCAGCACAACAAACGTAATCATCGGGTTGGATGATACAGTCGGGATGATGGAAGTCCTCATATCCGTACGGAACGGCCGGGTAGGACCAAGATGCGAAGTCAGCGGTGCTGCCCCCTGTTCCTACGTTCTCCTCGTAAGTAATCGTCATATGGTTGAGAGCGGTGTCGGCGTAGATTCTGCGATCAAATCAATACCTATATGCGACCTTACCAAATTGGTGCAGATTTGTAATAGTATCCTATTATTATGGAGCCAGAATCAAAGAAGGTTGAAGTGTCTATAAAAATGTTCACAGTATGTTTATTATTATGAGATTATTTAAACAAATGCGTCAACGTCATCAGATTATCATAATTGGTGTAACGATAACATTCCTTGTTTAGGTATCTGAGCAAATAAGAAGTTTTTGTAATAACATTAACTTTTCCTTCGTTAAGTTGGCTGTATTGCACAACATCTAGTTGCTAGATTTACAACCTTGTCATAATTCAGAATACGCACAAATGATACAGTACCAGTAAGTATGTGAAACAAATGACATACCTGACACCAACATTATTGCATCTCCGGACCATATTAGCGAACTGCTCTTCGTCTCCCGACCGGGTTATAAGTCGATACGACATGGGCTGGTAGCGCTCCCACCAAGGTCTATTGTACTCCCAGAGAACTAAGTTCTCGTTCGGAGGAGAAATCTGTTGAAATTAGTTTTAATAAGGCTTCGGCAGTATTCGGCACACAACCGGAGGGTTCGGAGCGGGGCGGTTGTCACTACCCAATTATACCCATGTAGGGTCAATACCCAATTATACCAATAGCCGCCACACAGACAACAGCGTGGGCCCGATTTCAAGCCGCCCTTGCGTCCCTCTTGGTGTGAAATGAATCCTGAATTTTGATGATGATATGACTTAACCTTAGCACACTTACCTGAACACCAGCATATCCCTTAGGTCCGAGGAACATCTCGCATTCATCCGCTATATCGTCCCATTTCCACTCGAACAGTTGGACCATTGTGGTCCTCTCGCATGAGTATTGCGGTTGCTTGAAGTCAGCGGCCACAGCCGGGATTAGAAACAGCAGCCAAATCATCGTGAGATATTTATTGCTCCCGTATTTGCTGATTCTGAATTATATGGAAATCTCTGCTTGAGATCAAATTGAATAGGTTTCCGTGCGAATAAAGTAAAGATTGACGGGTTGGAGAATACAGAAAATAAAAATATTTGCTCGCTTTGGTGGATGCACAGCACAGAACAACGAATGAATACGTACTGACTATTTATGTACAAACCAGGTATTTAACCGCGATAAATGGTAAGTGTAATAAAATATAAATTTTCAATGTGTACAATATTTTCTGAATATCTTCTTTTAAAATGTATGATCATATCAAAATTATGCACGCTTTCAGCACGCCTTATTAAGAAAATTAACATAATGATTTGTAAGCAGGTAGTTATCTATATGGGTAATAGCATAGCAGGTTTTGTTGAGACTGCAAAACTTTCTAAATTAGTTCTGTATTAGGTACTATGTTGTGATTGGCACCACAGTTATTTTTTGCTTTGGGATAATTACAATATGTCATCAAAATCTAGTGTGAGTCAGAACGTTAAATCGCGCAGGGAAAGTGCATGTGACCGAGATGCCGCCATACGATAGAAGATAAATACGCTATTCCTCTATTCTTCTGTCGTATGGCGGCACCTCAGTCACACGCACTTTCCCTGCACGATTGAACGTAGATGTAAAGGCACCTTTTCTGTGATTTTAACTCTCGGTTCGTGAGACAGACAGAGCCCGCTGACGGACAGACGGACGGACGGACAGCGAAGACTGCCGCTAGGATAACTATGCACCTGAAGGGTGGCGTGCGGGCTGTTCAATGGTATTGCCAGTAAGAACATTGACGACAAAATGGCTAACCATCAGAATAGTTCGACTTCTCACCGCGTGCATCCTCAACAAAGACTCAGCTTAATAGGGTTCCGTTTGGCACCCTTCGACTACGGGGCCAGGTAAGGAGCACTCCGGCCGTTTTCGCAACGTTCGACCTGTCCGTTCAGATCGGCGTGGGAGGGTGGAGGGCGAATCATACGCCATTCCACGGGTACGACCAGTTTGTCTCTGGAACTTATGTTCGCAAGGCTACAGTCACGCACTGACTGACGCGTGGAATGGTCTGTACGCGTGGAATGGCGTATGATTATCCCCTTCACGTACTTGGGACAAGTGTGCACGTCAACTCTTCCACGTTGCGTTGCATACGTGGATTACCTTTATACCTCAGTTTTGATTACTTTTATACCTCACCTTTACTATTCGTTCGCAACCAGTTGCGAAACAAGAGAATTTCTTCCTTAATCGCAACTTGGTTGCAAACAAAGAATAAGAATGTCCTAAACGTACATACGAGTAGTTGCGAAGGGAGAAAATAATTTCTTCATTCGCAACCAGTGCCTACGATGAAAACAAATGCATTGTTGATATGTGTATTTTAATTAACAAAAGTATTATAAACTCCACAAACGTGAAACAAATAAAACAAAGTATTCTTCTTTTTAATTAAATAAAGAAATTCTGAGAAATTATTGGTATTGGTATCCAGTATGTGATTAAAGAAATTAAAGAAGCACTTCATGTTAATTATTTGCCATAAAAATATATAAATTAAGTCAGGCTGAGTCTACCACAAGCATCTTAGCGTAATCTTTCCTCATCAGCTCTTCAGTTTGCATAGATATCTTTCAAAGATGACTGAAATAGAAGGAAAAAGGCTTCGTTAAAATAATAAATTGCAGGAAATCACAACTTTAGAGCAAAGTGTTTTAAAACGCCTATCAGCGTCTGGTAATGTTATAACATCAGCTTTATAGTAAAAGTAAAGTAAATGTAGCCCATTAATGTCCCCATCGAGGGGCACAGGCCTTTAATACAGTAACTTTGTTAAATAAATTGTAGGTTATTTTTAGCATATGCTCGAAGTACTCGCCTGTGGGCCAACATGTATGGCCAAGTGATAGTCTTCAGCACTGCTTGAGATGCGAATATTGGCGGTTCCATCCTTACGAACGATGACTTTAGTCCCCGTGCAGCTTGCCCCTCGTCGAACACCCGAGATGACGTCACAGTAGGTACCAGGTGGCAGACCAGTCTACAAAAATACATACAGGCACAAACATTACCTCACACTAGGATAACCTGTGGCGTGGAAACCAGACACACAACTTCACAGACATATAAAAATCATAGATCTTTATATGGTTATATTTTCTTTCTGCCTATTAGGGAATCTAACCCGGGGCCTCTTATTTGGAAAAGCAAAGCCTCGACTTGCAATACTACAGAGGTAGTCAAGTAGTTATTTTGCAACGGAATAACGAACTGAAGTAACAGTTGCGAAAACTGTTGTTCGTTTGCCATAGGTTCTTTCGAACATGCTAACCTTTAGGTATTGGAAATACAGATGTAAGGGTTTGTTTTTACTATGGCCGATGAATGAGCCTGTATTCTGAATGAACGCCAACCGGCTAATTGAGTTTCTGAAGGTACAATGCCCAATAAATAATCCTGTCAAGGGCAAAAATATGTTGCCTGTGTTTACCTGCAACGTCAGATTCAGGTCACAACCCTCCAGATTGAAAACTATGAACGCTCTATCACCGCGGCTAAACGCTATCTGGTTGCTTCCATTATCCCACCAATTCTCCACCAGTGTCTCGCGTGCCACGTTCCTGAATTCAACCATTTGGAAGATTTGTCGCCAACGGTGCTCGCACACCCAACCGTTGCCGCAACTGCCGTCCTGTTAAACAAGAAACTACTAGAGAAGCGGTTTTAGTTCGGATCTTGTAAAGAAGTTCTGTGTTCTAGTCGTTTTCATGCTTGCATCTCACGCAGGAGATGCAGGTTCGTATTCGAATAAGATAGGTAAGTACATTATCTGGCGTTCTGTGTTTCAGATGACACCTTGAGCTATAGGTCCCGACTGCTATCGCTACTTGGTATCTAGTAGAGACTACCAGCAGTACAACCCCAGCACCAACCCAGACTGAGTCAGCGTGGTGAAGTACGGCCCAATCTTACTCGTCTTTGGTAAACGCCTGTTCCCCATCGGTGGGAATGTCCTATACAAATAATGGGCTACAATGAATAATAGCTAAATCACTCACCGCGTTGATAGATCGCGAGATGAGATTGCCATACTTGTCCATCGGAGGTGGAGCATCCGGATCGGTGAAGGCGAAACTGCTCATCAGAACTGGATTGCCGTACGGATGCGCCAACATAAACGCCACCACAGCCTTATACGGCTTAGGACTCTTATGCGTAAGCACATAAAACCTTGGACCAAGATTGCCTCTTTGCAGGTCATGGTTATCAATAAGAGTTGACGCCGTTTTAGAATCTAACAACCCCCATTCGGGACCCCAGTTAACTAGGTTTTTCAGAGGATAGGTTCCCTTAAACACGTGGCTCAGTTCTACACCAAAGCGGAATTCCCTGACAGCAGCCAAGTCGGTGTATTCGTAATTGCTGATTGCCTCGCCGCCGACATCAAGGACTTCTTGGTAGATGTAGGGTCGGGCGCCAGTGGGGAAGCCGTGGTTTACATTGAGCTCTTGGAGTCGGCTGTAGATGACTTTGAGGTCGGAGGGAAACATGTTCCTTGAGTCGCCGAGTCTGTAATTCATGATTTTGTTTTAGATCTTAGTCCTGTGTTAAGTCCATCTTTATAAGACCGTAAACTGGCTTCGGTTATTATTACAGTAAAATTGTGATCTTTCAAATAAACTGTAAACTATAGGCACAGAAGAGATAATAGTACTTCGTACAGAACGGCCACTCCCTTCCCCGCGCTGATTCAGATACCGCACCCCACCCCTGGCGTCAAAAGATTGGTTAAATGATCAATAGACAGGGCTGAACGCCGGACGAGTGACGACGCGTATACTTTAATATCGCTGCATTTGCCGCGCCACCAGCCCTAGCAAAGTTTACGCACACATTTGCAAGTATACAAACATCATTTGGTTATGTAGTAGTAATAGGTGATTATTTTACGAGCGTTCTATGGAGTGTCTATAGGTATGAAAATAACCGCAAAACCGCATGTTGAACTCAACACAAGCTTGTTGAACAACCGTTCGCCAAAAACATTTTGTACATGTTTTGGCGCCAAACATGGAAGTTATAGAAAATTCATGATTTATAATTATAATGTAGAAAGTGACTAAATTTTGTACTTATACCGAAAAACTATTCAATTCCATTTGCTTAATTTGACCAGGCTAATAATGAACATTGAGGAAACTACCTGAAACCAGCTACTCCATGATCGATGAGCTTGTTCATGTAGCCCACAAGTTTTTGACGCACGTACTCCTTAGTTTGGTTCAAGTCTTTCAGTCCGTACAGTCGACAATTGCGCACCTGACAAATAAAAACAATCAAAGAGGTTTTAACCACACTCGCCTTTTGATTCGGATTGATGTTACAAAGCTTTAGAAAAAAAATAGTCCACTCACTCACCCGATCAGCACAGCAAATGTTATCATCGGGTTGGATGACACAGTCGGGATAATGGAAGTCCTCATATCCGTACGGAACGGCCGGGTAAGACCAAGTTGCAAAGTCAGCGGTGCTGCCTCCTGTTCCTACATTCTCATCGTAGGTATTCGTCATATGGTTGAGAATGGTGTCGGCGTAGATTCTGAATACATGATCAAATGAATACCTAGGTACATACAACCTTACCAGTTGGTGCAGATTTGTAATAATATCCTATCCTAATATTATGGGGCCAGAATCAAAGTAGGTATGTAGGGTATGCGTATATGTGACTGTATGTTTATAAGTAGTATGTTTATTATTATCAGATTCATTTAATGAAATGCGTCAACGTCATCAGATTAATTGGTGTAACGATAACATTCATTGTTTATGTAGGTGAGCAAATAAGAGGTTTTTATGATAACATTAACTTTTTCTTCGATAAGTTGGCTGTATTGCACATTATCCAGTTGCCAGATTCACAACCTTGTCATAATTCGGAATACGTACAAATTATACCTGTGTGTGAGTATCGGCTATGTGAAACAAATGACATACCTGACACCAACGTTATTGCATCTCCGGACCATGTTAGCGAACTGCTCTTCGTCTCCCGAACGGGTTATAAGTCGATACGACATGGGCTGGTAGCGCTCCCACCAAGTCCTGTTGTACTCCCAGAGAACTAGGTTCTCGCTGGGAGGTGGGATCTGTTGAAATAAGTTTTATTGAGGCTTTCGGTGGGTTGGGAGCGTGGCGGTTGTCAATGTTGTCAAATGTATGGTCAGCGTGGGCCCGATTTCGAGCCACCCACGCGTTCCTCTTGTTGTGAAATGCATCATAGAGGTTTCTTGTATTCGTCACCCGCTCCGCTACTGGCCAGCCAGTAGCATGCGTTTTTAGGGTTCCGATCCTTAAAAGGAAAAAAAGGAATCCTTATAGGATCACTTTGTTGTCCGTCCGTCCGTTTGTCTGTCTGTCCGTGTGTCATATATCGAGAACGCGTGGACGTATTAAACTATTTATATCAATATTGCTCAAGTCTTTGGTCGCATATAACTGTGAAAAAAAAACATACTTCTAGGTCAACGCAATCGAACGCTATGACCGTTTATGCTGTAAAATTGTAAAACCTATAGGGTACTTCCCGTAGGCCTTGAATCATGAAATTTGGCACAAAGCGAGCACAATTAAAGGGAAAAAATATGAAAACTGCAAATTTTTATCTTTCTGCAAAACTATGTAATTTTGTTTACATGGATGACATCATATTTTATGCAGAAACCTCATGACACCAGTTTCGCTCTCCAAGTGTGATCAGAACCCTTGGTCCGCGAGTAGGTTGTATTTAAGCACACCGCACAATCTAAGCCCTGGGTTCTTTTTTTCGTGCCGGTATTCGAACCCACGGAGGACGTCAAGGAAGAAGCACATGGGAAAGACAGCGGTGTCTTGTATGAGAAAGCTTTACTCAAAAGTAGGTCCCTGCATTTTGATGGTGATATGACTCATAATAGCTTAAGAACGCTTACCTGAACACCACCATATCCCTTAGGGCCAAGGAACATTTCACATTCATCCGCTATATCGTCCCATTTCCACTCGAACAGTTGGACCATAGTAGTCCTCTCGCATGTATAGTGCGGTTGCTTAAAGTCAGCTGCCACAGCCGGGATCAGAAATAGCAGCCAAATCATCGTGACTTATTTAATCCATGAATACGTACTGACTATTTATGTGTAAACCAGTAACTGGGACTATCTGGTAAGTATAATTATTAAATAGGTAGTTATATACATTTTCTATGTACAATATTTAATTAATAGGTATTTTATTTGAATTTTTAATGATATGCTTACCAACTGTTGTTTTCATACTAAATACAAATACTACATTAAAAAATATAGAAAACATAAAACAAAGTTGTCACTTAAGATGTATTTTTTCAACAATGATAAAAAAAATGAGTAGATGGGCCCCGTGCCCACCGTTGTAGCAACTACTGGCCTATACCGTTAGAAGAATAGGTCTTCAAAAATACCTACATATTTTTATTGTATCAAGGTAACTTCGTAAATTGCCGGAGAAAAAAGTTGTGATTGATAACTTAACGAACACAAAAAATGATGGAAACGTGTTATCTTCTCTTTAATCTTCTCTTCTCGCCTTTGTACTTGTATATTTATTGCATTTTTATGTTTTAGTTAACTTTTGTATCGTAAATAGGGTAGTTGAAGACGAGAAAAACAAGAAAATATGTTTTTATTATTTAATTATAAAATTTATTTGCAAGTAATACAAACTAAGACTGACATAAAACAATATTTGTAATGGTAATGGAGGTTACATTGACAGTGACACACGGTCATGATAAATAAATAAACGTTTATTTCAGGTCATTACATACCCATAGAATTAGAAATAAATGAATATATAGAATTTATAACAATTAGAATTAAATAATCATAATAGGTAGGGTACCTAGGTACACAAATAAAAATACAATAAAAACAGTTTTAATTGTGACGCTGACATGTTTGCCTCACTTCATGAATACGCGACCAATCAAACTTTACATGCAATGCAATGATCACTAACACTTCGCCTAATGTTTCATCATGTGCTGATCTGCTCTTTATTCTTCGTAGATATCCTCCAACGATGACTGAAACAAACGGAAAAAAGCCTTGTTTAATTTTACAAATCTTACAGAGTGGGCAAAACACCTATCAGCGTCGAGCGACCACATTATCACGAAGCGAAAGAAACAGAAGATTGACGCATAGTTTACCCTTACTAACGCTAAACTTTAATGTCAGTTTCAACCCGCAGTTTTTTAAATGTGAATATTTAAGCAATAATGACATTGCAGGTAATCTGCAGGTAATCTATGTATAGTAGTGCAGTTTTCGTGGTACTTACCTGTAGGCCAACATGTATAGCCACGTGATAGTCTTCAGCACTGCTCGAGATGTAAATATTGGCGGTTCCGTCCTCGCGAACGGTGACTGAAGTACCCGTGCAGCTTGTCCCTTGTCGACCACCCGAGATGACGTCACAGTAGACACCGGGTGGCAGACCAGTCTAAAGCAAACAAAGGAACAGATTTAAAACACCAAAGCATTAACATACAGGCATATTGCTTCAGGCCCTACACTTATACCCTGTGTCGTGGGAACATTAATATGTTTCGGAATGTAAAAAACCCAAAATATCATATCTCTGTGATTACCTGTAGCGTTTGATTCAGATCATAGCCCTCCAGATTGAAAACTATGAATGCTCTATCGCCGCGGCTAAACGCGATCTGGTTGTTTCCATTATCCCACCAATTCTCTACCGGTGTCTCGCGACCCACATTTCTAAATTCAACCATTTGGTAGATTTGCCGCCAACGGTGCTCGCACACCCAACCGTTGCCGCAAGTGTCATCCTGTAAAACAACGAATAGTTGGAACTTGTAAAGGATTTCTGTGGTCTATTGGTTTCATGCTTGCTTCTGACGCAGAGAATGCAGATTTGTATCCGGTGCCGACCATGTATCAGTGAGATAATTAAAAGTACATTATCAAGGTTCCGTGTTTCGGATGCCACTTTAATGAGGCTGCTGTCACTATTTGGTAGTACTAGTCGTACAACCCCTCAACCAACCCCCTCTGTGCCGGTGGGTTGTTGGAGGAGTTTTACGACTGGCCAAATGTCCTTCACCTTTGGTGGGGATATTAATAAGCTTAATTTAATATTATCATTTATATCACTTACTGGATTGATAGATCGCGAAATGAGATTGCCATACGCATCCATCGGTGGTGAATCATCCAGATTGGTGAAGGCAAAACTGCTCATCACCATTGGATTGCCGTACGGATGCGCCAACATAAATGCAACCGTAGCCTTATACTGCTTAGAACTCTTATATGTGAGCACTTCAATCTTCGGACCAAGGTTGCTTCTTTGCAGGTCGTGGTTATCAATAAAAGTATAAGCCCTTTCAGAGTCCAGTAGTCCCCATTCAGGACCCCAATTGACTAGCCATTTCAGAGGATTGGACCCACGAAAGACGTGGCTCAGTTCCAGACCGAAGCGGAAGTCCGTGACAGCAGCCATGTCGGTGTATTCGTATTTGCTGATTGCCTCGCCGCCATAGTCGATAACTTCTTGGTAGATGTAGGGTTGGGCGCCAGTGGAGAAGCCGTGGTTCACATTGAGCTCTTGGAGTCGGCTGTAGATGACTTTGAGGTCGGACGGATACATGTGCTTTGCTGCGTCGATTCTAGAATTTTGAATATCGTTTTTTTTTGCATTAGGACTACATTAAACTATTGTAAAGATAATCTACGAAATAAACTAAGTATGAAGGAAGTACCTGAAACCAGCAACTCCATGATCGATGAGCTTATTCATGAAGCCAACGAGTTTCTCATTAACGTACTCTATAGTTTGATTCAGGTCTTTCAGTCCGTTCAGTTGACAGTTGCGTACCTGACAAATAAAACAAGCAGATAATGAATGTCACGCGTCACACAAAACATACCTTCAGACTCAACTCGATGTTGCGTATTCTTTCTAATAGCTGTTGTTAAAAAAACACACTTGCTCGTCAAGTGGCTCTTTGTAGCAAGACATTTAGGGCCCTAATAGCGCTTATTGCGCATTTTTACTTTTCATTTATTTTTTCAATCACCACCACCGGTGCAAGTTTTTATGCCTACAAACAATGCACTATTTTGTGAATATTTTAGCGTAAGTTCAATATTATGATGAAACAGTTATCTTATTAACATTATTTCATCAAATCATTTTTTTTCGCTAGATACCCATTATTTTACCCATTATTTGCATAATCAATACCATATTTTTATAGGCTTTTTAGCGGTGTTGCCAATGTCTTTATTTATCTGCACGCGGATGCGCGTGGAGAAAAAATCAACGTGCCATTTTCCAAAAAAACTTTGCAATAAAATTTTAAATAAAAGTTAGAATAACACTAGAAGCTTGCTGCTTCTATTTTTTCCTCGCAAGTGTGTTAAAAAACGTCGTATGATAATTTAGATTAAATAAAAAATGACCGTTAAATCATAAAGATTGCTTAGTCAACGTCAATGAATTAACGCCAAATGGGAAACTACTGTGTTAGGTACATTATTCTGTTAGGTATATCATAATGAACTCTACCTACTATTAGAACTCTCACTCACCCGATCAGCACAGCATACGTAATCATATGGTTCGATGATACAGTCGGGATGATGGAAGTCATCATATCCGTACGGAACGGCCGGGTAAGACCAAGTTGCGAAGTCAGCAGTGCTGCCCCCCGTTCCTACGTTCTCCTCGTAGACACCCGTCATGTGGTTGAGGCCGGTGTCGGCGTAGATTCTAGAATTTCACATCAAGTTCATAGCTGACCGCAACTTATGACTCTAAGATAGCAAAAGTAGGTAGGTACAAGCGTGACCGTACCTACGTAACGCGTGATGTGGTACGCTTGCTGTCTCGCCAGGGATCTGTCGTCTGATATTGCGGGTCAGATACGAAGTTTTGTATCTTATTATACCTACTTACCTACTTTAAAAAAATTTATAACGGCTGCATTTTTTCATCAATCATTGTACGAGTAGGTAGCTAAGAACCTCGTCACAATAATAAATAGGTACGTAATAGTACATTACTTCAGAGGGAAGAAAGTGACAGTTCCATACCGAGATTATGGCATTTGCGCCACGAGCTTGCGAGGGGCGCAAACCATTTGAGGTATGGAACTGTACTTTATCCTGAGGTATGTATAGTGCTTTTTATTACACCTACGAGGAAAATTATAGACATAAATGCATAGAAATGTTTAAACACAAAGATAATGCTAAATCAATCGAAGTTTTTGCGAAAATGCGCGGGCTTTTCCTTTTTTTATTCGCCCGTTTCTGGAGTAGGCTAAGATCATAAGGTCATGCAGCCACTTCTTCCGTGATTCCGCGCGTTTTATATACAAAAATAATTTCGTTTTAAATTTTCTGTATGCACCAAGGAGGTTGGTAAAAAAAAACTGTATGTGGCCAGTAACAATTTACTTGAAATTTAATTAGTAGACAGTTAAAGACTCTTTGCAGTATGACTGCTGACAAATAAAAATAAAAAAAACCGGGTATGTAATGGAATTTCATACATACTTCCCACCCTTGGGTCGGAAGGATTTTCATACAAACTTCCATACCTTGGGATGAAAGGATTTGAAGGGCGGGATAAAGGCGTTTCTTCCCTCTAATTGGTATAATTAGTATGTATTTTCAGAGCAGGTGTGATAAAAATTATATTACTTTAAATTTATACTGACTATATCAGCCACGTACATGAACATTGATATGAGTGAGTTGTGTTATTTTCTCTCTAACTTTTGGGTAAAATATTTTTGAAATGCTGGCCACACTGGTTTCATTGCTACCAACATAACGGCAAAGGGAATTAAGACTGGGGGATTTCTGCAACGATTATAGCGATTACTGCATTGATACGAAAAATTTACCATAACTATCTTATAATAAGTCTTGGTAAAATAATTGAAACAAAAAGTAAACTATAGAAAAAACCGACTTCCACAAACCCTATTTGATTAGATTGAGTTTAATACAAACTGTAACCCCTTATCCCCCTCCCCCTGGGGACTTAATTATGTCAAATCCCATTTAAATGCGACCCCACCTACTAAGGAACCTCTTTACAAAGTTTCATGGCTCTAGGTCCACCGGTTTAGGCTATACGTTGCCTGCCCATCAGCCACGCATTGTATTTGTACCTAGTATTGAGCAGTTCTGGTGGCCATATGTGGTCTTCATCAGCAGTTCCGCATCACAATATCATGCTTACCATGTGCATTTGCACGAGTTATTATGAAAAACACAAAAATCACTATAGGTCTGCCTATAATATTTGAAGAGTTCCCTCGATTTCTCCAGGATCCCATCATCAGATCCTGACCTGGTGTCAATGGGACCAATGGAAAGGTAAACCTTTCAAACAAAAAATTATTTTTCCAAATCGGTCCATCCGTCTAGGCGCTATATCGGGCACATACATAAAAAAAAAACATCCGGACGAATTGTAAACCTCCTCCTTTGGGAAGTCGGTTAATAAGGCGCATGATGAGAAATCGTGTTGCCCAGCTTTTTTCAAATGATTCAAAATACCTACTGCTAACTATAATGACATACCTGACACCAACGTTATTGCATCTCCGGACCATATTAGCGAACTGCAGTTCGTCTCCCGACCGCGTTATAAGTTTATAAGACATGGGCTGATAGCGCTCCCACCAAGTCCTGTTGTGTTCCCAGATAATTAGGTTCTCGTTGGGTGGGGAGATCTGTTGAAATAAGCATTGTCAATATTTTGCTTTCAGCTCTGTAAGATGTCTCAGCAATGATGGTTTCTCTTTTTTTGTAATTTCACCGCGCTAAAGAGGCCACACATACTTCCATACTAAAAGCGGTAACGTTTTCTATCCTTTAAGCCTTGTCCGATTTTCACAAGTTTTTTACATGTTTGAGATACATACCATGGAAAACTATGCTCGTACGTTTTGTTTTGTTTTTTTTTTTAATATGTATATTTTAGGATTAGTTATATAAGAACTAAACCTTGTACATATAAAAATAAAAGTTCCCATATTTCCTAAAATAGGTAGATATATAATATTTCAAAAAAATCAAATCGTCCGAGCATAGTTTTCTATAGCATCTCAAACATGTAAAAACATTGTGGAAATCGCACAAGGTTTAAGTGAGGAAGCCTTTCACAAAAGGTGTATCCTTGAATTCTGATGAGTAAGTAATAATAGCGAAACACTTACCTGAACACCACCATATCCTTTAGGGCCTAGAAACATCTCGCATTCATCAGCTATATCGTCCCATTTCCACTCGAACAGGTGGACCATAGTGGTCCTCTCGTCTGTGTATTGCGGTTGCGTGAAGTCCGCGGCGACGACCGGGACCAGAAATAGCAGCCAAATCATCGTGAGTTATTTATTGCTCCCGTGTCGAGACCGTGGGTCTTAAATAGAAGGATCTGGAAATATCTGCTCAAGATTTTATTGCTTATTATAAAAAAATAAAAAGGAATTACGGATCGGAAAAAACAGAAAAGAAATAACCTAAATAATACTTAAACGACTATGTCCTTAGTCCTTACCTGGCAACCCGTGACTAATTGGTAAGAGGATTGTTTAGTTTTTGTTTTAATGGGTCTTTATTTATGATAATGAAATGTAACTATTACAGTTCTAGTGTACATATATTCCTATTAGCATAATTGTAGGTGGGTACTTACTATTATACCAGCTACACTTCATTGGAGGTTTTCAGGGCTTCAAGTCAGACTGCAGAACATTCAATGCCCTAATCTAGTTCTATAGAGTACTAAGGTGGCTTAACATACAAAAAATACCTTTACTTTGGAATAACTACAGCAAACACATAAATTAGCTATAATAATAAGTTTTGTTTTTCCAATAATGATTAATTGATGCCTTTTATAATTTACTTATACGTATAAAATGTTAAATCCTGACTGACTGACTGATAAATCAAGGCACAGCCTAAAACGGTGGACCTAGAGTTTAAACAGAGGTTTTTTAAGCATAGGAAGGAAATAATCCTGACTGACTGACTGATAAATCAAGGCACAGCCTAAAACGGTGGACCTAGAGTTTAAACAGAGGTTTTTTAAGCATAGGAAGGAAATAATCCTGACTGACTGACTGATAAATCAAGGCACAGCCTAAAACGGTGGACCTAGAGTTTAAACAGAGGTTTTTTAAGCATAGGAAGGAAATTTGCGAAATTCATCTCCTAAGGGGGTGAAATGGGGGGTTATAGTTATGCTCCTCTTCTCCCACCGTCGCCCAACAACGAAGAAAAGAGACAAAAAACTACGTAATATTCGTATTCGTATATATATACGAATTATTTATGAGCCTGTAATATCCCACTGCTGGGCAAAGGCCTCTCGTATATATTTATTGCACATAAAAGACAAAACACAGACAATACAGAGAATTAATTTACAAAGGCAAGCTTATCTCTAAAAAGAGATCTCTTCCAGCAAACCCAGGATGGACAGAGAAAAATAAAATACAGAACAGGTAGGCCTATGCGCTCAAGTAAGTGAAAAATAAAACGTAAATAAATCTTAATATTACTAATCTACTGAATATACTACACAGAGAAGTACATGAATATTATATAAAATAAAACGTGTTCTAAGTATTTGTAAATATCTACAAAAAAAAGACATTTCATTGATTGATTTGACGCTGAAATTTTGCAGGGAGATAATTTGACGAGACTGACAAGAGTTTTTATTTTTTCAAATTTGCTTCCCACTAAAAGGAATGGATGGGTGTCTGAATTTTAACTTTGCATTAAAAATTAGAAGTCCAAACTCAAGGTTTGCCAGCGAGCAATGGAGCGCAGCATCCTACGTGTTCGTAGGACGGACCGCATAAGGAAAATTACTCATGACCACACTGCGCTCCATAACTGGCATCGCTGATGTGGGTGCACAGACCGCTAAGCTAAAGTGGAACTGGGCCGGCCACGTAAGTCGCATGCACCCAGACAGATGGGCGAAAATCGCCACTGACTGGGTGCCACAGGACGGATACCGGTGTAGGGGCAGGCCTAAACGGAGATGGCGGGACGAGCTCGACAAGTTTCTGCCGGGGTGGCTGGAGGTGGCACAGACCAGAGATGTGTGGACAAAAGAGGGGGAGGCCTTTGTCCTGCAGTGGGACACTTTAATGGCTAAATAAAATAAAAAATTAGATACCTGCCTATGAATCTGAAATTTAAAGGTTTTTGTAGACTTTCAATTTTACACAGGCAATTTGAGCCGTGTGCACCTGCTAGTAGTATGTAAGAATAAACAAATTATAATATAAACAAGAATATACCGCCTGTGTAAACATAATACATAACGTACATACTACATATCTGTTTATGTGAAAAACAAAACAATCATGCAACGATCTAGTACTGGTAAAACGAAAACACAAATTATCAATAATATTTACATTTAGGCAAAAATATTTTAGCAACAAATCTAGCCCACACTAGGATATAAAAATAAATCGGCATGAGCACTGAGTTGTGGATGGGCAGGATACTTGCCTAGGCAGGATGATGGACGGTGGACAAAAGCAGATAAAGCGTGGTGGGGTGGCCAAGAGGCCAGTATGCCACCACTGCTCGCCCGGGCCATTTTTTCAACTCCCCACAGTTGAGCGAGTAGAAAAAACCTACCTACTTACAATATTTTTACAATTTATTTATTTATTTTAGTTTATTGATAGTCCATGTATAATTTTACCTTAAACAGTCTTCTAAAAATAAGCTATTCGGTAAATATATAGCATCTAATAGTTAAAATCAATTTCTAAGTAACAAATTAGCCGCGGTTACCTTTTTAACCGACTTCACAAAAGGAGAAAGGTTTACAATTCGTCGGGATATTTTTTTTAGGGTTCCGTACCCGAAGGGTGCCAAACGGGACCCTATTACTGAGACTCCGCTGTCCGTCCGTCCGTCCGTCTGTCTGTCACCAGGCTGTATCTCATGAACCGTGGTAGCTAGACAGTTGAAATTTTCACAGATGATGTATTTCTGTTGCCGCTATAACAACAAATATTAAAAATCAAAAGAAATTTAATATTAAGGGGGGCTCCCATACAAAAAACGTGACTTTTTTGCTCATTTTTGCTCGATATTGATAATGGTAGCAGGTATACGCTTAAAATGTTCACAATATAATGAGTATATTATTTACTTAAAAAATAAATACCTAATTAAATTAAAATTAAATTAATATTTAAAAAAAGCATTTTGTATGGGAGCCATTTTTTTTTGCGGTTTTTTATAGATAATGGTACGGAACCCTTCGTGCGCGAGTCCAACTCGCACTTGGCCGGTTATTTATTTTATGTGCGAATTGCGCCTAGACGGACGGACCAATTTGTAAAATTATTTTTTTGTTTGAAAGGGTTTACCTTCAATTATGGACATGCAGCAAGAATGACAGATGGAAGATGGAGCGAAAAAATCTTACATTGGTACCCAAGAGAAGCAACGAGACCACAGGGCCGTCCGCGACGACGCTGGCGGGACGACATCGTAGAAGAGGCGGGAGCTACCTGGACCTGGAGCAGACTGGCCAAAGACAGGGATTTGTGGATGAAGTTGGAGGAGCCCTTTACCCTTAAATGGGTACCTACCTCATACTAGGACCGATTGAATGATAATAATATAAGTATTAGATAATTATTTATTTATTTCCAATTTCATTTCATTCATTTAATCCTATTACAAATTTATAATAAATAAATTAATGTTAATATTGATGTTATTGCATGGATTTTTAAAATCTGATTAATTAATTAAACGCCGAATATAATAAAAATCCATTTGTTAACTTATTAATTACTACACATATTTAATTATGAGAATAAAGAGGCTTTTAATCTTTTATCTTTATCCTTATGGGACCTTCCAAATGGTTAAATAGGGGGTTACAGTTTGTATTAAACTCAAAAAGCACTTGACATTGGTTTCTAATCAAGTAGGGTTTGTGGAAGTCGGTTTTGTTATGTTTAACTTTTTGTTTCAATTATTTTAATATAAATACCTAGTTTGTAAATTTTCATTTACACTTTCAATTTGAGTCGAGATAAATTTTAAATTTAACTGTTTCCCGACCCAACAATGTGGTCGATTATTCGCAGGTTTAAATATATTTACCCTCGTCTGTGACAGTGACCGCTATGGGCAAGTAACAATTAAATTGTAAATGTTATAAAATTACCCACTGACGAAGGGTTAATTAAGCTAAGTTGTAAGTGGTGGATGTCGCACACTCGCACACTTCCTAATTTTTTTTAACGTTTTTTTTAAATATTAATTCTTATGTAAGCAGTTTAAGATCGAAAATTGTTTGTTTATTGTGCTAGATGTTCAGATTATTACATAGAGTACCCACTATATAATATTTACCTACCGAAATAAGCATATCTCCAGTGCCTAGACAAACCGTCAATGGTCGATCGATTTAAATGTACCAGGTGGGCCCCTGGTATTCAGACTCATGGGAATTGAAAGCGAAAATGAGGAGCTCCGGAACAAAAGCCGATAATACAATATTACTTTATTTTTTTTTATTTTTTTTCTCTGTTTTTTATAGTAATCCTACACATAATTCATCATTCTGGTCACAGCAAATGTCGTTAAAAACGTATTAAAAAGGGCTCTTATAATGGCCAGCCGGAACTAAACCCGACAAATACATGTGTTAATTCTATTTTCGTGTCAAATACCGATAAATCACATACAAATAATTAAAGACTGTTTTCCATTCGGATCATTTACCGACAAATGTATCTAGGTTTCTGTTTTATTTATGGAAACACTTATTATATGGTAGCAAACCTTGATTTGAATGGGAATCACCTTGATTTGAAATAAAAATGAGTGTTTTGTAACCGGTCGACTTTTTGTAAGAAAAATAATATTTCAAATCTGTTCAAATCCCGATAATTACACTATGGTCGGATCAAATCCCGATTATTCCATATTTTAAAATAAAACTATGAGAAAACTATCAATATTTTTTTTGATCATGTACGTATTTGAAAGCCCTTGCAACATGCCAATTTCATCATATTTTAGTTTAACAAAAAACATAACTATTCATGTATTAATCATTATTTTGTGATTTCTGTAAAAATAAGAAAAGTGGATTTATCGGCTTTTGTTCCGGAGCTCCTCAAATATTGTCATTGATTTGTGTGACATGTCATAGACAATTTACGTCTGCGCTTTCGCATGGGCGAGATTTGGGCCCCGCCAGGTGAGAAAAGTATATGTACCGGAATACCTACTAAGTAGAATAAATAAAATATTAAGTTTTGAAGGTAAATATAAAATATTAACTTTTTAAACGCATTTTATTTATTACCAAGGGAGCTTCTGCCACCCCATTATTTTATAATTTTACTTTTTAGAACAAAACAAATACATGTACGTGCGGTCGCCTGCGTCTAAAAGTATACGGGCAGGTCATATTAACGAGTGAATCCCGCTTATACTGCTTGTATACTAGGCGAGCTTATCTCTAGATTACTAGATATATTAAGTTGTCATCATTTTGAGAGTGCGTTAAGTAATGGGCCAATAACTAAGGTCCATTTGCACCAACACACTAAATACTGCACCAAAAACACTAAATACTTAGGATTATCGTCTTAATTCTATTTAACAGCAATTTTTGAAATATAATTAAGTCAAACTAAAATGCGATAAGCTCGCTTATCACAATTAGTGTTTTTGATGCAAGGGCGTATCATAATATTTTGGTGCAAATGGACTTTAGACTTTGTTCATTACGATGATGTTTCAGTTGTGCTTTACGGCCAATCCCAATAACCTATCTTCAATCCATAATCTGCAGATTTGAGATTGCTAGTGTATTTTTTGACATAAATCCCATAGCGCAACTGTCAAATGTAACGCGTAATCTGCAGATCACGGATAGAGATAGGTTATTGGGATCGGCCGTTAGACAATATTTTAAAAATATTCTTATCATACGATTTATGAAAAAATGTCAAGTGCAGGTCGGAGTCGCACACGAAAGGACCATAGAAGGTCCATACCATCGTACAACAAAACTTAAGCACTCAAATCAATTAAAAAAGAAAAAGAAAAATGCCCTCACGAGGATTTGAAGTTTTGAACCAGGCCGGCGGCGGGCGGGACCTATGGATTTCGTAACCTTAAATACAAAAACTATCTTAAAAATACTTCATTTATTTATATAAAAGAGAGAAGTTACTGCTCGATACATGTCTTATGTTCTAAATTAGCTTATAATTTAATTTAAGTTACATTACTATTTATAGCGGCTCACATTCAGCAGATAAACCTGATTAGGTTTCCGCTGATGTTATCTTGAATTATCATGTATTTTTAAACTTTTTGAATAAACAAATTTAAAAAAATATATATAATAAAAGTATAATAATAATAACGGCTGCGTTTTGGGATTTCATGTAATCGCAATGGACTCAAAACAGGCTAGGGCACAAGGGTAAAAGATCTATAAACTGAAACGGTAAAGGGAAAAATAGGGTTAGGTAAACTAAATTGAAACCACTGACACGGTCCAACCAATACAGCTACATCTAATTGCCTGAATTGCCTCCGAATCAGTTGATAAGTATTAGTGATTATAATTTAACTGATTAGAATGTCACTTTTTAGGGTTCCGTACCCGAAGGGTGCCAAACGGGACCCTATTACTGAGACTTCGCTGTCCGTCTGTCCGTCCGTCCGTCCGTCCGTCCGTCCGTCCGTCCGTCCGTCCGTCCGTCCGTCCGTCTGTCACCAGGCTGTATCTCATGAACCGTGGTAGCTAGACAGTTGAAATTTTCACAGATGATGTATTTCTGTTGCCGCTATAACAACAAATACTAAAAATCAAAAGAAATTTAATATTAAGGGGGGCTCCCATACAACAAACGTGATTTTTTTGCTCATTTTTGCTCGATATTGATAATGGTAGCAGGTAGACGCTTAAAATGTTCACAATATATTGAGTAATATTATTTACTTAAAAAATAAATAATTAAATTAAAATTAAATTAATATTTAGGGGGGGCTCCCATACATTTTTTTTGCGGTTATTTATAGATAATGGCACGGAACCCTTCGTGCGCGAGTCCGACTCGCACTTGGCCGGTTATTGCTATCTGATTTCTGTGATGTGATTGCTTTATAAAAGTCTTGTTTTGATAAACGGATAGGTGTTATCGACTTGTGGACAGTCGAGCCGGCCGTATTGCAAAAGACACGAAGGTAAGATCCTCACCCGAAATAACTGATATGTACTTTTTAATAGGCTTTATATGTGGCCTGTCAAGTCAAAATAGATACTTTTTATGAACTGTCAAAACGAAACTTTTGTTCCCGAGTTCTATAAAATAACAACAGAATGACGTCATGTAAAAGTGCCATCAAATGCTGTCTTTTATTGCACAAAACTGACTTTATAAAATATATGTGCTGGAAATATAAAATTCTGAGAATGTTAAGCCATTATGTACATAGTGCTTCAACTTAAGACTTGTTCCTAGATTTATTGGATTACCTTGGCCACAAGCCTATTACTTATGGTATTAGACTGTCAAATGAAAGTATATATATATAATAGATATAATATATAAAAATATACTTTTTAGAAACTATAATAAGTAACCTGTTAACAATCTGTGGTAATAATTTTCGTAAGTTTTACGAAATATTAGGATGTCATAATTAAATGCTGTGTTTTTAACACAAAATTGATTTCCTGCGAGGGTTACCAACGAAGAGTAACTGTTTACTCGAGAGTATCTTCTACTTTTTCAAAAAATAACCTAATTTTGAACTGTCATTACAAATTATCTCCGGCTTAGTTATTCTCGCACACCTAACTTCTGGTACCGTCAAGCACTTTTGATTTTCTTAGATTGATTTAAAAACTGTATTTTTTACTCATTTGCTTTCTTGTACTTTTGGAATACTTACCTACATTCAATGAATCCCAGAGAGCAACACCGGCCTCCAATATTTCATAATAGTCCGCCATTGTTTCACTGCTAATCTTTTTTTAATTCGATCGATATTATTTTCCGATCAGCCAGCATCCGAGTATGTTTCGCCTCATCCTCCTTTTGTCGACCTTGGCACTGGCCGCTGCGTACAAAAACCCACACTATGCCGCCGGAAGAAGCACTATGGTCCACCTGTTCGAGTGGAAGTGGGATGACATAGCGGCTGAATGCGAGAGGTTCCTTGGCCCTAGGGGATTTGGTGGTGTTCAGGTGACTTTAAATTCGGAAGGGATAAATTGTTAGAATTAAGGTGACCTAGAGTGCAGAATTATTAGACATTAATTCTACATTCGTCCAGATCTCACCGCCCAACGAGAACCTAGTTCTCTGGGCGTACAACCGGCCGTGGTGGGAACGCTACCAGCCCATGTCCTACCGCCTGATCACTCGATCTGGAAATGAGCAACAGTTCGCTGACATGGTGCGACGCTGCAACGATGTTGGAGTCAGGTAAGAGTAACCATCGCAATGTAAGCATAGCAGCTGGTAGCGTTTGCATCCAGGCCCCCAATTCTACAAACAGATGGCATGACGGTTGCCATAGCAAGGGCGCGGAAACCCGTTTTGGGCTCGGCGACGGCTCGGCTCGGCAACTGGTATGCCATCCGTTTGTAGAATTGGGGGCCTGGTGTTTTGCACCTACTACGGTTGAATTGGTTTAGGTGGATAATTTAATGTGTAAAATAGTACACCTACCATTATTTAGTTGAGATAATTCAATATCTTTTGAGGTGAAGACAAACTAAGGTCTAGGTAAGTAGGTAGGTAACTAAATTTAATTCTCAATCGCATCCAAAGAAAAATAAAAATGATAACATTTAATGATTATTTAGACCACAGCATGTTATTGTTTAACACCGATGCTATTTCTTTATCTGATTTATTGCACCACACGAACTAATTACTCTAATCAATCTACATGTTACAATCCTATGTTAAAAATGCATATTGATAAGCTCTCTCTTTAATGATGATATTCCTAAATAAGTATACTAAAACATTTATACACAGGCACATTACTTCTGGCCCCATAAGATACCCATAAGATACGATACGATAGAGTCTGTGGATAGAGATAAGCTCGCCTTTGTACATTACTATTTTTTCATGTATTTTCTGTTTATCTGTTTTGAGGAGTACAATAAAGAAATTACAATTACAAAACCAAATGGGAACCAGATAAAGCGACGTAAACCACTTGAAGTGACTGAAAAGAGTTGAAGCAAAGATTAATTTTCTCAGAATCTACGTGGATGCCATAATCAACCACATGACAGGCCACGCCAGTGAGAATGTTGGCACCGGCGGCAGTAATGCCAACTTCGGAGACTGGTATTACCCCTCCGTGCCGTACGGAGCTTACGACTTCAACTGGCCTCACTGTGTCATCTCGGGCAATGACTACGGCTGCTGTGCTGAGCGAGTGAGTTTGTTTATTTGGGAACTGAGTCCACAGCATTATTATATAACTTAAAAATATGATTGAACATAGGCCAATTAAGGACTCTTATTTTGTGACCTTATCATGAAAATGGGTAAAAATAATTATTAATAATTGAAACAAAAAGAACCCTATTTGACTAGATTGAGTTTATTACAAACTGTAAACCCTTATCCCCCCCCCCCCTGGGGGACTTAATTTTGTCAAATCCCAAATGGTTCGACTCTTACCTGAGAGATCGGCAGAAGCGCATTAGGTCCGAGGAGACTTTAACCGAGTGGTGCGATCTTACTGCGGGCGTTCCTCAGGGTGGCATTCTTTCCCCTCTTTTGTTCTCCGTATTCATAAATTCCATCTCTGATATTATCTCTTCTTCATATCATCTATATGCTGATGATCTTCAGATTTATCGTCATTTTCTCTTCAGTGATATGACTTTGGCTATAGACTCGCTTAACGCTGACCTCGAGAACATCAGGAACTGGGCATTATCATTTGGACTGCTGGTTAACCCCAATAAGTCCCAAGCCATGATTCTGGGCACTAGGTACTCGCTAAATCAAATACTACATCTGCCCATATGTCCTGTGGTTTACAACGGTACTGTTATCGCCTACAGTGACAAGGCCAAAAACCTGGGGGTCATGTTCGATAATCAGCTTTCCTGGACAAAGCATGTCAATGAGGTCAGCAAGCGTGTCTTCGCCAGTTTTCACTCGCTAAGAAGACTCCAGTTCTTCTTACCACGTCAAACGAAAATTACCCTGGCTCAATCCCTTCTCCTTCCACTGATCGACTATGCAGATGTCTGCTGGGTCAGCGCAAACGAAGAACAACTGAACAAACTCGAGCGACTTCAAAATCTCGGGATTCGGTTCATCTTCGGTTTGCGAAAGTTTGACCATGTCTCGCAGTATCGTAGGGAGTTAAAATGGCTGCCTATTCGTCTTCGTCGGGATATTCCACCCAACAATCTTATTTTTTCTAAATTCAGATAAACGATGACACTCAACAGCTGATCCTTGCAAAATGTTGATTATGTCAGCGTACATTTTGTCAAGTAGTTTTTTATGCATATCCTCACTACCCTCTACAGCATTTTAACTAACCCTCGATATCCTAGCTTCTTACGTGAAAAATTTACCTTTCTCCAGTCGACTCGACCGTGTAGAACCGACACGGCCTCCATTCTTTCCACTCCACAACACATGGGTTCCGTATGAGGGCAATAAGTCTTTGGAACGCGCTTCCCTGCGCCATCAGGGACAGTCCATCTCTCTTCATTTTCAGAAATCGTGTAAAGGAGCATTATCTTTCTCTTTCATAAAGTTAGTAGGTATTAAATATGTATTAGGGTTTATTTATGTTAAGATATATATGATTAATATGTATTCATGTAGGTACTTAGGTATTTATTATATTCAGTAGTTTAGTAATATAATTTATTTATATTTTATTTTTTACTTTAGCACATAGGCCTACCCGTTTTGAGTTTTAAAATGTATCCTGTCCATCCTGGGTTTGCTGGAAGAAATCTCTTTTTAGAGATAAGCTTGCCTTTGTTCATGCCTTTTCTGTATTGTTTGTGTTTTTCTGATATGTGCAATAAATATATACGAAATATATACGAAATACTAAAAATAAAGAAATTTAATATAAAAAATGAAAAGAAATTTATAATTATCCCATACAACAAACGTGATTTTTTTTGCTCATTTTTGCTCGATATTGATAATGGTAGCAGGTAGACGCTTAAAATGTTCACAATATATTGAGTATATTTACTTAAAAAATAAATAATTAAATTCAAATTAAATTAGTATTTAGGGGGGGCTCCCATAAATTATATTTTTTGCGGTTTTTAATAGATAATGGTACGGAACCCTTCGTGCACGATTCCGACTCGCACTTGGCCAGTTAATTTTTATTTCCGTATTCTCAAATAAATGGACGAGTTTTGGCTATATCTTTAGAGCTAGGGCCTGTAATACAGAGCACGGGCAAAGCGCAAACTACTGACGCCACTTAAGAAAGTCCTTGCGTCTTATCATTCCTTTCAAATTCTTGGTTTTTTTATTTTATTTGTAATTTAATTTCACAACACAGGTACGCAACTGCGAGCTGGTAGGTCTTAAAGACTTAAACCAAGGTTCGGAGTACGTCCGGCAACAAATTGTGGGTTTCATGAACGGACTCATCGACATGGGCGTTGCTGGATTCAGGTATTTGCAAAATCCTTTATTTACACGTTTGATTTTACCCAAGAACAAGGATGATGCCGTCTATTGGACGCTAAAATCATGTGATGCCGAATACTATGGGCATTATGATCATGAGACGATGATTTATGATACATGGACATTTATCCCATTTTACAGAATCGACGCCGCAAAGCACATGTGGCCCGGTGACCTAAGCATCATCTACAGTCGCCTCCACAACCTGAACACAAACCACGGCTTCCCCAGCGGCGCTCGTCCCTACATCTACCAAGAGGTCATCGACTTGGGTGGCGAAGCGATCAGCAGGGATGAATACACCAGCTTGGCTGCCGTTACAGAATTCAGATTCGGTCTAGAATTAAGTGGAGCATTCTCGGGCGGCAACCAACTAAGATGGCTAGTCAACTGGGGAACTCAATGGGGACTTTTAGCTTCTGAGGACGCGTTGACTTTCATTGATAACCACGATAACCAGAGAGGTCACGGTGGAGGTGGAAACATCCTGACCTATAAAACTGCTCGTCAGTATAAGGCTGCGATTGCTTTTATGCTGGCTCATCCGTATGGAGAGCCACAACTGATGAGCAGCTTTGATTTCACTGATACGGAAGCTGGACCACCGATGGATCACAGTGGGAACATCATCTCACCTACTATCAACTCGGTAACTACCACCAAACTTAGCTACTTGTGCCAATTTACCATTTGGATCGGACACACTGTGATGCTCAATTCGCCCCCTAGTAATTAGTCAGGTCTCGCCAGGTTTCTTAGCACTTGAGCGAGCTCTCACCTCTCTCTCTCGCCCATGTATGCGTCTCTTTTGCAACCATACGCCGCTAACACCTACACGTAGCACTCAAGTGCCAAGAATCTTTGCACAATTTGTACCAGTCACCATAACTATGTTTGTATCTCTCCGAAAAAGTTTGCTTACTATTTACTCTGCTAACCAGCTAATTGCTAATGAAATTAAGTCACTTTTCGTCAGGTTCCTTAAAGAGTTGAATTGTTTTAAAACCTATATCATTACCGTGGCATGATGCTATAAATATCCCCCAGGACAATACATGCGGAAACGGCTGGGTGTGCGAGCATCGATGGTCGCAGATCTACGCCATGGTCGCATTCAGGAACGTAGCTGGCAACACCGGGGTCAATGACTGGTGGGACAACAGCAGCAACCAGATTGCCTTCTGCCGCGGTGGACAGGGCTTCGTCGCGTTTAATAATGATAACTGGGCCCTCAGCCAGACCTTACAGGTAAACCATTAGACCCTATGAGGTATACTCTACCTTACCATCCCAAACCTATACCTTACAGGTATACTCTTTAGAACCTTTCAAATGAAATGTTAACGAAACCCAACTTGGTGCCCTTCAGTAGGGTAGATACGTAATGCGCAGAATTTTTAATGTCAGCCAGCGCTAGTTGACAGAACACTATCTGACTGAAAGACAACGTGTAGCGTGAAATAGGGGTTTCATAGATATATGTCGTCTTTGTTGTCGACTCCGCTATGATTATTTTACGATTAGTAGTTTCACAAAACCGAATTGGTTGCTTTGGGTCTCTTTCTGTGCCAATACTAAAGATAGGTTGTGTTAGGTCACAATTTTATGAACCACCCGGAGCCGAGCGAAGCTAGTTCTACAAAACCGAATTTGTTGCTTATTACCCTACCAAAGTTGAAATGCGTCTTGTTGCCTAGGAACGTTTAGACAACGCGATAAACGTTACGTTCACTCACTTATCTGACGGAACTTTTGCGACTTGGTTAAATGTCGATCTTTAATTAACGGTCTAGGGTGTTGGTTAAGTGTCTGATTTAACCAACTCACTGCGACAGATAGATGAAGGAGAGCACGAAGAAAGTTTACCAGGCCTGTTCAGCCTTAACGAACCGTAGGCTCAATAGAAAGACGAAAGACCTGGCGAAAGACCGAGTGTAGTGAAGTGTCCCTACAAAAAGAAGAAGGGAGGGTTTACAGCAGCAGAAATGGAATTTTATTTACAGACCTGCCTGCCAGCTGGTACGTACTGTGACGTCATCTCCGGACAGAAGAACGGCAACTCGTGTACCGGCAAGTCGGTGACGGTGGCCAACGACGGCCGCGCGCAAATCTACGTGGGCAACTACGAGTTTGACATGATGCTGGCCATCCACGTCGGGAGTGAGGTTAGTGGGTTTAGAGCTTAAGGACTTCAACTTGTGCTGGAGTTGGGATGGCTGAATTAGAGTGCAGGCGCAGGGGACATGCACAAAGGCCCCGCTCTCGTGGGCCAGGTGCAGGCACATCATCCCCCTGAGCGAAGAAGAAGAGCTTAAGGATGTCTCAAGCAGTCACGATAAGATCTATGTGAATGATTAATCTGTTTACACACGGTCTTCCAGCGATCTTTTGACTGATGATCACGGTTGAAAGCACTCACACTAACGCCTTTCCGTATGTTTCTAACTAAGTGTATTCCCGCTGAGAGGTAAAATTTTGGAGTAATCATCTTCACTAAAGTAACTGAGTGCTTTCATTGTTTCAGTCGAGGCTCTAAGGATCAAGCGACCCCGATGCAACAATAGGTCTGAGATTAAAACACTATTTATTTGTAAATAAACATCCGTTTCACTTACTCACACAAATCTGCTAGCGTTCGATTTCCTTTGAAGTTTCAGCACAGAAGAGATAATAGTACTACGTACAGAACGGCCACTCCCTTCCCCGCGCGGATTCAGATACCGCACCTCACCCCGGAATCGGGGAGCCTCTTCGGGAGACACTTTGTATAGAAGCTGATCGCACACATTCACAAACGAACGAGTTTACGCACACATTTGCACGTGTACAAATGTCATTAGGCTATGTAGTAGTAATAGGTGATTTACGAGCGTTCTATGGAGTGTCCGAGGTGTGGTTTCAGTCTCGATTTTTTTATAAATAGTTACGAACCTCCTGGAGGGACACTAATTATAGTAGTTTAAAATCTAAAACCACCCTTTTGAACTACTTATGAGTTGAGTCGATAGATTTACAAGTAAGAATCCCAGGGTTCATTCATCAGATGATGATGGCGATGAAAGGAGCATTACTATTAGATCAAGGTCCCAGAGCTCCCAGATGTACTTTAACAACATCATAGCGTCACGCCTTTTCCCATACGGGGTGGTAGAGGCACCACTGTGAATGATAAAATGTGGTGCTTTGAGTAGTGTAACACCTGCAATGTTAGATAAACAGCAGATTTACAGGTAGTAAGTAAGTGCAGGTGAGAAAGGAAATTCGAGCAATGAATTTGTCACTCACTCTGTTTATTTTGATCTAGAATTCAAATCTATCGCCAATAACTATGGACGATTCTAAATAACTTACATCACGACGCCAGATTGATATGAAAGTGCAGTGTGGAATCCAGGGCACTGTATACTGGTTATACCAGAGCACGTAATGACGACTGGAAAATAAAAAACTGATTTAAGTGATGTTTGCAATGTAGAAATAATAGGTCAAGTGCGAGTCGGACTCTCACACGAAGGGTTCCGCACCATCGTACAAAAAACACGTTTCTTGTATGGGGACACCCTAAAAATATTATTTCGATGTGTGTTTCTGTTCATTATTTGTTGCTGTTGCGGCAACAGATATACACGTTCTGTGAAGATTTCACTCTCTAGCTATTACGGTTCATGAGTTAGAGCCCGCTGACGGATAGACAGACAGACAGACAGACAGACAGACAGACAGACATACAGACAGACAGACAGACAGACAGACAGACAGACAGACAGACAGACAGACAGACATACAGACGGACGGACGGACGGACGGACGGACGGACGGACTGACGGACGGACGGACGGACGGACGGACGGACGGACGGACGGACGGACGGACGGACGGACGGACGGACAGACGGACAGACAGACAGACAGACAGACAGACAGACAGACAGACAGACAGACAGACAGACAGACAGACAGACAGACAGACAGACAGACGGACAGACAGCGTAGGCTTAGTAATAGGATCCTGTTTGGCATATGCGATAGTGATCCAATATAAGTGCGTTTCTCAGAGCAGCATCAGGCCCCTGTATTGAACCCTGGAAATGGCTACGTTAGTTACTGCGCGTTTTCGTTGTTATCTATTAAACATGCAGTAGTCTCCTAAAATGTCAGCGTGCGGCAGCAGTTCCATAGCATGCCCGCTCCGTGGTAGTAGCGGCATTTGATCATACATTTGACAAAATTGACAGCCGCCCCGCTCCCCCCCCCCCTATACATTTTAACCCACCTCTCTTCCAACATGTATAGCCAAGTGCATGTCCTCTGCGTTGCTAGGCAGACGTATTCTGGCCTTGCCATCCGCGCGCACATTGACCGTAGTCCCCGTGCATTTTTCACCACTGCGCTTGCCTGTTATGACGTCACAGTAGCGGCCTAGTGGTAGCCCAGTCTGCAAAACGATAAAACTCGGTCAGAAAATATTTCTTATTTTCTGACAAGTCTTATTTTTAGGGTTCGATCCTTACGGACGGACAGATGGACAAAGAAGTGATCCTACTTCGTCATCTGTTTAAATTTCAACTTGATACCTTTACGCGTTCCTGACAAAATAGGACGGAAGGACGACGAGTGATCTTATAAGGATTCCTCTGTTTCCTTAGATTCCTATATGAAATTAAATAGCTGTTTAAGGTGTTTTACCTGTAATAACTCATCCAGATCCTTGCCCTCTAAATTGAACACAATAAACGTTCTTTTGCCGCGGCTAAACGCAATCTGGTTGTTTCCATTGTCCCACCAATTCTCCACCGTTGCGTTGCCAGCTGCGTTTCTAAATCCAACCATTTGGTAGATTTGCCGCCACCGGTGCTCGCAGACCCAGCCGTTGCCACAGGTGTCATCCTGAAAAATATAATATCGGGCATTTAAAAGTAAATAGGTACCCATTTATATCCCCACCGAGGGGCACAGGCGTTTGCCCGGATACCGGAACCCGACTGTCAGAAGTTGCTGCCCTATTAGAGTTAAAGCCTCTGACTCAGCTTTACGACATAAGGCATTAATAAACACATTTAATTAACGTCACAGCTTATCTCATACAACTGCAACCCTGTATGTTCCCTGAGTATGTACAGTTTTATTCGCTTGCGCGATGCAGCACGTGAAGTGATTCGGGAATACCACATCAGCGACATCTGTTGGCACAGTTGGAACTTTAGACTATTCGTGATAAGAATGCAGTCAAGTCATCACTGTCCGGCGGCCTAGCCACGCCCCGTAACTAATCAAATCGTTTCCAAATATCAAGCCAAGTTCACAGTGACCAGTTGAAGGCAAACTTTCGAACGCGAAAGTTGTGTCCTGTTCTGTGAGTGTGTGTTAACAGATTTAAATTTAAATTTCACTGCATTCTTATCACGAATAGACTGTAGTACCTACAGTAGAGATGTTCAGTAGGTACCAAAAATCTTATCGTAAGGGATGATTTATATCACAACGGGGGCGTGCCCGGTGCGTACTGGGTTTTGGACAAAATGTATGCAACTTCTTAACCTCCGTGCCCGTAAATAAATAAATCATCTCTTATGCTATTAATTTTCAATACAATTATGCGTGTGGTTGTGTGGTCGACCCTAAACATACCGCATTGATGCTGGGCGACAGTATATTCCCGTGGCGGTCGCTTGGCGGACCCTGTTCGCTGTTGCTGAAGTGGTAGCTGCTCATGACACGCGGCTCGCCGTACGGGTGTGCGAGCATGAACGCTATGGCGCCCTGGAAATATAAATTATCGGTTCAGGTGGTAAACTATCATATATTTTTTCAACCGACTTCAAAAAAAGGAGGAGGTTCTCAATTCGACCCGTATGTTTTTTTTTTTTTTTTTTCTATGTTTGTTACGCGATTGCTCCGCCAATTATGAACCGATTTGAACAAATCTTTTTTCGGCGTATAGGTAATACCTCAAGGGTGGTCCCATTGACACCAGGTCAGGATCTGATGATGGGATCCTGGAGAAATCGAGAGAACTCTTCAAATATTATAGGCAGACCTATAGTGATTTTTGTGTTTTTCATAATAACTCGTGCAAATGCACATGGTAAGCATAATATTGTGATGCGGAACTGCTGATGAAGACCACATATGGCCACCAGATCTGCTCAATCCTAGGTACAAATACAATGCGTGGCTGACGGGCAGGCAACGCATAGCCTAAACCGGTGGACCTAGAGCCATGAAACTTTGTACAGAGGTTCCTTAGTCGCGTGGGGTAGCACTGATATAGCATTTGACAAAATTAATTCCCCAAGGGAGGGAGGATAAGGGGTTACAGTTAGTATTAAACTCAATCTAATCAAATAGGGTTTGTGGAAGTCGGTTTTTTCTAAAGTTTACTTTTTGTTTCAATTATTTACGTAGCCTATAATGTGTCCCACTGCTGGGCAAAGGCCTCCCCATTTCATAATTTTTTATAATTTCTTTTTTGCACACAATTAATTGCAATGACAAAAAGTGAATAAAAACAGTGTACAAAGGCGAGCTTATCGCTAAAAAGAGATCTCTTCCAGCAAACCAAGTTCACTATCTTTCTCTACCTTTATGTACTTAAGAATGTACTCAGGTAAGTATATATTTATTTGCAAATTGCTTGGTTCTGGTTCTTAGACAGCACCTTGATTAGAACCTGCATATAGCTCTGCACACGAGCATTTTACTATTTACTGGACCACCAACGATATTAGTTAGCTAGACCAGTAAAAACGGTCAAGTACAAAAACAAGTGTTTGACGACACCTCAATATCTTCAATCTTCATCTAGTCATTGTGCCATAAAAAAAAATCAGGCAGACTATTTAATTCTAAACCCCCATCCCTTTTCGTGTATTTGTTGCTGCAGCGGCAACAGGTATACACTCTGTGACGCCAGCTGACGGACGACAGACAGACGTACCAAACGTACAAACGGACAGCGGAGGCTTCCCTTTAGTCCAAGCTACCTTCAAAAACTACAACATTTCACCTTATACGCCCTCGATTCCTTGTAAGTAAGCACTTCATTACTCCTCTGAGTGTCATGATTGTCAATAAACACTAGGGCCGTTTCGCTAGGTGACAGGCCCCACTGTGGGCCCCAGTTGACCAGCCATTTGAGTGCGTTGTTGCCCCGAAACACGTTCTTTAGCTCCGATCCCACCTAGGAATGAATGAAACTTTATATCAGGCAAGTTACCGCGTTTGCAAAACCTTGTCTGCGTCGAGTAGGCAGTTGCTCACGTCCGAAGGAAATACTGCCAGTGCTAACGAGTAACAAGTAAATGTAGCCCATTAATGTCCCCGCCGAGGAGCACGGGCCTTTGCCTGGACACTAGTCAGATTGAGCCGTGCTCCACCACGCTGGCTCAGTGAGGGTTGGTGGAGGGGTGTCGTTCTAGTGGCCAATCCGATTGTCAGAATTTATCAATTGGCCCTACTATTAAGGCCTCTGAAACAACTTTACGACTGCTACCACCGAGTAGCAGTAGTAGCCGGGACCTACAGCTTAACGTGTATACAAAACACGGCTGCGACCGAAACAAATGCCACAACGAGTAACAAATAAACACTGAAATCTCTCGAAAGAGAATCTGTTAAAATAGAGCGGATATCGAGACCTATATTGACAGATTCCCATACAAAATCACTTGATATAGTTGTAGATATCGTATATCGCAGGTATCTACAAAACAGTGACGCTGGCGTTGTTAAACCGTTATGAAGAAATTGAATCCTCTGCATCGCATGTATCTTAGCATACGCCAAGAAGAATCCCACAGAAAACTACTCAGGAATGCGCTAAGACTATTATTAGTCCCTGTCCCTACTCCTTAGCTCCTTACCTTAAACTCAGTGACGTCACCCAAAGAGGTGTACTCCTTAGGCTGGATAGCCTCATTCCCGTAGAATATTACCTCCTGGTAGATATATGGCCTTGTGCCAGGAGGTAGACCTAGCATGTCACTGACAGGAGTCAGATTGTTGTAGATGGTTTTTAGGTCTTCAGGCCACATGTGCTTTGCTGCGTCCACTCTGAAAGTTATAGAAGCGATGAGCGACCGAAATTAACGATCAGAAACCCGGAGATCACTTTTGCTTCCATTGATTTCAGCAAACGATTGAAATATTCTATTCAAGATTAACACATACATTTTTAAGTATGACTTGATCATTACAAAAGCCATAATGATGACATAACCGACCTCCGATATGAGATGGTACTTGAAGAAGAAAAATTAATTTAGACATAGACATAGGTTTATTCACTGAACAAAACATAATACATCAACAAGATAATTTAGAGGAAGGAAATAGACATTAAATTATAAAAGAAAACACATATTTTCTAAACAAAAGAGAAAGATCATGTCCGCATGCCTCGCCAGTGAAATGGCTCCAACTCAGCATAAGGCTACAACAGGGTAGCAGCGCTGATTTTCAGTCTAAACCATTTGATATCCGCGCAGGCACCTCTCAACGATGTGATGTATAGATAGATATATAAATATGCAATAGAAATACGTAATAATAATAATTAAGTGAGTACAGTAAGTGACATATTAGCTTGTACATATGTTCGTGCGCGGCAGAGGGTTTAGATAAAACAATCCTGGTCAAAATTTGGGTAATTCACAGTCAGAGATTTACCTGAATCCTGCCACGCCAACCGAAATGAGATGATTCAAGAATTCGGCCACCTTTTGAGTCACGTAAGAATTGTGGTGGTCCAAATCTTTCAGACCAACCAAGTTACATGCTCTCACCTACATAGTAAGGAAAGAGAAGTGTTTTAGGCACAGAAGTTGCATTCGGATGTCTGCGGTCGTAGTTCATTGAACCGATTCGCCAGTTACAGAGCTACCAACTTAGCTGTTCAGGTGGGAAAATTGGTACTATGGACTTGTCATCCGCCATAAAAGAGAATACATGTCCGCCGTTATTATCAGAGACTATAATTATCCAATGGACTGCGCCTGCGGCGGGGGAATGCGGCTCGCCAAACGTTTGTTGTATTCAACAAACGTTCGCATACGCAACCTATGTACGATGACGGGCCGCCAGACAGTTTCGCAGCGGCTGACCAATCACAGCTCACTTACCTCGTCCCCCGCCGCCCGTAAATTGGTGAGTTGTATTTCAAAGGAAAATGTATATGCGCTCTCCACTGGATAAGTGTTCCCTGGCTATTATGAAGACCTATGACACTAGCGACCGCTATCAACTGAACAGCTAAATTGGTGGCACATTACTTATCTCCTATTCATACAGTCATCAAACGATTTTTTGGCGCGTAAGTGACGTTTAGTGGGGCGCCACTATAACGCAACTGGAATGAACCTGTCATCAACACAGACCTTTCATTTCTCATTGGTTATCATCAAGCGTCAGTGCCACCTGTCAGCGCAAGCCAAAAGGTCGATAAAGCTGTACAGTGCTACATGGATGTTCTGGCACGTGGCCAAGGGTCGGAACTAACGCAATCAATCCAATCATTCAATCGATCAATGATGCAGTGGCGCCCCCTGTCCTTTCAGTGTTATTTAAGTGCCAAAACATCCATGTAGTAACTGTAGCAACGTAGTTTGCTTCAAGCAATGTTCAGGCGTACTCGCAGACCACAGACATTCTATCAGCCGATAGTTTAGTGGGCTCATAAGCAGTAGGTATGAATGAAGATGTGTGAAAGTGCAATTGCTCTTATATTGACTCAGTTAGTATCAGCACAGATACTATAATATTATACTAATACAGATAGACTACCTAGAGCAAAATATAACACCGGCGTACACTGAGATGCTACGGAAGCTTCTTCAGTTCGAGGCCATTATCGCTTGGTGCAGCACCACCGAAAAATTTGCTAATACCATGAGATGGCGCTAAGATATATAGGATTTATTCTAATATTAGCGCCACCTAGAAGTATGTTTACTGAAACCATGGCGTTTAAAGTACAAATCTTACTCCTCACGCCATCTCTTTTTACGAAGGGTTAGTAATTCTAATTTTTACGGGATGAGCACCCTGTGGTATTAGCCAAATAACTACGGCAGCCCATCCAGGCCAAATTATTGGCCGATCGAAAGGTGTGTAGTGTAGACTCAGAGTGACTCTCCTCTTTTTCGGTCGATTTGAGTTAGGAAGTCTTTGAGGTCGCTAATATACGAAGTACAAGATTGACAGGTGCTATGTACTTAAAAATTTACGGAGCCCAGGAAGACGATGAAGAATTACGTAGGTGCAATAATTATAAGAGATGATTTATATTACAACGGGGCGTGTCCGGCGCGGCGTCCGGGGTTTTGCACAAAATGTATGCAACTTCTCAAACTCCGTGCCCCGTCCGGACGCCCCCGGACCCGCAAAATAAATCATTTCTAACACAAGTTGCAGTTTTCGAAATCACAGAAATTACCTTTAACAGTTAGTTAGTTACATTACAGTTTTGTATTTGGAGATAAAGAAATCAGATAAAGGCCAAAACAAAAACCGAAAGATGTTAAACACAAGAAAAAAATCCAACGACAGTGTTTACCTGAAGCCTGCTATACCTAGCTTCAGGAGGTTGTTCAAGAAAGTTTCAATTTTATCCTGAACATATTTCTCGGTCTGATTTAGATCCTTTAGCCCGACTAGTTCGCAGTTGCGGACCTGGATAAAGATTTAATAACAGTTGTCATAATATTACGTTATGTTTGGTAGACCCGGCCACGTAGCGCTTAAAGCCGCTACTCACATGCCTGCTCCTGCGTCGATCTAGGAAGGGCGGCGGTCGGAGCAATGTCGGAATCAAAATTTCCGCCACTCAAAATCCAACTCAAAGTCTAAAACGCTAAATGTCATTTTCGCTTGATCGTCTCTCGAGATTATCGCTGCTCCTGCCGCAGGGCGAGCCATAAAAATTGCCCCTGCTTGCCTACACTACACACTCCACAACCAAGGAAGCAATTTAAGGTCATCGCCACTATTTGACCGCCCCCCTTCCTAGAATCCGAAAGGTCGATTAACACATATCAGTGATCCCACCGATCCGGTACAGGTCCGTATCAGTGAAAAATATTCTTTCATACATTCTCTGAGAGTATATTTTTCACTGACACGGACCTATGCCGTCACGGACACTGACAAGTGTGACTACTCTCATGTATGAAAGAATATTTTTCACTAATACGGACCTGTGCCGGACCGGTGCCGGATCGGTGGGATCACTGATATGTGTGAATCGACCTTAAATCGCCGCATGAGTAGGCATGTGAGTAGCCGCTTATAACCTACAAGCGAAGCCTACAAGACCGAATTGGTGAATGTAATGTTTTAAATACAATTTCCTTTATTCAACCGAAATTACCGACATTATAAATGGACAATGATTTGTCTTCCGGGATATTTTCACGGTACCTAAGTGTGTTTCAAAATCATCATCAGAATTTCAGAGCGGAGAGGCGTCCATTAATTACGTCAAGTTTTCGCAGGAATAAATAAATAATAAGAATCTCGTCGTCTCAAACTCCTCACATAATTAACGGGAGCCTCCCCCGACCTACTAACCTGCGAAGCATTATTATAATCCTCCACCGAGCAGTGCGGGTGATGGAAGTGCTCCTGCGTGTACGGAACCGCTGGATACTTGTAGCTCTGGAAGTCAGCCGTGCTCCCGGCAGTGCCAACGTTCTCCGGGTTATCGCCCGTCATGTGGTTTACAACGACGTCGGCGTAGATCCTGGGAGGAAGGTAGCAGCCAGGATTTATCTCGTGACAATGTCTATAAACACTACAGAGTCATGGAAAGGCAAAATGTATAATGTCAAATGTCATCCAGGTAGAAATAAACTAAGTTTCACTAAGTATTTTTCATGTAGTAACCTAACTACTGGACCAATTACTGATTTTCAAAAATTGAGGACGAACTACTGTGGGTCGCCATTGCAAACAAAAATAATAATTTTAAAATCGGTTCATAAATGTTAGTGATGATAGGATGATAGTTAAAACAGGATCAACTAGGTATCTAATTTTTACAATTTTTAGGGTTCCGTACCCGAAGGGTGCCAAACGGGACCCTATTACTGAGACTTCGCTGTCCGTCCGTCCGTCCGTCCGTCCGTCCGTCTGTCACCGGGTCCGCCTGCACGAACCGTAATAGCTAGAAAGCTGAAATTTTCACAGAATGTGTATATCTGTTGCCGCACCAACCACAAATACTGAAATACGAGAGATATTACAAATTGAAAGTGGTCTCGGTACAAGATACGTCTTCACAACACGCTTGAAAAGTTTATACCAAGGCCATTTTGTTTTGGTAGGTAAGCCTTCTTTTAATAAAACTAAATTTAAATGATATGGCAATGTCGTCCCCGGACTTCTACAAAGACTTTAAATATTAATTGAGGAATTACCACGTCTCTATTTATTATGTAGAACTTTTAGAAAATAATTATAAAATTAATAGTTTTTAATTACTTTTGTTTTCATACAAATCTCAGAGCTCAGAAATTATTTTTTTCCTTTTGGCCACTTCAAGTTTGGCTGCCAGTGATGTTTTAATTAAATACTCTTTGGTGCGTTGAAATGATGTTTTGCAGTCTGCATGACATTGACATAATGAGTGAGTGAACCTCATTTTACGGAAATTGTAGATGGGTGTCTCACGTTTTCCAGTAGGAGTAGGTTGTAGACAGTGCTGCTTACGGCGGCGTTTAGTAGGTACTAAAGGCCCTAAAAGCGCGGCAAGCTTTGAATCAATTCAAATGTTATTTTTCAACTAGCTACAAAGTTATTCTGACATAAGATAATAATTTGAACAAAACTTTTTGGATATTTCATGAAAAATACAGTTACAGATCACACATATACAGGGTGGAACAAACGAATGGGCCCTGGAGGGAAAGTACCTTGAAATCTCAAGATATCCGTCCGTCCGTCCGTCTGTCTGTCACCAGGCCGTATCTCATGAACCGTGGTAGCTAGACAGTTGATATTTTCACAGATGACGTATTTCTGTTCCCGCTATAACAACAAATACTAAAAACAAAATAAATTTAATATAAAGGGGGCTCCCATACAATTAACGTGTTTTATTTGCGGTTTTTTTAACCGACTTCCCAAAGGAGGAGGTTTACAATTCGTCCGGATGTTTGTTTTTTTTTATTTATTTTTATGTATGTGCCTCGATAGCGCCTAAACGGATGGACTGATTTGGAAAATTAGACCGATTAGACCTATAGTGATTTTTGTGTTTTTCATAATAACTCGTGCAAATGCACATGGTAAGCATAATATTGTGATGCGGAACTGCTGATGAAGACCACATATGGCCACCAGATGCTCAATACTAGGTACAAATACAATGCGTGGCTGACGGGCAGGCAACGCATAGCCTAAACCGGTGGACCTAGAGCCATGAAACTTTGTACAGGGGTTCCTTAGTAGCGTGGGGTAGCACTGATATGGGATTTGACAAAATTAATTCCCCTGGGGGGGGGGGGATAAGGGGTTACAGTTTGTATTAAACTCAATCTAATCAAAAAGGGTTTGTGGAAGTCGGTTTTTTCTAAAGTTTACTTTTTGTTCCAATTATATAGATAATGGTACGGAACCCTTCGTGCGCGAGTCTGACTCGCACTTGGCCGGTTTTATTATTTTGTATCTACCCATTTCTGCAAACAAGTATATTTTTGTAAATAATACTGTTTTTAGACTGTAATAAGTTCGCAGATTATTCCCTTGATCTTAACTTACTGCTGACCAGAGTGCAGAAGTTAATGTCATATTTTGAATAACATGACCTACGTTTAAGATTAAGCAAACCTGTAATTACTATTCTTGACTAATAAAACCTTTGAACTTTGAACATAAACGTTTCGTGGTAAAACCATGAAAATCAAATTCAACCGAATTGATAACCCCTTCCTTCTTAAGGTGCCTGATGTTACCTAACCCCCTCCTTTAGCCTTCCCCACAGAATAACTAATAGCTACGTGCAGAAAGTTCACTCCCGAAAAAAAGTCAAGTTTAGATGCAAACAATATTTGTCTATGCTACTGCATATGCTCGCATGCGAAATTGAAACTTATGGTATGACACGAGCGTTCATATTCCATTAGACACCGCTGACAAGATGCCGATCACGCAAGGTTGCGAATCGCACTCAGTTGTTTTCGGCGTTATTGTTTTGCACCGAGAGCCGAGCGACAACCATGTGACAAAGACCGACTGGCGCGTACAGCCGGCCGTAGATACCTACTCAGCGAAGTGAAACCCCCCCTGCCTTCACTCACCTGACCCCAACATCGTTGCACCGTCTCGTCATCTCCAACAACTCGGCCTCACTCCCCGACCGCGTCTGCAGTTTGTACGACATCACCTGATAGCGCTCATACCAGGGCCGGCCGCCATCTTTGTGGATAATCAGGTTCTCTGACGGTGGTGATATCTGCGGGAGTGGTTATAGGTCTGAACAGAGGTAAAGCAGGTTTGTTACGCAGGAGATGCTGATGTTTGATCTCTTATTAGAGATAAGCTCGCCTTTGTACACGTTTTCTATGTTTTTTATTGTCCTATGTAACTGTTTCAGACTGCTCCTTGCTTCTCACGCAGGAGATGCAGGTTTGAATCCCGGTGCTGACCATTGTACCAATTTGTCTTAAGTACATTATGGGACACTCCGTGTTTCGGATGGCACGTCCCGGCTACTATCACTACTTCGTAGTAGGTATCGTAAAAACCCCTCCACTAACCCGCACTTAGCCAGCGTGGTGGAGTATGGCTTAATCTTACTCGGATCCGAGTAAAGGCCTGTGCCCCTCGATGGGGACATTAATGGGCTACATTTAAATGTAACTGTCTGTGTGCAATAAAAAAAATATGAATTATGAGATGCAGATTCGAATGCGATGCGCTTTCGATCACCTGCCATGAATACATTTTTAACCGACTTCCCAAAGGAGGAGGTTTACAATTCGTCCGGATGTTTTTTTTTTATGTATGTGCCCCGATTGCGCCTAGACGGATGACCGATTTGGAAAATTATTTTTTTGTTTGAAAGGGTTTACCTTCCCATTGGTCAGGATCTGATGATGGAATCCTGGAGAAATCGAGGGAACTCATTATTTATTTATTTATTTATTTGACACACCAACGACGCAGTAGACGATACAATACAGTATAAATGACTTACAGCTAGGTCTCGCCTACGCGTTAATAACAGGTGTGCGACAGCATTCACAAAAAATATATTATGAGAAGACATGCAAATATATGCAAATTAACAAAATAAAACACATGCAGGTTTACGCTACTTACATGAAGTCAGGTACAACACAATGTACCTTATTATGTAATTAAATTGTTTTAAATATTATGAATTTATATTTTAAATATTGAATAGTTTAAAATATTTTGATATGAATTTATGTTAAGTATTATATATTATTGATTATTTAGTTGTTTATTCGTTGGATCCAGGATGCAGCATTTTACGTTTTAGGTTAGCGGGAGTATCATTAAAAATATCGATGTCCAGGGAACTATTTAACATATTACAACTTTTTTGTAGTCGGTGTAATGGAGCGGTCTCACCCAGGTTGGTACGGACATACGGTAGTCGAAAAATCGGTACGTTTCGAGATGGTCTGATGTTGGGTTTGGGGAATGAAAAATTTAGTCCTTCCAAAAGTATTGGTTCCGAAACAGAACTGTTTACCAGTTTGTGCAGGAATGCTACGTCTAGGTAGTTTCTCCTTAGGCTCAAGCTGTTCATCTTGAAGTGAGTTAGTCTGCCCTCGTAGTCAGTGCGTGTGTTAATGCCACCTTTGTAAGCTAGAAACCTAGTAAAGGAGTGTTGCACTCTTTCGAGGCGGTCTGAGTGTACCTGATAGTACGGGTTCCAAATTTGGCTTGCATATTCGAGCCGAGAACGCACCAGGGCAGTATATAGGGTCATTAGGCTCTCGGTTCTCTTGAGCTTGTTTCCTACTCTCTTCACAAATCCCAACATTTTATTGCTCTCCCTACAAACATGATCTATGTGATTAATAAAGTTCAGTTTTGAGTCAAGTATCACACCAAGATCTCGGATTGTGTCAACTTCTTTAACCGATGCTCCTCCAATACTATAGCTACTTGAATTTTTTATCAATTTCCTAGTGAATTTAATATGGAAACATTTGCCAACGTTCAGACACATCTTATTACAAAGACACCATTCATTGATCCTAGTCAAGTCATCCTGGAGTAAACGTGAGTCATTCGTTGATTCGATAACTTTGTATAATTTCAAGTCGTCAGCAAACAGAAGGCATTTACTATGTCGGACCACGTTCACAATATCGTTTATAAATATGTTAAATAGGATAGGACCCAGATGGGATCCCTGCGGGACGCCAGAGGAGGCCCTGTACTCATACGACGAGAAACCGTCCTTAACCACCTTAAGGCATCTGTCATCCAGATATGATTGGAACCAACCCAAAACAGCTCCAGTAACGCCGAAACTATGATTTAGCTTAGAGAGAAGAATTCTGTGGTCCACTTTGTCGAAAGCGCTACTGAAATCGGTATAAATCGCATCGGTTTGCTGGCCATTGTCCACGGTAGTTGATACATCATTGACAAAACACATAAGGTTACTTGTGGTAGATTTCCGTGACACAAACCCGTGCTGAAATGGCGTTAGCAATTCTTTAACGTGCCAAACCAAGCTATTATGTACTAGGCGTTCAAATACCTTTGAAAATATCGACAGTATCGATATCGGTCTATAGTTGGAGATCAAATTCTTCTCTCCTTTTTTATAGATAGGAATGACATTGGCTTCTTTCCATTTCGAGGGGAAGATCGATGATTTTATGGACTCGTTGTATATCAATAAAAGGGGGTAAGCTAGGCTTTTCGCACATCTTTTTATGAATAACGATGGTATTCCGTCAGGGCCAGCGCCTTTACTTGCATCAAGAGACTTAAGCACTCGGACGATAGAGAGTTCATGAATTTGCATCGTGGAAAATGTAGGGCTGGAAGATTCTCTCACTTGTTCATTATATGTGGATGGGGTTACACAGGGAGTATTATTCAAGAATGTTGAGGAGAAGTGTGAGGCAAAGAGATTGCAGATGTCTGAGTTGTTTTCGGCTGAAACACCGTTTAACGTCATTTTGGAGGGATAGTCAGACTTTCCCTTGCGAGAGTCTTTGACGAAGGACCAAAATTTCTTTGGGGTGAGCTTTAGGCTATCCTCAACAGACGACAAGTATGTTCTATAGTCTTCGTTAACTTTGACCTGTACACGAGATCGAACCAATGCAAACTCCAAGTGGTCGCGAGGATTATGCGTTTTTTTAAATATGTTTCGCTTTTTTTCTTTTTCGCGTATCATTCTGATTAAGGCAGGACTAAACCATGTAGGAAAAGTATGACGACGTTTCCTGGTCACTGGTACAGTGTTGTTTATTATAGAGTTAAGAGTTTTGTAAAATGCTGCAACCATAGAGTTCACATCATTACATTCATCCAGAATCTGCCTCCAGTCCACAGCACATAGCCTATTATTTACGAGCCCATAGTCAGCCTTAACAAAGCTGTGAGTTGCAAATTGCTTAGGTTTAAGTGTGCCCTGGGATATTGATTGTAATATTTCTAATTCAAATGTAGGGTGAAATCTATCTAATTTACTCAAGTTATCTACAGATTCAGAGAGGGCCGAACTTAAAAAGTTACACAATACTAAGTCAAGTGTGTTGCCAGCTATATTAACAAAGGAGTTTAATTGGTACAGGCTGTTGTGGGACATAAAATCAAAAAGTGAGATAGCCGGTCCCTCGTTTGATTTTGATGGGTTTGCCCATAATGATGATGCATCCAATGTCCATTTAACCGAATCAATATTAAAATCCCCAAATAACAGTAATTTACTATTACTCTTAAAAAAAGACAGCTTATCACTAAGATTATCAAAGAATGATTCATACACTGGTTTTTTGCTCTGAGGTGGGATATATGCAACACCAATGACGTATTTATCACCAGGACTTGATGGATGGTGAACCGATACCCAAACGTCGTCTGCACCACTAACAAGATGTTGGAGCCTTGTGGAAGCTAGATTGTTGGAGACAGCAATAAAACAACCGCCGCCCTTTACTTTCTTTGTCCGTGTCAAATCTCTATCTTGACGAAAAATTGTGTATCTAGGAGCCAATATTTCAGCATCGGCTATTCCATCCTTGAGCCATGTTTCGGTTACAATTATCACGTCGTACTGGCAAGTATGTGATGCCATTTTCAGGTCATGAAGCTTAGTGCAGATACCGCCCATATTCTGATAGTATATGTTGAAGATAAGCTCGTACTTAGGGTCCATTTTCCATGTTTAAGCTTGTTTACATTTTGGAGATGTCGCTAAGAACTCTAATTTGCAGCGCTTGAGCATCTTTGTCTTTACGTACAAGTACTCGACCATTTCGTACCCACACGAATTGGTAACCCTTGTCCTTAGATGCCTTTCTAGCGGCCGCATGGAGGTTTTTAGCCGTAGGTGACAGATGCTCCGATACGAATATAGCTGTTTTTACTCCTGATATGCCCAGATGAGAGGAGTTCAACTTGTCTTTGCTGTTGTCCTTGTTGAACTTAGCAACAGCAGCGAGCATTCCGTCTCGGAGGGCGGTTGTGCTGAGTTTGGCAATAATTGATCTCGGTCTAGTTGTAGTTGGGTCAATTTTTGCCACTCTTTTGCCCATAAGAATATCCTTCTCTTCAAGCTGAAAAGACACCGAGTTACCCAGCTGTAACAGCGTTGTGGTGATATTTTCATTTTTGAATTCAGGTACACACGAAACTTCTATATTACATTCACGTGAATGCTGCTCAAGCAAGGAAACTCTTGATGTAAACTCTTGATGTAACTCTTCAAATATTATAGGCAGACCTATAGTGATTTTTGTGTTTTTCATAATACTTAACTCGTGCAAATGCACATGGTAAGCCTAATATTGTGATGCGGAACTGCGGAACTGATGATGAAGACCACACATGGCCACCAGAACTGCTCAATACTAGGTACAAATACAATGCGTGGCTGACGGGCAGGCAACGCATAGCCTAAACCGGTGGACCTAGAGCCATGAAACTTTGTACAGGGGTTCCTTAGTAGCGTGGGGTAGCACTGAGATGGGATTTGTAAGTCCCAAGGGGGGGGGGGGGGGATAAGGGTTAACAGTTTGTATTAAACTCAATCTAATCAAATAGGGTTTGTGGAAGTCGGTTTTTTCTAAAGTTTACTTTTTGTTTCAATTATACTACACACTTTACGAGATAGACGCCTCAAAAACTTGTCTATGCTATGCCTATTCAGGAGTACAACACTTTCATGTACTTCATTGCACAAAATAATACATTTTACAATGGAAAATGGACAACACATCACAAAGGCGAGCTTATCTCTATTAAGAGATTTCTTCCAGCAAACCTAGGATGGACAGGAAATAATTGAACAACAGGTAGACCCATGTGCACAACATTAAATAAGTTAAAACAATAAACTACTTAACAATACGTACATGAATACCAGACGACACTTGTATCATGAAAGAGGAAATAATGGCGATGTATGTAAATGTTTCATTTATTCTATTCTATGTAATTTCCTGACACCTGCGATGAATATTAGAGCTCGTGTAAGCTGAAATGACGCGCCCCACTCCTTGGTTTCTTATTTACTTGTCATACAAAACCAAGGAGTGGGGCGCGTCATTTCAGCTTACACGAGCTATACCTGTACTCCACCAAATCCTTTGGGCCCCAGGAACCGTTCGCACTCGGCAGCGATGTCCAGCCACTTCCATTCGAAGAGGTGGACGATCGTGGACCTGCCTGGCGCCATGTTGGTAGAACGGTGATGATCTGCTGACACCGCAGTCAGAACCATTAGAAGGATGCTTAGGTTCTGAAACAGAATTTAGTACTTATTTCAAAACATAACATAATGTCACGCGTTTTCCCATAGGGGGTGGCAGAGGCACAACTGTGCCTAATTTTAGTCAGTTATTCAATACTCTGTTTTGCGTGACAAGGAGCTAGCCCATCGCCGCAGCTATAGAGTAATGAAGGTTTCCTTACGATGTTTCCCGTCACCGTTAGAACGTCGGTATGACGTGCTTATGGTAAATTATTTAACTGGCATGTAAAAATGATCATTTCATAATCTGGCTAACAGTCTTGGAGGAACGCTTTCCAAGTCAACAGTGGAGTAAGTATCATTGAACGGAGAATAATTTTGGGGCTTATCACTGCAGTAGATTCATTCATACCACACATGTTTTCATAAAAACAAACGATCTTAATGGTACCTTTAACTAGGTACATTTTTTTGCACGGCAGTGGGTAAACAAACGTAGGAACAACAGTGCTATTTCCAAAACTTTAACTATTATTATGAGCCTGTAATATCCCACTGCTGGGCAAAGGCCTCTCTCCCCCTCTTCCACTCCATTCGATCCTGAGCGGTCTCCTTCCACTCTTTATCCCATAGACCCAACTCATCACTCCATCTCTTCCTGGGTCGGTCACACTTTCTCTTTGCACTGCACTTTTACTGGGTGCCAGTCTGTGGTTCTCTTAGCCCAACGATTTGGCAGCATTCGAGCAACGTGACCGGCCCAGTCCCACTTTAAAACTTTAACTAAAGTACTTAAAATATAAATAAATACACAAACCTTATTCATAGTCCCAGAGCGATTCCTCAACAGTACGATAGCCGGTCGCTGTCCGGTGTCGACTGGTTCTTATGACGACTTATGGTCACTACATTAACGATCGACATTAAATCCAGTTTAAAGGCCTAAATTACACTTGCAATTGAAAATCTGACCATTAAAATAATGACGACTCTTGGTGACATACGTATCAACACTAGGACTTCAAGGCTATTTGTTCTAATTTATAATGCACCGATAGGTACCATTTTTGCATTCTGCATTCTACGTTTTCCTTATCATTCTACTGACATGTGAAAACTACAGACACAGAGGGGGTATAACGAATAATTACCTATCGAAAACGTTACAGTCTATTCGTGATAGGAATGCAGTGAAATTTAAATTAGTTAACACACACTCACAGGACAGGACACAACCTTCGCGTTTGAAAGTTTGCCTTCAACTTGACACTGTGAACTTGGCTTGATAATTGGAAACGATTTGATTGGTTACGGGGCGTGGCTAGGCCGACGGACAGTGATCTTTACTGCATTCTTATTACGAATAGACTATAAGACTCCGCTGTCCGTCTGTCCGTCCGTCCGTCCGTCCGTATGTCTGTCTGTCTTATAACGAATAGACTATAGTGAGTTGAATGTCGCCGCTGTAGACGAAAACGGTGCACAGATATTGTGGTCGAGTTCTACTTGCATCATAATATAAATCATACATGGCAAGATAACGTGACACATTCATGCAGCGTAAACACTACATTGCTCTACAAGGTGTAAATGAATTGACGCAAAATGAGAAACTACTTTGTTAGGGACATCATTCTGAGCAACTTTCATTATGACACCGATTTCACAATTTCATTCTTTATTGCACACAATTAATTGCAAGGACAAAAAGTACAGAAAACCAGTGTACAAAGGCGGGCTTATCTTTAAAAAGAGATCTCTTCCAGCAAACCAAGTTCCGATGAGAGAGTTTGATATATCAGCAAGGGTAGACCTTTGTGTACAACAGAGCAACTTTATTTTTCACTTCCCAGTACATTTAGTGGATCAGCTGATTTGTATGGAGAAGTGAAAAATAAAGTTGCCCTGATCAAATCGGTTTCATAATGAAAGTTGCTCAGAATGATGTCCCTAACAAAGTAGTTTCTCATTTTGCGTTAATTCAATTACACCTTGTATATTATGAGTTTGTAATACAATGAACTTGAAATGTCAATAAAATAATGACTTAACAATAAAATAATGATATAACAAATAACTTACCGACATGATCAGTAAATGGCCGTGTACTTCCTTCAAGTACACCACAATAACGTAAACACACTTTCATAAGCAAATCTTAAGAAATAATCTGTCGTTCTATTTCACACCTTCTGCGGTTTACACGAAGTCGATAATCATTATGCAGTTTTATTGTGTGTTTGTCTGTTATCTTGGTTCGGCATCAATGGGTCACGAGCACTAGTGGTCAAGTGTGAACCACAGGATGGTATCAAATACTTTACGACGAATTATAATATTCTTCATTTGAGCGATTCTTAACTAGAAAAGTCCTTTAAGGCGCCGCATGAATAAATTAGGGGTGCTTTTTTCATGTGTATTTCAGGAAATACTAGGCAAATCGTAATCAATTTCTGGTTTATGTAATTTGACTGTATAATCTAGGGTTTTCATGAAGGAAAACGTGTTTGGATAAAATTTTCTCGATAGAAAATAAATCCAAAGTCAACCCTTTTTTCCAATATTTTTTCCTTTTTTACCGCAGTAGTAGTAAATATGATCTTTCTATTAATTGTAATATGCGGGGAATTGTTGTTATTAGCGATTTGAAATGTAATTAATTCCCTGGAATAGCTTATTTTTTATGATTTTTTTTCAGTTTTGGCGCTTACGTTGATTCAGATTAGGCGCGAGCGCACAATTGCCATCCCACTTATTCCTGTTCCCGAGTTATATTTGCTTCTCACTTCCGCAATCTTCGTTGACCTTGGTTTGTAATTATTAGTACCTCGCCTTAAGTTTAAGTTGAGGGATTAAAGTAGGCTTGGGCTTTAAATAAGAAAATACATTTATTTCTAGTTCTAGTTATATCTAAACTGTGTACTATAAAAATATAACAAATAGTTTAACCTTAAAACAAATATTAACACCCAGTTTCCTGGGCGCCGATTAAAGTTAACAGGTTGGTTAAATCAGTTTCGGCCAATCAAGTTCCGTCATTTTGAATAATAGCGGTTCGTGATTGGCTGAAGCTGATTTAATCAACCTGTTAACTTTAATCAGCGCCCAGGAAACCGGGCATCAGTTCCATATATTGTTGTCTACAAGTGTTGGACGGGAGTAGTTTTAAAATTATTCGTGTTTCAAAATAATGGATCCTGAATACATAAATTTGCAACTTGGTTTTCCAGCGACCTTTTGGCGAGTGAGTGAATTTCACAGGGAGGCGCCAGTTCTACGCAACTTACCTGTCAAAAAGCGTTAGTTCCACCTGTCACCGCAAACTAAAAGACGTAAAGGGAGTATAGTATAGAGATGGCACATCGTCAGAAAAAAAAGAAAAGAAAGAGATGACATAATACGAATCATTTTTGTGTAAGCGAGAAACAATAACGATCACCTGTCCCTTACCCGCGTATGCGTTTTTGTTGTTGGCCACAGAATTGTCAAATGCTTGTTTGCTCTTGTTTTGACAGATGAGTGGCAGAAAATCTCTGATTTTGAACCTTATGCTTATTGAGAACCAACTCTATCTCCATCTCAAAGGTGTACGCATGCACTCCGTCTATTCCTTTCTCTGTCTACGCTAAAAGATCGCTGGGAAGCTGTAAACAGTATCGGATCGGTTTATTCCAAGCTGGGTGCCAGGAACAGCTGGTTGGGCGACGCGCTGAGGTAAGAGGTGGACTGGTACGAGCGCTTTATGCTGACCTGCGGATATTTCGCACGCCATTCATTCACCTATTGACAACAAACTTAATATTAAACCCCTTCACTCGCAGAAGCACACCGCTCGCACGACCGAACAATGGCGAATGTTAGATAAGATGTGTCGGCGAACCAGTTACACCATATCAAACAAATCAAAATGTATTTATTTTCTGTAGATATTTACAAATACAGTAACTTTTCGTTTACTCGAGAGTATCTTCTACTTTTTCATAGACACCAGTGACACCCAGATCAGATAACCTCATTTTGAACTGTCATTGTCATACAAATGATCCCCGGGATAGTTATTCTCGTGTAACTTTATATTGGTGAAATCCACCCTAAGGCTGGAAAGTAGAAGATACTCTCGAGTAAAAGTTACTTTTTCGTTGGTAAAATTCGCTCTTAGAAGACACCATTTTTTTGCATCTTTACTATGATCTTTATTCAGTTCAGTTCAGTTCAAATTTTTTATTGACCATAAAATCATACATATTACTTAGTCAACGTCAATATAATATTAATATTTTTGTATACTACCGCCCGTTCGGAAGTTGTATTTATTATTGGTCTCCTAGTGTGAGGCTTGAAGGTATACGTGTGTGCCTGTACTCGTATACAGGGTGTAACAGAAAGGTCTAGTCATATTTTAGGGGGTTGTTAGGGACATAATTCTGAGCAACTTTCACTATGAAACCGATTTGATCAGAGCAACTTTAATTTTCGCTTCTCAATACAAATCAGCTGACCGCCCCGGCCAAAACGTATGGAGCAATGAAAAATAAAGTTGCTCTGATCTGGCTAATGAAAAATAAATCGGTTTTGTAATAAAAGTTGCTAAGAATGGTCTTCTTAACAACCCCCTAAAAACGACTACACCCTTCTGTTACATCCTGTATAAATGTTCATTAAATGTTCTACTAAGGGCCGGACTTTCAAGAAACGAATAAACAGTCAGATAACTTTATTTGTCACTTCATGTACGTGTGAAATGTCAAATGCGTCAGATAGACAGATAAACGCTATCTGGGGATAGAAAGATCGGCACTTAGTAGCTTTTGTTATATTTCTTACCCGCGACTCGTGTATCTGATCGCAGAAGCTGACGTCCAGAAGTCTGAGATGGTTGCATTCTGCCAGGATGCTGTAATAATGCAGAAGAACACGAGATTAAGCTCTGTTGAATCAGTTACCTACGGTTTTCAACCGACTTCAAAAAAAGGAGGAGGTTCTCAATTCGACCCGTATGTTTTTTTTTGTTACGCGATAACTCCGCCAATTATGAACCGATTTGAACAAATCTTTTTTCGGCGTATAGGTAATACCTCAAGGGTGGTCCCATTGACACCAGGTCAGGATCTGATGATGGGATCCTGGAGAAATCGAGAGAACTCTTCAAATATTATAGGCAGACCTATAGTGATTTTTGTGTTTTTCATAATAACTCGTGCAAATGCACATAGCATAATATTGTGATGCGGAACTGCTGACGAAGACCACATATGGCCACCAGATCTGCTCAATACTAGGTACAAATACAATGCGTGGCTGACAGGCAGGCAACGCATAGCCTAAACCGGTGGACCTAGAGCCATGAAACTTTGTACAGGGGTTCCTTAGTCGCGTGGGGTACAGTTAGTTAGTTACAGTTAGTATTAAACTCAATCAAATCAAATAGGGTTTGTGGAAGTCGGTTTTTTCTAAAGTTTACTTTTTGTTTCAATTATGAATCAATCATAACTTTTGAACAGCGCCTACGAAACCAGCCGTGGTGGGCAAGGCTGATAAGGTCGGAACTGTAATGTTATAGTCATCAAAGTAATACCTAATAGAAGTGAGCGTTTCGAAGACGTTTAAAAATACCGTTTACGTTCCAGGAACGACAAACTCGTTTTTCGTTCTCGGGAAAAGCAGTACTTCTAAACCAGTCGGCGGCACCAACCTTTGAGCTCATTTGTCTCGTCCGCGCACCGACTATTTTCGCGCCGACCTGTTTGGAACCGACCGGTTTAGCGCCGACCGCTTTCATTCCGTCCGCGCACCGACTGTTTTCGCTCCGACCGGTTTAGGCCGACCGCTCCGAGTTCGTTCTTCTAATCAAAACCAGTCGCCAACGAAACAGTTTTGAATACCCGTTTTCTAATAGGGAAAACCAGTTTCGTTTCGTCTTTGAAAAAATCGAAACTCCTAATACCGAACATGTCATGCAACACTCACGCCTCGCATATATCCGGCGTGATCGTCCGCACTCCCAGGAAGTCGAGCTGCTCGAGCCTCGTGAGTCGCGGCAGCACGACTCGCAAGTCGCGGTCGGAGACCCCGCGCAGGGCTCCGAGGAACAGCTTGCGCAGCTGCCGCGACTGCAGCCACGCTAGCCACTCGCCCGAGCTGCCGGCTTGGAGGCTGCAATTACACATTACATAGTAGTGATAGTAGCAGAGTCAGCTAACGGAAGCGCACTAACAAATACCACATAGAAACGGGACACTCATCCAGTACCCGTCTAAGCCACATGTTGCTTAACCCGAACGATCGTTTCCGACAAGCGGATACCGCTCGGCCACGGACACTTCATACATACTAGTAAGTAGGTCCTAAAAAGTAAATAATCGGTTAAGTGCGGGTCGGTATCGCACACGAAGGGTACCGTACCATCGTACAACAAATCAAAAGCACTCAAAACAATAAAAAAATAAACAAAAAGAAAATTTAAAAAGTTTATGCCTTCACGAGATTTGAACCGACGACCTCCGGGTTGAGAGTCTACATCATACCGGCTGAGCTACCACAACCATGTGGGTTGACGCGAAATATGCTATCATATTTAAATGTGTAGTATATGTGTCTATGACATGGTTGCTATGACAATAAATAAACAGTTTCAGTCAAGATCTCCATTTTGAAATGCGTACCTAAGTGTATCTAAACACGTCTCTTGTATCGGGGCCCCCTTTAATTTGCAATATCTCTCGTATTTCAGTATTTGTGGTTGGTGCGGCAACAGATATACACATTCTGTGAAAATTTCAGCTTTCTAGCTATTACGGTTCGTGCAGACGGACCCGGTGACAGACAGGACGGACGGACGGACGGACGGACGGACGGACGGACGGACGGACGGACGGACGGACGGACAGACGGACAGCGAAGTCTCAGTAATAGGGTCCCGTTTGGCAGCCTTCGGGTACGGTACCCTAAAAAGGTCCTAAAAATAACCGGCCGATTGCGAGTCGGACTCACGCACGAAGGGTTCCGTACCATTATCTATAAAAAAACTTTTAAATATGAATTAAATTTTTCATTCATTTTTAAGTATAATATACTTAATATATTGTGAACATTTTAAGCGTCTATCTGCTACCATTATCAATATCGAGCAAAAATTAGCTAAAAAATCACGTTTGTTGTATGCGAGCCCCCCTTAATATTAAATTTCTTTTGTTTTTTAGTATTTGTTGTTATAGCGGCAACAGAAATACATCATTTGTGAAAATTTCAACTGTCTAGCTACCACGGTTCATGAAATAACGCCTGGTGGCAGACGGACAGACGGACGGACGGACACCCAAGTCTCAGTAATACGGCGCCGTTTGGCACTCTTCAGGTACAGAAACCTAACAAGTGGACCCCGAACTGTTCAAATGTTACGAATAGCTAAGCGATGAGTTGTTCAAAATAGCGGCACGTGATAGTCTAGTAGCGGCACGTGATTAGCTGAAATTAGTTAATTACTTTAATAGCCAATCGTAACATTTCAACAGCGTTCCGGAAACCGGCCGTAAAGAGTTGAACAAGTAAAAGAAATCGAGGCTATTATCGCTTGGTGCAGCACCATCGAGGCTATTATCGCTTGGTGCAGCACCATCGAGGCTATTATCGCTTGGTGCAGCACCATCGAGGCTATTATCGCTTGGTGCAGCACCATCGAGGCTATTATCGCTTGGTGCAGCACCATCGAGGCTATTATCGCTTGGTGCAGCACCATCGAGGCTATTATCGCTTGGTGCAGCACCATCGAGGCTATTATCGCTTGGTGCAGCACCATCGAGGCTATTATCGCTTGGTGCAGCACCATCGAGGCTATTATCGCTTGGTGCAGCACCATCGAGGCTATTATCGCTTGGTGCAGCACCATCGAGGCTATTATCGCTTGGTGCAGCACCATCGAGGCTATTATCGCTTGGTGCAGCACCATCGAGGCTATTATCGCTTGGTGCAGCACCATCGAGGCTATTATCGCTTGGTGCAGCACCATCGAGGCTATTATCGCTTGGTGCAGCACCATCGAGGCTATTATCGCTTGGTGCAGCACCATCGAGGCTATTATCGCTTGGTGCAGCACCATCGAGGCTATTATCGCTTGGTGCAGCACCATCGAAAAATGGTAAATACCACGAGATAGCGCTAAGACGCCTTTGCGCACTATTTGTTAATTAAGTTTTATTATTAAATTACTGTTCAATAAAGAATATGAATAAGATATATATATAATTTATTCTAAGATTAGCGCCACCTAGAAGTATGTCAACTGAAACCATGGCGTTTAAAGTACAAATCTTACTCTTCACGCCATCTCTTTTTTACGAAGGGTTACTAATTCTAACTTGTATGGGATGAGCACCCTGTGGTGAAAGTAAATCTCACCACCAGCCGACATCGAGCTCCTGCAGCTGCGCGCACGCCTGCAGCGCCCTGAGCCCCAGCGCCGACAGCGAGTAGGACTTCCAGAAGTCGACGGAGCGCAGGCCGGGGCAGCACGCGCCCAGCGCCACGGCCACTTCGTCCATGCTGCAGATCTGTTTACACGAACCTGTGGGATTGCCTGTATTCTGATTTGGGTAAGCTTTGAGGAGATGGCGAGACGACCTGTGCAAAAAGTAAGTCAAAAACGGCTCATTGAAGAAGTCTTATTACAGTGTAAAAGAATATTTAGATGACAAAACTGCATACCATCTCAGCGCACAGAAATCCAAAGAGGGTCGATGGACTGATTCAGTACTCCAGTATGAAATACATAAAATTGTATTTTTAAGGCTCCGACATTTTAAAAGAGGTACGGGGGAGTTTCTTGCCCTTCTTTGCTCCATCCCTAAGCCCACAACTTCCGAACGGGCGGTAGTATACAAACATATTAATATTATATTGACGTTGACAAAGTAATCTGTATGATATTATGGTCAATAAAAAAAAATAACTTGAACTTGCTATTACCATCAGAATCGCGGCACTGTAATGCTTACCAAAGTTAACATGCCTCAGGCTTGGGTTCACCCGCACTACCGCCACAGCCGCCGCAGTGGTGATATCCGCTCTGTATAGATCCAGTCGCTCGAGTTTGTTCAAACCGGCCAGGCACGACCACTCTAAAGTGCCGCTTATTGACCGGAGACAGAGTTCTGTAATGGATTAATATATTTTTTATTTTATTTTATTTTTATTTGGGACATCAACAGCACATTACAGTATAAATACATATAACATACGAAACAGTACCACACCTCGGACACTCCATAGAACGCTCGTAAAATAATCACCTATTACTACTACATAACCAAATGATGTTTGTATACGTGCAAATGTGTGCGTAAACTTTGCTAGGGCTGGTGGCGCGGCAAATGCGGCGATATTAAAGTATACGCGTCGTCACTCGTCCGGCGTTCAGCTCTGTCTATTGATCTTTTAACCAATCCTTTGATACCAGGGGTGGGGTGCGGTATCTGAATCAGCGCGGGGAAGGGAGTGGCCGTTCTGTACGGAGTACTATTATCTCTTCTGTGACAGTACAGTAAAGCAGGCCAATAACAGATGTCCACCGACATACAAATATAAGTTTAGGAACTAAGACGTTTGCTTATTAGGTTAAAAAGTTAGAAAATATATGTTGAAAAAATAAGCACAAACAATTAAAACACATTGTTCACGCAAAGTAGTCCGTGACGTCAGACATCAGGGAGCGCGCTCGTCAGCATCGAGCGATGCTACGCCGCCATCTTTGACCCACAACAACACAGGGCCACCCATACAACATATCAGCTTCGGAAGCTGGTTCCGTAATTTCTTTATTTTCAACCGACTTCAAAAAAAGGAGGAGGTTCTCAATTCGACCCGTATGTTTTTTTTTTCTATGTTTGTTACGCGATAACTCCGCCAATTATGAACCGATTTGAACAAATCTTTTTTCGGCGTATAGGTAATACCTCAAGGGTGGTCCCATTGACACCAGGTCAGGATCTGATGATGGGATCCTGGAGAAATCGAGAGAACTCTTCAAATATTATAGGCAGACCTATAGTGATTTTTGTGTTTTTCATAATAACTCGTGCAAATGCACATAGCATAATATTGTGATGCGGGACTGCTGATGAAGACCACATATGGCCACCAGATCTGCTCAATACTAGGTACAAATACAATGCGTGGCTGACGGGCAGGCAACGCATAGCCTAAACCGGTGGACCTAGAGCCATGAAACTTTGTACAGGGGTTCCTTAGTCGCGTGGGGTAGCACTGATATAGGATTTGACAAAATTAATTCCCCAGGGGGGGGGGGATAAGGGGTTACAGTTAGTATCAAACTCAATCTAATCAAATAGGGTTTGTGGAAGTCGGTTTTTTCTAAAGTTTACTTTTTGTTTCAATTATTAAGTACTGTCGATATGGTAAGTTTGTTCATGAGTAGTCCTGTCACGACCCCTTATCTCAGGAACGCCTGGAGGTATCATGTTGAAATTAATATTGATTACTCAGGTCTATGGTCCCTTGGAGCTGTGGAAAAATTAAACTTCTAGGTTCACGCAATTAAAAGATACCGCGATATTATGTCATAATTTTTCTGAATTTGTATGAACTCTCGTGGAACTTGCAAGGGAATCTCAAAACCTATACGGTACTTCCGGTTGGCCTAGGGTCATGAAATTTGGAATGAAGACAGGTCTTAAAGCACAAGTAAAGGGAAAAGTCCGAAAACTGTAAATTTCTGTCTGTCTGTCTGTCTGTCTGTCTCGCCGTCTGTTAAGACTTTTTCTCAGAAACGCATGGAGGTATAAAGTTGCAATTAATATCGGTTACTCAAGTCTGTGATCTCTTAAAGTTGTGAAACAATTAAACTTATAGGTCAACGCAATCAAAAGATACCGCATATGTCTCAATTTTGCTGAAATTGCTTGACAATCGCAAGGGAATCAAAACCTAGAGGTTACTTCCCGTTGACCTAGAATCATGAAATTTGGCACGTAGCAAGGTCTTATAGCACAAGTAAAGGGAAAAATCTGAAAACTGCAAATTTCTGTCTTTCTAAAAAATATTCAATTTGGTTTACATGGATGACATCACACTTTAGTTTTTTATGTGGAAACCTAATTACACATATTACGCTCTCGAAGTGTGATCGGAACCCTTGGTCCTACTCGCACTTGGCCGGTTATTTATCAGGAGCTTGATGTACACCTACCCAGTGTCTCATAATAGGGCTGTCGATCCTATTTGCCAACACATCGAGAATCATATTCCGCGCATACGACTCATTGTTGAGGCAATTATTTTTCGCAGAATAGCAAAAAAGTCGTCGATGTAAATAGCATACCTTGCAAACAGGGTGCTTCAAGCACGATGGCTCTCAGGACGGAGCTGTCCACAAATCTGCAGCAATTCAGCCTCAAGTGTGTCAGTTCGCAGCCAGTGTCTCTCAGGAAACTGGAAGTAAAGAAACAACTTAGTTGTACCTATAGCTAGAGCTTGGCTATCGTAACTTGGACCAGTGTTTTTTAGGGTTCCGTACCCGAAGGGTGCCAAACGGGACCCTATTACTGAGACTTCGCATTCCGTCCGTCTGTCCGTCCGTTTCTCTGTCACCAGGCTGTAACTCATGAACCGTGATAGCTAGACAGTTGAAATTTTCACAGATGACGTATTTCTGTTGCCGCTATAACAACAAATACTAAAAAACAAAATAAATTTAATATTAAGGGGGGCTCCCATACAACTAACGTGTTTTTTTGCGGTTTTTTATAGATAATACGGAACCCTTCGTGCGCGAGTCCGACTCGCACTTGGCCGGTTATTTATTTATAGAGAGTCTTGTCCAGGATCATATTTCAAACTTCAGTTCTGACGCCACTAGCATCGGTCTGGGTAGGTACCTATAACCTCCTTCCTTCCTACTACCAGAGACAATTTTCGATGTACAAGTACCATATAGAAATTGTGTTTAAAATTATGATGATAAGAAACAGTTAATTGCTGTGTTCTTTAAAGAACAGTTGTGGGTTGGAGGCTATAGCCGTACTTACTGTACGACGGACTTGGCATCGACCATGTTGCCACTACCACACCAGGATAGGTCCAGCTTCTGCAGGTACCTACACCGGGTTGAAAGTGTCCATATCACCTGGAATTATACAGATATAAAAACTACTGGAGTTCAAATGAAACCGCACTAGTTCGGTCAAATACTCGAACCAAAAGCGCCGCCGTAATGACTTCACGATTCAGGCCTCAAGATACTTCGACCGGGATATAAGAATGCTAGAGTTACGTCTACCACCGTCCTGACAATGATTTAAAAAGAATTATTTACCATGATGATAATGAGAACATCGCTAGGAGATTGATCGTTATTTGTGTCATCATCATCATCATCATCATCCTCAGCCCACATCGACCCACTGCTGGGCATAGGCCTCTTCTCTATAGCGTCAATCTTCCCGGTCCTGTGCCAATCGCACCCAGTGGGATCGCGACGACTTGACAATATCGTCGGAGCATCGGGCCGGTGGTCTGCCCACTGGCCTTGTCGCTCCCCGTGGCCACCACTCCGCGACTGCTTTGGTCCACCGTCCGTCGTCCCGTCTAGCCAAGTGTCCCGCCCATCTCCCGCCGCGTTATTTCATTTATACTTTATTGCACAAAAAAAAACACATAAAAAAACACGTAACATTTACAGAAAGATATGTACAAAGGCGAGCTTATCTCTAAAAAGAGATTTCTTCCAGCAAACCTAGGGATGACAGTAAAAAAAAAACAGATAAAGATTATTTGTGTGCAATAAAGAAATTATCATGGACAGGGATTGTCAAGACGAATCCAATAAACCCAAACTCGAGGGAATTACAAGTCCCCGTCATCAGACCAGCTGGACGGTACGATGCTGATATATTGTCATCTGAACATGTTCAGGGAATAAAACAACATAGTACAAACCTGAGAATCAACGCAATGCCAGTAGGGCCTGAGATCTACGCTCCTATACAGTATCGGGTCCGAAGCCAGCCTGTTGAAATGCTTATTCACTCGAGCGCAGCGGCACAGAGATTTCAGGTCCAGATATTTCATCACGCATAGTATTGTTTCGTCCTGTGTAGAAGATATAAGGTGTTATTATTGTTAGTGCCTTTGCGAAAAGCGTGAAGCCATGCATTAAATCCTCATACATAACAGTGTACTTCACACATATGTATAGGCTGCACTCAAAGCTCAAGTTGCTGGAAATGTCTGACTATTGAGATGGATGAGTCTTTTGTAAAACAACACAAAGAGCACCTCTTAAAAACTACTGATACTTCCCTTATGGTCAGGCATCCAGTTGATAGCATAATAGGCTTCCTTTCTACAGCGCTAATCTTCAACATCCTGTGTTTCTATTCTCTACCTCTGACATTTTAAGCGGGCTATAGACGACATGATATCGGTGGCGATCTAGGGTGTAATAAAAAAACCGGCCAAGTGCGAGTCGGACTCGCGCACGAAGGGTTCCGTACCATTATCTATAAAAAACCGCAAAAAAAAAAAAAACCGGCCAAGTGCGAGTCAGACTCGCGCACGAAGGGTTCCGTACCATTATCTATATAATTGAAACAAAAAGTAAACTTTAGAAAAAACCGACTTCCACAAACCCTATTTCATTAGATTGAGTTTAATACAAACTGTAACCCCTTATCCCCCCCCCCCAGGGGAATTAATTTTGTCAAATCCCATATCAGTGCTACCCCACGCTACTAAGGAACCCCTGTACAAAGTTTCATGGCTCTAGGTCCATCGGTTTAGGCTATGCGTTGCCTGCCCGTCAGCCACGCATTGTATTTGTACCTAGTATTGAGCAGATCTGGTGGCCATATGTGGTCTTTATCAGCAGTTCCGCATCACAATATTATGCTTACCATGTGCATTTGCACGAGTTATTATGAAAAACACAAAAATCACTATAGGTCTAATCGGTCTAATTTTCCAAATCGGTCCATCCGTTTAGGCGCTATCGAATACGAATTGTAAACCTCCTCCTTTGGGAAGTCGGTTAAAAAAACCGCAAAAAACACGTTAATTGTATGGGAGCCCCCTTTATATTAAATTTATTTTGTTTTTAGTATTTGTTGTTATAGCGGGAACAGAAATACGTCATCTGTGAAAATATCAACTGTCTAGCTACCACGGTTCATGAGATACGGCCTGGTGACAGACAGACGGACGGACGGATATCTTGAGATTTTAAGGTACTTTCCCTCCAGGGCCCATTCGTTTGTTCCACCCTGTATATGTGTGATCTGTAACTGTATTTTTCATGAAATACCCAAAAAGTTTTGTTCAAATTATCATCTTATGTCAGAATAACTTTGTAGCTAGTTGAAAAATAACATTTGAATAGATTCAAAGCTTGCCGCGCTTTTAGGGCCTTTAGTACCTACTAAACGCCGCCGTAAGCAGCACTGTCTACAACCTACTCCTACAGGAAAACGTGAGACACAATCTACAATTTCCGTACAATGAGGTTCACTCACTCATTATGTCAATGTCATGCAGACTGCAAAACATCATTTCAACGCACCAAAGAGTATTTAATTAAAACATCACTGGCAGCCAAACTTGAAGTGGCCAAAAGGAAAAAATTAATTTCTGAGCTCTGAGATTTGTATGAAAACAAAAGTAATTAAAAACTATTAATTTTATAATTATTTTCTAAAAGTTCTACAGACTAAATAGAGACGTCGTAATTCAGCAATTAATATTTAAAGTCTTTGTAGAAGTCCGGGGACGACATTGCCATATCATTTAAATTTAGTTTCATTAAAAGAAGGCTTACCTACCAAAACAAAATGGCCTTGGTATAAACTTTTCAAGCGTGTTGTGAAGACGTATCTTGTACCGAGACCACTTTCAATTTGTAATATCTCTCGTATTTCAGTATTTGTGGTTGGTGCGGCAACAGATATACACATTCTGTGAAAATTTCAGCTTTCTAGCTATTACGGTTCGTGCAGGCGGACCCGGTGACAGACGGACGGACGGACGGACGGACGGACGGACAGCGAAGTCTCAGTAATAGGGTCCCGTTTGGCACCCTTCGGGTACGGAACCCTAAAAAAGTATGGGTGCCCCCCCTAAATATTAATTTAATTTTAATTTAATTATTTATTTTTTAAGTAAATAATATACTCAATATATTGTGAACATTTTAAGCGTCTACCTGCTACCATTATCAATATCGAGCAAAAATGAGCAAAAAAAATCACGTTTGTTGTATGGGAGCCCCCCTTAATATTAAATTTCTTATGATTTTTAGTATTTGTTGTTATAGCGGCAACAGAAATACATCATCTGTGAAAATTTCACCTGTCTAGCTACCACGGTTCATGAGTTACAGCCTGGTGACAGACAGGACGGACGGACGGACGGACGGACAGACGGACAGCGAAGTCTCAGTAATAGGGTCCCGTTTGGCACCCTTCGGGTACGGAACCCTAAAAAGGTTATAAACTGGAGCCGCCTGCTGTGTGCGCTTAGAGGTGTATTATCCCATATTGGGCATACTCTACCAAAGCACGCCACTCGCATCTGTCCCCCACCATTCTGATCCGTTATCTACCAGCCACCTTGACAATATCATCTGACCATCGGGCCTGTGGTCTGCCCGCTGCTCTTTTCCCTGGTGTAGTAATCGCTCGCTATAGTTTACTCACAGGCAACGGGGTGAAATCACCCTGTGGTGGCCCAACATTCAGCTCTTCCTCTGGGGCAGTCGGCGGTCCCAGCGACTCGTGTAGGTTGGACGCTAAGATGCGTGACATCAGATCACCTGGACAAGCAAACACATAATTTCGCCGCCATCTTGTTTCGAGCGACCGACCGAGGTTTCAACATCTTGTTGTATATTTTGTATACATTTATTGCACACAACAGAAAAAAAAATACAGAGAAGATATTTAAAAGATTTAAAAGATTTAAAAGATTTATTGGTAATTACAGGTCACATTTACAGTCTTGAGACCAAATCATGTGAGCGTTAACGGTAACATGACATACACACATATATATATATATTATAAATTGGTTAACACTTAAAAAATAAACAAAAAAAATGAAATACCGACAAACACAATATCTTATTATATAAATTTACAAATCACAGATTATTTAAAAACAAGTACACAATTTTAAAAAACATATAGATCGGCATACTAAAAATATCTAAATCTGGCTGCTGAGCAACACAGGCATTGAGTAGAGTGAGTGCCTGATAAGTGGGTGCGTGACGGGCATGCTGTGTACGAACAACACCCGTAGCGAAGAGCGGGCGCGATCGTAACATCGCGTACCGAGGCGGCGCGTTAAGGGCAACACTTCGCAGTGCCACCGGATTATCTACCTTGCCGTGGAGGAGGAGATAGAAGTGCACCAACAGGGACATCTTCCGCCTCAGCTCTAGGGTGTCTACCCCCACCATCCCTGCCACAAATAGAGACGGGAATAAGTAGGGATAATACCCATATTTAATTTTGTAAAGAAGTCTAGCAAATTTTCTTTGGACTTTTTCCAGCATGAGTGTATATTTAGCCTCATGTGGGTCCCAGATGATTGCGTTGTACTCTAATTTACTCCGAACAAATGCATTATACAAAGAGGTTAATGTAGATATGTCCTTAAACCGAGTCACCTGTCGCATTACGAATCCAAGAGATCTGAAGGCTCTCCTACAAGTCTCCCGGATGTGGTCGTTGAAGGTAAGCTCAGAGTCAAGTAAAAGTCCTAAGTCACGTATTTGGGTAACCCTCACAAACCCAGCCCCAGCAATAGTGTAGTCATGATGGAGCGGCGCCCGAGATCGAGTAAATGTCATGGTTTTGCACTTGGCGCTATTAAACGCCAAGTGGTTACATTCACTCCACTCCACCACTCTATCAACGTCACTTTGCAGACGCCCAATATCATCCTCACAGCCTATGCGCATGAACAGCTTCAGGTCATCCGCGAACATCAAACACTCAGCCGTCCCGACGACATCGGGAAGGTCGTTAATCATTATCAGAAACTGAGTGGGGCCAAGAGTACTACCCTGACTGACACCCGAGCAGGTCTCATAGGGCTCAGAACTATTACCGTCCAACCTCACGTACTGAACTCTATTTGAGAAGTAGTTCGCAAATAGGCGAATTAAGTTCGGTGTAAACCCTATGGATGCAAACTTTTCCAACAGGACGTCATTGTCGACTCTATCGAAAGCTTTCTTAAAGTCGAAAAAAGTCGCATCAACCTGTGTGTGCTTATCGAGAGCTGACGTCACATAGTTTACAAAGTTCATGTGGTTAGTTAGTGTTGAACGTCTAGGGCGGAAACCATGTTGGCAGTCGGATAGTAGCCCGCGTATTTGTTCCGTTATATGATGATTGACGATAGATTCAAACACCTTCCCGAATACCGAGAGGACGGCTATAGGTCTGTAATTTTCTACTTCCGACCTGGAGCCGTCTTTGAGCACAGGAGTGACTCGCGACGTTTTCCAGTGCCTTGGGTAGACTGCAGTTTTTAGGGCTAAATTGTAAAGGTACCCGAGTGGTAGTTCAAGTGCAGATAAACAGTCTCTAACTAGGAAAGGCGGAATGCCGTCAGGCCCTGCAGAGGAGCGAGGTTTAAGTCGCCGCCCTGCACGTCGTATGTCAGTCACTGTAATGCAGTCAATCGCCACACGCGACGAGCTGTTACCCGGTCCTGCTCTCCGCTCGGCGGCGTCAGCGTCAAGTGTCGGTTTGTCTGGCAGGAACACTGACTGAAAGTAAGTTGCGAACGCGTTGGCCGCGTCCACTCCCGTCACCGTCTTGCCGTCATAGTCATATTCGTCACATGTCTGTTTCGTCGTCCGTTGGTCCCTAATGAAATTCCAAAAAGTAGTGGGGTCACTTTTGATGTCATTCTCAGCTAGTCGTATGTACTCAGAGTATGTTTTGTCTATTAAGTACTTAACGTGACTTCTATAATAACGGAACATTTCCTTATTAAACTCCTTGCCCTCAGCTCTATACCGTTTGAGATGAAAGTATTTGTTCTTAATGTTGCGTATGATGTCGGGCGTGAACCACTTCGGATATACATACCGAGTCCTCGCGCCTTTACGCTGCTTACTTGGAACGCAATCACCTATGCATGAATATAACTTATTATACAGAAAATCAGTGGCTTGATCAACGTCATCGGATGCATATAGATCGCTCCAATCAAGAGAGGCAAGAGAAGAATATAACTTAGTAAAGTCTGCTTTGCGGAAGTTCCACTGTGGTCTGTCAGGTGGGTCGGGCGACGGCGTCGGCGACGGCGGTAGCACGCGCGGCACCGGACGCGGGAAACGCACGCTCAGCTCCAGCGGCGGGTGGTACCCGTCCACAGGCCGCGTCAGCGGTTCCACCTCTCCAGACACATCGATCCGACCAATGCCCATATTACTCAGCACCAGATCTAGTATTCCATCATAACAATTTTTAACTGTATTGAATTGCTTTATATTGCAAACTTGTAATAAATATTCAAATTGAAGAAGAGGGTTCAGGCCACAAGAATTCAGATTGAGATCACCAATAACAATTGCATTTAGGTTCTTATATTTAACTACAACACTCTCTATAATTTCGAACACCTTAGTATAATGCGAATCTGAGGACGATGGTCTAATGTAAACCACTATACACAATAATTTTATATAATTATTAGACACGATAGCAAATATCACCTCCACATCGTCATCATACCCCGCCACATCGTGTAGCTGTCGTACGTTGTAGCAGTCGCGCACGGCCAGCAGCACCCCCCCCCAGCCGGCGTCGCGCGCGCGGTCGCGGCGCAGCGTCGTGTAGCCGGGCGGGATGAGCTCGGCGTCCGCTATTCCGCTGAGCAGAAACGTCTCCGTGATGGCGTACATGTCGGCTTCCAGTTGCAACATACTCATCTTACATTGGTCCAACTTTGTCCTGAGGCCTCTGACATTTTGGTAGACGATGGTGCATGTTTTGTACCTAGGCTTAGATTGAGTTGGGTTTCTCTTGTGGCTTACGAAACCCAGACTGCCACGGTTTTACATGCACATCCTCGGCCCAGTACTTGACATTCATATACTCGGCGACATTCTTGGCCGGGACTCCCAACTTGAAAGAGGCGTAGTCTCCCCTCGGTTTTAGCGCCTCGACTGAGCAATTATCGGTGGGACAGATAGTTTTCAAATGTTCTTTAATTTTGTCTACGCTAGTTCCAGCCTTTACAAAATAGAGATGAAGGAATGATTTCCTTTCGGCAGCTTCTAGTATGGTTGAACCCGGCGCAGCTGTACCTTTGACTACATTGGATGGCCGACGGCGGGTTCGCCTATTCACCGTCATCCACTCCTCTTCATCTTGGACTCCTTCCTCCTCATGGCGCGGCAGAGTGACGGTTGCCGGCAGGACAGATCCTCCAGCATGGCTCGTATTAGTTGCGGCGGCAGGCCGCTGCGTTACGCGCAGCACAGCGCTGTCGGAGCTAGGTGCGCTATTCCCCGACGTAGGTCTCGCTCGGCTAGCTGGCCTAGCTGCAGGCGGGGCAGGCGGGGCGGCGGCGGGGGCAGCGGCGCCGACAGCGGCGCCGACAGCGGCGTATATGTTAAAAGGTAAGCTTATCTCTAAAAAGAGATCTTCGTCAGGGAGTCATAGTATTTTTACCTGGCCCATTTGAGCGGGGCCTTTGCGCATTTCCCCTGCGCCTGCACTTCTAATTCAGCCATCCTAGCTCCTGCACCAGCTGGAGTAGGCCTGGGTGTTCGAGGAGGTCCGAGGTAGTGTCTCCTAGAATTGCTATTCTGGTTTCTATGGAGGGGCACGCAAGCAACATGTGCTCCACGGTCTCGTCCACTTCTATCTTAGCCACATCTTCATTCACAAGATTGGATTGAGATTAAGGATTTCAGCTACGCAACCAGAGACTATATCCAATTGACTGCGCCTGCGGGGGAATGCTGTGGTGACGTAATTGAGACGAGTGTATGTTTCAGTAGTTGGACGTTTATTGAACCCCGAACGTACAATGGAATGGCTTATAAAGACAAGGGCGGAGGTGAGTGTGTGGGTGTGTGTGTACACATGCTACACCTTCCCCCTTTTTTTAAAGAAAAAATATGTTAATTCTATCTTATTTTTTCTAGAATTTAAAACAACAATAACATTTCAATTTTACATCACAACGGATCTAAATTATTAATCTGGCTCTAAATTAAAATTAATTAAACACATAAACAAAATCTGTAACATTTATCTATAGCTCACTCTAACTTGGAAAGTAGACTAACTACTTACATTTATTAATTGTATACCTACTGGCTGTAACACCATTACTCTTACAAATACAACTTTTACATTACAAATAGTTACTCAACCTAGCCTAAGGTGTTCTCTCTTATACGAATTTAATTATAACACTGTATTCAAAATTTCTTGAAACAATACATATTTTAACAATAACGCATAGGTACTCTATAAAATAAACATTTAATCTTTGATTACCTTACAACAACATTATCGGACTTGCCAATAGTTATGTACCATACTAAAAAACATAACTTTAACTCAAACCATACGAATCCATCAATTTGTAAGATATTCTGTAAAAATTAGATGATCAGTCTAACTTTTATCGAAAACCTAACAAACGAAGTGTTCCCATCTGTCTTACTCGCTGCAGGAGTAGTACTGTTCCAACATTCTACACAATCGTTTCATGCTCCTAGAAAACAAATTCAATCCTTTTACATGTACTATCAAATAACAAATAACACCATCATTCCTAAATACAAACAAATTACATAGCTCAATACTCTATTTCAAATTAAGTATAAGTACATATTGTATCCAATTACTTTATTGTAGACACACATAAAAAAAAATAACAATTCTTCTTCATCTCATTATCCAATTTTAACATGTTATTCCTATATGCTTATTAATTCATTTACTTGAAGATAATAATAGTTGTTTGCTACCCTAGTGTCACGTTAACTTTAAAATTCTGCAAAAATAAAAAAAAATAAATAGAATATTTTAATTTAATGTGAATACTATATAACTGAACTTTCTTTCGTGGTATCGGTACATTTTTCTCACTCTAACTTATTTTCCGATCATAAAAAAAAAACACTACATTTACACTTTTGGTTTTTAACCCGTACTGAGCATCCTGTAGCTCTCAGTTAATTACTCTGATTACCAACAAAATATACTCTAGGAAGTAAGATTTATCGTAACTCCTGGTTAATTACTCCTTTTGTCAGTTAAATCTCCTTAACCTTTGTGTCCTCGTTCATACATTTTATTCGTTTACACTATTTCTACTAATGCCTTACTACGCCATCGCCAAGGAGTTCTCTGCTCCTGGTACCTACTAATAATTAAGTCTTCCACCGAGGGCACGACAGTCCACACTATGGTCAAGAACATAATTCTCCTAGGGCTGTAACTCTACACCCTTTATCTACATACATTATACATCCTGTGGGCATGGTCACCCTACACTACATATCATATTTTCATCTTGTGGGCATGGTCACCCTACACATTGGCATATCAGGCCACCTATTTTGTGCACCTGTATAATAGAGAATAGAGCCACTACAATTTAAGGCAATGGCCTCCAATCTGTCTGTATGACTAGAAGGAATAGTTCCCTATCTCATATTTCTATATCCTACTATGTACCGATCCTTAAACTTTTCTAATTCGAAACACAAAAAAAATATCATTTACTTATTAATTCATTTACTCTAAATCTCTCTATTCAATTGTCATTAGGTCGTCGGTATTTTCCACTTGACCTAGAAATTCTGCAGTCATTCAACTCGGAATGCATTGTATTTGCATTGTATATGCATTGCTATTTTTAACTTTACTTTGATTTTAAATGATTATGAATTTACCAAATATTTACTCATTGACTGTGACACTAGGTTAACAATTTGTTACAAGTTGTAACTAAATATTACCCAACCTTCCTGTATAGGTACATACGTGGTCATATACAAAAATATCGTCTTTCAATTTACGTCATGATTCTGTCATTTTATAAAACTCTTATTTGTATAATGGTTCCATAATTCATTTTCAATGCGGTACCCTAACTTAGTACTGTATGCTAACATTCATTTCTACCTATCTTTTAGTCAGCATTTTGATTCTTGTAACTGTATCTCTGTATAACAATTAGTAAGCAGTTACAGTCGTAACCATTGTATTAATTTATAACATCCTGTTACTAATCTAATGTAACGCCGTGGCACATTCTTTGTACGTAACTAATCAATGATCTACATTCAATATTTTAAAATGACTTTAGTACCAACCTGTGGTTATAAAATGAGTGTTTCACAATATCATTTCTAATACCTTTTTCTGTTAGCGGAAACTAATAATAATTCTCACGTCATGTAATGCGATACCTCATTCTCTTTAGGTAATAAACTTCCTACCTACGTGAGGTTTTTTAGCCTTTTGCTACAAACTTTTCTGACCTAGATAATGTAATTTGATATCATACTCTGTAATATTCTATGGGGTAAACCGTCTTCCCATGTTACGTGGCTAAGGCACATTTACTTTATCTTTTAAAAGTACTACGATTAATTAAAACATGTCATGCATGTAGCATGTAATACTTCTTACTTGAGAAGGGGAAAGAGAATAAAAAAATATATATATTAACATCTACTCTTCCTACGTCGGCTTTTATTTCAAAAGAATTCCGACGAGAACAATTAACCGTAAATGCGTAAAATAATAATAGTTAAAAAAAAAAAAAAACATTTTCCTTGAATCTACGTCGGCTTTTATTTCAAAAGAATTCCGACGAGAAGGATGTAACTCAACCAGTCCATGACGCAGTGGTATTCGAGAGCTGTGTGTACACGTAAAATAATAATAATATTTTTATACGTGAATATGTCGCTTTTCGACAAAATATCCCCTTAACGGTTCGGTATGCATTTAAGTACTTAACATGGAGAATTGCCCTAATTGCAATTCATAATGTGGTCTTTGACCTATTTACTTCATCTTTACTTATCCTTTACTTTATTACGACAGAGAGATATGAATACTTTTACATTGTTCTGACTTACTTTAAATTTTTACGTCGAAGTTGGTCACGTTTATCGCCGCGTGGTAACGACGACATCAGCGGCGGACGTGGCGCGTGCTGGCAACTGGCACTCCATGAAACTGCTGGAACTGGTCATCTTCTTCATACGAGACGGGTATCCCTGTACTCCACTTCCGGTCGCAGTAAATCTTCAAACGAGTCGGGAATCCCTGTACTCCCCGTCCGGTCGCAGTAAATCTTCATGTCTTGATTGTAGCTTTCTTTTGTCTTCATTTTTCATTTGGAATTTCTTGTTTAAATATTTTTGTTTCTTCATTTAAATTTTTCTGCACTCAATTTTTCTTCGTTTTTTCATTGGATTTTCTTCTATATTTTTTTTTTCTTTCTTCTTTCTTCAATAATTAGGTATTTTCCGTAATAATTTTTATTCTTCTTTCTTCTATAATTCGGTATTTTCTTTCTTGAGAGGTATTCATGTTTGAATTCCAGTCCTTTATTTTACGCCATTTGGCACAGCACTACCTCGCGAGAGGTAGGCTGGCCTGGCAAAGGTCGCCATGTGGTGACGTAATTGAGACGAGTGTATGTTTCAGTAGTTGGACGTTTATTGAACCCCGAACGTACAATGGAATGGCTTATAAAGACAAGGGCGGAGGTGAGTGTGTGGGTGTGTGTGTACACATGCTACAATGCGGCTCGCCAAACGTTTGTTGTATTCAACAAACGTTCGCATACGCAACCTATGTACGATGACGGGCCGCCAGACAGTTTCGCAGCGGCTGACCAATCACAGCTCTCTTACTTCGTCCCCCGCCGCCGCCAGTAAATTGGTGAGTTATGTTTCAAAGGAAAATGTATCTATGCGCTCTCCACTGGATAAGTGCTCCCCCCTGTACGCAACCCAGGCCCGCTCGCTTCGCTCGTCGGCTAATTACACATCAAAGGACGAGCCTTACCGTTAGGAAAATCATCACAAAATCCCGCAAATTGTATGCAGTTGACTCAGAAATAATAGATTCTGACCACATAATAGGATAAGCTGTGTCGTGGGAATCAGAATGAATCGACACGACTGAACTTCATAAAAATTAACGTCTTTTTTCTGCCTCTTCGGCTGGGATTCGAACCAGGGGCCTCTCAAAGTTAAACTTACTTGGCTCAGCAGCTGGCGTAGTCTTCTTATAAAACAGCGAGGTGTATGTGAGGTTGTTCCTTGACCGAGTATTTAGTGGTGGCAACTCCTTTCCTTTCAGCAACACCGCGTCCAATTCTGTGTAATACGGCAGGTTCCTGTGGTTGAACTCTAGACGTAATATTCTGAGGAAGGGAAATATTAATCATTTATTTACATTACATACATAGCGTCACGCCTTCTCCCATACGGGGTGGCAGAGGCACAACTGTGCCCACTTTTAGCCAGTTATTCAATCCTCAATTTTGCATGACTGGGGCTAGCCCATCGCCGCAGCTATGGAGTAATGAGGGTTTCCTCACGATGTTTTCCATCACCGTTAGAGCGTCCGTACTTAACATAAATGATTTATCTCATTGGTACATGGTCAGATTCGAACCTGCATCTCCTGCGTGAAACCCACTAGACCACGGAGCGCTTTAGGTAGATAGATAGGTAGATAGATAACCACTTTATTCACTGTGATTCACTTTAGTCTATCTGCCTATCTACAAAACACGCTAAGGCTACCACTACAACCCACTAGGTAGCGCTAGTAAATAGTTTTTAGGGTTCCGTAGAGAATCAAGGAACCCTTATAGTTTCGTCAAGTCTGTCTGTCCGTCCGTCCGTCCGTACGTCACAGCAACTTTATTCCAAAACTATTAGGCAGTTGAAACTTGGTACGTAGATGTATTCTATGAACCGCTTTACGATTTTTATACAAAAACTGAAAAAAAAAATTTGGACATACATGGAACTGAAACCAAAAATTAATTTTTTCATCAAATCTACATGTGTCAAAAATGAAGTGGAGGTTCCTAAAACCATTTTTCCTCAAAGTCAATCTTTAAAGAGACATCCCCCATCCAAAGTGGAAAAAATTGTGTCCCCCCCTCTAACTTTTAAAGTAAGAGAGTGATAAATCTATAAAAAATATATGCTGTGTATCTCAATATACATAATCTTTCGATGAAAATTGGTTTGAACAAAATATAATGAGCAGTTTTTCAGACATAAAACATTTATTTAAAACTGCAAAGATACCTTTGTCATTCATACAAAGACTGTGAAAAACAAAGTTACAACACAAAAATCCAGTCTAATAATTACATGATACATACTACGGAACCCTTCATGGGCGAGTCAGACTCGCACTTGGCCACTTTTTTGAATGAAGTTGTCATTCTTCTCGACAGAGTAGGTAACTGCGTTCTGTTTATATGACGGAAAAGCAAGTATAAACTACGATCGTTGGTTTGGTACTGATGAAGGTTAGGAACGTTTCAGAAGAAATAACAATACGATATTGAGCAGTTTTGGAGCCGGTAATGCGAAAGGTGGGTGCGATGTAATGCGCACACGCGCCACGATCCGATGGCAAGCAAGGACTGATGGTGGACCACTGCGGGTGGTGGAAAGGGGTGCGGGGAGTGCCTAGCACATTCGACACACACCTTTGGCATTTTCCCATTTATATAAATAACAAATATTTAAGCTTATACAATGCAAGTATGTACGTATTTATTATGTGTGTTGTATAGTTTTATTTTATATATATTTAATATTTTTATATATCTGTGTATACATTTGAGTAGGTACATAAATAGTTTTAAGCTTCCTTTTCAGGTTCTTCAGTGAGCGTGGCATGTGTCATCAACAGCAAGCTTGAAATCTTGCCTTGCGTATCGAGGGTAGGGGGGCGGGGCTGAGCATCAAGATGATGAGATAACTTACTTAGTCGGTACATCAATCTGTTTGATCGGCGGGCTGAATATCCTGGGTGTCTCTCCACCACACTCCTCCTCCCCCTCCCAGAGCAGCAGCCAGTCGGTGCCACACCGGGCCCAGATCCTGACAACGGCTCCGGGGTTGTATGTCTCAAATACGGACACCTCTTGCGGGATGACTGCCCGTGCGAATGAGACCTCTGGGAAATAAAATACCGTTACTCAGAAAAGTGGAATGTTGAATAATACAGGTATAGTCCATGAACTGTTATATGTATAGTGTCCTGCCTGACATATGATTTGTCCCTCTGAAATCTATTTTACGCAGAACAATACAGCGCAATTATTGTGTGCTGCCTGACCTATGATTTGTCCCTCTGAAATCTATTTTACGCAGAACAACATCGCAATTATTGTGTCCTGCCTGACATATGATTTGTCCCTCTGAAATCTATTTTACGCAGAACATCGCAATTAGATTACATCATATGTCCTCAATTAACCCTTTCAGACTAGAGATTGTCATTCTCCTGGCCGGAAAGGAAAAAAAAAATACATCAAAATTAGGGGAAATTAAGTTCTCATCCCCCTGCAATAGACATTAATTGACGTCTTGGTAGTCACTGTCAAAGTCAAGCACTTTAAAGTGCTTCTGTGAGCCATAGGGGCATATTTGTGCTTGATTTTCATAGAACTGTAGTCAAAGTCAAAGGCATTTATTTGCAAGTAGTTTGGGGCATTTATTCATAGAGAGGTTATTGTGTCATGTTTTTTGGCACCTGCTGAGGACCATGTGCATGCATGCTAACTCTGCATGCATGCAAGAGTGACACATATGTATATATACACATATGAGCAGGAGAGAGAAAGAGGTGAGAGCTTACTGAAGTGCAAAGAAACCTGGCAGGGCCTGTACATTATTTTTACTTATAACATGACATACCCACAAAGTCCTGACTGGGTATAGCCAAATTGTTTTGCGGCATGTAATCTTCTGGGGCGGATGGTGCCTCTTCCCACCATGTCCCATATGTTCTCTGGAATCAAGGTTGATTTCATGTATATTCGTATTTCGTATATATTTATTGCATGTAAAAGACAAAACACAAAAAGATACAAAGAAGGAATGTACAAAGGCAAGCCTATCTCTAAAAAGTGATCTGTTCCAGCAAACCCAGGATGGACAGAGAATATTAAAATACAGAAGACAAGAAAATATGTGAATGTGCTCAATTAAGTGAAAAATAAAAAATAAATAAATCATATAACTAATCTATCTACTGAATATACCTACCTACTACGTAAAAAAGTTCATGAATATTATATTTATTACACTTAGCGTTTTGTGTGAACAATATTTGTGTTTTGCATGTTAACTAGACCCACTGCTGCTGTGTTTTCTGAGCCACATTTTTTCTTGTGACTGAACAACTGAACAGATCGGTGAAAAATCTACACTGCATTCCAAAACAGTTACAAAGACAATTCAGGGTCAGAGTGTTGATAAGGGGGGCGGAAGCCCCTAGGTGGTGGGGCTGGTTGTATTCTCTTAGAAAAAAATCAAACAATTAACAATTCCTTACCATCACAAAAGCTTGCGGATAGTCGCCATAATCAGGGAAGTTGGACGGTGGCCCTCGGATATTGAAGGCCGTGTAGGAGACACTGATTTCGCTGCCATATTGAGAGCTGAAGTCTTCCACGTTTTGAACGAACTGCTCAAAGGAATCTTGCTCTTCCTCATCTTCATCAACATCGTCCGGGTCTCTGAACCAGAAGAGGGATGAAATCACATCACTCGCACTCTGCATGTTCAAATCCATGTTGTTTTTGTTTGGGTTGGGGAGTTCCGGGAGGAAAATTCCGTGAACTCCCGTAACAGTACTGGTAGGTACCTATCCGCTGAAAGACACAGAACTCTAAGAAATTAAGCTTTTTGTTTGTTTGGATTTCTTCTACTTTTCTGGCGATGTCTGTGTTTTCTTTCCTTCGAAAAAACTTCGCAATGTCTGTCAACTTCGCATCGCTCGCCCCGCACCGCAGCAAGCAGCCATTGTAAACAAATAAAAATGTTCTGTATTTTACTTTGGCCCTCATTTCCATGTCATAGAGTTGAATTTTCATTACCAATATTTATTGTGTTCAAAAATCAACTCCGATCATTAGTGTGACAGATTCTCATAGCCATCTACACAATGGGTGACATGACAGGACAGACGTAAGGTAGGGTAGGGCCCGTACCTGTGCTGTGCAGGTAGACAGGTGGTTAGTGTAAAGTGAGTAGTGATGTTGTGAGTGTGGCTGTCAAGTATAAAGTGCAAATTAGTTTCCAATAGGGCATTTTCTGATAGTTAAAACAAAAACACAATAAAAACACTGAACTTAATTCATACCATAAGGTATAATAATAAGTCCATGCTTGCATCATCTTACAATCTGTTGTCACAGAGTTAGTATACTTACCTACTTTCGGGGTTCGTTCAACATCGGTTAAAAAATATTCCCAGTTATTCGAAATGTTTGGAAACCATCCGGGTGATATGGCTTAGTTATTTATAGTACATAATTTTCGCACTGAAAAGTGCGATTTCTCTCCCTGGTTCAGCGTCGTTAAAAATTACCTGACAGATGTCAAACTGTGCTTGGGGAGTTTTTAAGGGTGCATTCGAAAACCTTTCCTAAACGTCAGCAGTAACTGTATTTTTTGTCAAGAAACGCTAAGCAAAAATGTAACCCGACTAGGTGACATTTAATTTTCTTTAGTATGTTACTATGAGCTTATTGAATTTGGCATAAAGTTACCATCTCCCGACGTGGCCTATAGTGAAAATACAAGCAAGCAAGAAGCAAAAAAATATAACATGCTTCTGTTCACCTTACTTCGCTGATTAGTAATGCTCACGATACTCGCACTTCACACTTTATATCTGTACTTCAGAATTAGCAAAGTGAAAACGGGCCTGTCAGCGCACTCCGAAACCGATACATGAACGCAGCCAAACCAAACACCCAACAACCAAACGTCAAACAAAAATGGCAGCGGGGCCGATTGCCGAAAGGAACCAAGGTATTTATCGCAAATTAAGCAATAGAACAATGACAAAAACTCTTTAAATTTTTAAATTGAATCAATATTTCATGTTACCAAATGGCTGGATATATTAATTTTTCTTACGGCTCTGCTATCGAGCCATAAAATCAGTAACAGTTTTCCGTTGAGGTTAGGATAGATTTTTCGGTAATAAATAACTTTTCCTAGGATTACACTCTAATACTGCATCTACATGTTGCACAGAACTACAACACAAACAACAACTACATAGAACAATAAATGTTTGCTGTATAGTCTCCACATAAACATAAGTTAGGTATATACCTATTTTCCCTTAGTTTTACCTAAGATTTACCTATTGATTGTTTTGTTTCAGATGCCACAATTTACGTTGGTGGCCTTGATGACAGGGTGTCGGAAAGCCTGCTATGGGAATTGTTTGTCCAATCTGGACCCGTAGGTAAGCTACTAAGCCAGTGGCTATTTTTATTTCATTCACTTTATACCCGGTAGAAAATTAGGCATATGATCACATGTGTTAATCTTGTTGGTTTCAGTAAATGTTCACATGCCCAAAGACCGGGTCACACAGACACATCAAGGCTATGGGTTTGTTGAGTTTATGGGTGAAGAGGATGCTGATTATGCCATCAAGGTAGGAAACTTCTTATGAAATCTGAGAAATTATGGCTGTTTTTGAAATAGTCAAGGTTTTTTATAAAAAAAAACATTCTACTTATTAATAAAAATTACTAAACAAATGTAGGAGTTGGCACTCAAAGAAGAAGAAGAAACAAATGTAGCCCATATATGTCCATTCTGAGAGGCACAGGCCTTTACCCGGATACGAGTTATTAACCCTTGGGCTGGCAAATACCCGCAGCGGGCAGATTTCAAAATAAGTTGACTGGCAAAAGCCCGCAGCGGGCAGACTAAAATTATAGCGAAAAAAAACATGATTTTCATTAGAAATGTATTATTTTTAATGTTTTATTTGTACATATTGTATAAATAAAACACAAAGTTAGTAAAAAAGTGCTTAATTTAAAACATATTTGGGTTCTTGTCATAAAAACGGAAAAAAAGTCATAAATGCTAGGTTTGACCTAGGCACACCATTATTGTTTTCATTCTTATACATTAAACTAGCTTGTTTCATGGCGATTCTAAAAATATAGGGGGTTCCTATCCTTTTATACAATAATACGCCATGAGCGACGTTTTAGTAGGCGCACGAACAGCCCGCGGTGACCACCCACAGAGCCTCTGCCAGTCTAGCGTAAATTTCAAAATGCGGGCCGCCACTAGAAGGGTTAAAAAACTTCTACTAAAATACCATAATTTTATTTATTTATTTTATTTTTGCAGTACTTATGCTTTTGTTTAATAACTAACCCCACTTTCAACAGGTGATGAATATGATCAAACTCTACGGAAAGCCAGTAAGAGTTAACAAGGCATCAGCACATCAGAAGAACTTGGACGTTGGAGCCAATGTGTTCATTGGTAACCTTGATCCAGAGGTCGATGAGAAGTTGTTGTATGACACTTTCTCTGCATTCGGTGTCATATTGCAGACTCCTAAGGTAAGTTCATATGAAGCCTCAGATACACTAAGAACAAAATTACCCTCAACATGTTGAAGAGGCAAATAAGAATAAGAAATGCCCATAACCAGCGCGCTTGTATGAAGTGACTAATGCATGTTGTTTTCTGAAACAAGAGAAGCATGCCAGGATACATAGCGATAGACGGTTTTAGTTTCTGCCAACCCCTCGTACAGTAAAAAGGCGTATGTATATAAATTCAGTGACTAGTTATTTTTTCTTATGTATTTATAAGCCTTGACATAAACTTGTAATTAAATAATATGAAACAACTGTACTTATAATTAAGCCATACGACTAAATAAATAAATCATATTCATTTATTTGTATATAACCAGAACAGGTATGGTTTTGCAACCATGAGCAGTTTTTATAAAGGCTTATGGCGCTTTGGGCATTCCATTCCATTGTTTGGTAGCCCTTCTTGGTACTCTTTGTGTTATCAATTTATCATATTGTCCCAAACATGTTTTCTCTTCAATCTCCTTTAGTAGGGAATGTCACTGAGTGTCGAAGCCAGCTGGTTTTGATGATGGTTGATCCTATCTTTGTAGGTTCTGCTCATTCGTGACTCCTCCTCCTTAATAGTAGGCATTTGTAGTGAATAGTTCTTATTTACTTTCTTGCGCCATAAGTGCACAACCACACGTCTAAAGTCCACGGCCCGCGATGTTTAACCTACCCATCAAAATAGAGTTCAAAACCTTTGAAAAACAGAACAAAAGATTTGTGGACTTCGTGGAAATTGGATGAGCTACTAGATAATAAGCCTCAAACTATTTCCAGGTGATGCGAGACCCTGAGACCGGCAACTCTAAGGCGTTCGCCTTCATCAACTTCGCTTCGTTCGAAGCATCGGACGCGGCCATCGAAGCGATGAACAACCAGTATCTGTGCAACCGGCCGATCTCTGTCTCATACGCGTTTAAGAAGGACGTCAAGGGTGAACGCCACGGTTCTGCAGCTGAGAGGTAAAGCTTTGCTTCAGTCTTCCACCGATCTTTTAGCGCGTGAGTGACGTTTACAGTTCCACGCAACAGAGCCCTCGCCCACGGCAACTTTGTGCAGCGATTCAGTCGCGCGTTCGCATCGATACAGTCGCCAAGCGGTCGCTAGCTGTGTACCCTCACCCACGTAACCATATATTAGTCGCGATGCAAATGCAAAAATTTATATTCATAATCGGTTTCATAGTGAAAGTTGCTCATAATGATGTCCCTAACAACCCCCTTAAATATGACTACACCCTTCTGTTACACCCTGTATTTAACAAGTGG